>CM028126.1:38108573-38150514 GCA_016254315.1 Anopheles parensis
CGCAAGGAAGTCAACCGCAAATCTTCAACAACGCGCAGTATATAAATTCCATTGGGTACCGGTCACATCAACTGGAAAGATGTGCTGGTTGCCTAGGGGGAAGTACTCCCCATTTCTGCACGGTGTGTGTGTCTGTTTGTGTCCACAAAGCGAAGTGGGCAATAATCATAAAAACAGGCGAATTAATTGTGGCAATCCACGGATTTGGAGTGCTCACTCCAGTGTATATTGGTGGTCGTACTTGACGTTAATGTTTCTTTATAGCTACTTACGGCGACAACGATGACTATTTTTATCACTATTTTGGTCGTTTCGTCACAATGGCGTAAGGAAGAGGATACAAGAAATAGAAAAAAAAACAACAGGATATTGAACATTACAATCGAATGGGTACGATTAGAAGCTTGTTTTTTTTTGGATATCGGTCTTGAATTTGTTGAGTATCGGGTAAGGATTGGGGATTAATCCGCCAAATAGGTGTTTTAAAGCTGTCAAGTTTTTATTACTGGAGCAGCTTAAAACCCTGCTGCCGCAGCATGGTGAAGAAACTTAATGTAAGCGAAAATTTATATTCCCTTTATCCCTCTCCTTCTCTCTCTCACAGGCACTTTCTCTCAGTTGTTCTACCCAAAAGTCTTTATCAGCATCTGGTCATATAACGCAGCGCACCATGTAAACAGTTCTTGTCCCAAAAAAAAAGAGGTATATTCAAGGAAAGTTGTGCTTTACCAGCAGAAAGCACTGGAAGAAACTCGAGCCTTGGCTCGTAAATTCTCAAGAAAACCAATAGCTAAGGGATTATTAATCCTGTGGTTTCTTCATCTGCTTTCTATGGGGCGCCGTCCAAAAAAACACAGCTTTTACCTCACTGCCCAACGCTGCTACGGCACCTTCCAGCCCCGGGAGTGGCCGTCAGTTCCGTCGGATATGCGTTTATCAGTGTTTCTTATGAGTTTCCCGGTGGTTTGGTTTGTTTTTATCCCCAGCGCGAAGAATTTGTTAGCTAAAGCTTTGCTGGGCAAGGCACAACATACAGCTCAGTGTGGTACTTCTTCCTCGGCTGCCAGCGAGATTTATTCCACAAAGACAAGTCGTGCAGCTCATGAACCGTAGACCACGTGGGCGACTGTTGGCGTAAATCCGTTATAAGACGTACGCGAAACGGGACCGAAGCAGTTGTGCTCGGCAGACGTTGACTAAGACGACTTTGTAGGGGAGAAGCTAAAGTATAAAGCATCCAGCAGCTATTCAACGGAGGAGGCAAAAACATATAGCTGTGTCCTGTCTATAAGAAACAAAACTATTTTGACATTTAGAAAAATCGCTCAAGAGGTTTGCTGCTACGGTACCAAAACCCCGGCGCACAATCACTTCGCAATATCTTTGCTTCCTTTTTTTGTTGCCATGTCTAGTGTGGCGTACCACACACCTCTAGCTGGATAGATGCATGTGAGTAGGAATAGAACATAAGTCAAGCTACAACTACAAGCGAGAGCTGAAGAAGAAGAAAAAAATCACGCAAGAGGAAAGTATTATCTGCTAATTAAATCTCTTTTTCCCCCACTCGTCCGCTTCCTGACGATGTTGTCCATTATACGGTTGAGAAGAACCACGTCCAGAAGCCCAAAACCGTGGGCTGTTTGGATGGTGAATGAGTTTGGGCTTACGATAGACCCAACCAAGACGAGAACGATGGCGACTCGTTCTTCGACCTCGATCAGTCTCTTATCGAAAATGGAGTTAAAACTGATGCCAAAGCTAACTTCAGCAGTGCGAAAGAGTTTTGTTATTTGGCCAATCGGTTCGGAATGTACCAGCTAGCGGTTATTTGCTTGCCATCCAATTTTTTGCTTCTTTCCTTCTATCTTCTATACAGTGCGTGGGCCGGGCTGGCCGGGAAAATGTACGAGCCGCTTTTATTTGTTTCGTTTGCCCTCGTCATAATCTTTAGCACAGCCTCTCACCACCACTCGGCACAGAATGGCTTTGGGAAAATCCACAAAAAAGGGAATTTGTTTTTCGATCGACCACACAGTACCGGACTAACCTACTTCTGTCTTGCACGAGTCCCAAAAACCTTACCCCCAGCTTCCGTGCGATCTCTAGCGGGAATTTCGGTGCGTGCTTTTTTATGGTCTAACCTCCTCAAAACATCCCAATGGCCCGGAAGAAGAACGGTCCGGCCATTGCTTCTATAAATATTGTAACTTTATGGGCACAGTAAAAACGGAAGGGCAAATTTGCCCTCAGCTTCCGATGGCACATCCGCTTTGGTTCGTTCTGTTGGGTGTTTTTTCCCACTCTTTCTTTCCTACTATATCTCACTCTACTAGAGCTCTGCCGGGCGAGGCTCTTAAGAAAATCATCGGCATCATCCACTTTTCCAGCAAACCGGAGTGGCTTCGTTATTTGTATCCTTTTATTCGTCCAGCTGAAGTTGTCACCGGCGGTGATAGGCATGCTGGTAGCAAGCAATGGCAAGTGTCCCCATCCATTACCCATAGCATCGGTGAAGAGTTTTGTGTCCGAATTTACTAACGAACCTCGTCGTCGGGTGAAACTTTTCGGAAATGAGCCCCGTAATTAGAATTCGTTCAAAGTTTCGCTCAAAAACTCAAACTAACAGCGATGGAATTGGGGGGGATAGATGGGGACTGAGCACCCAACAACAAGGAGTAGTATAAATAAAAACTCGTCTCACAAAGCAATGGGAGTCATCGAAACAACGGCATACATACAGAAAGCAAAAAAAAAGACACAACCACCCTGCGTAAAATCTTCACCGGATGGCGTAGCGAATTGGTTGCGGCCAGCGAAAGGATGAAAGTTACGCTCCCATAGGGCTTCCTATCCTCCCACGCTGGACGGGGAAGTTACGCACCGACGGCGCTTCCGGGAACCGGCCATACTTTCGCTCTCTATTCTGATTAATTAATTTCGCAGCCTCTCACTTCCGAAAACCCCCGGGGGTGGAAACCCGGGTTGGAATTTGTGTTCGCGAAGCGGAAGATCGGGCACGAAATTGACAACTTCATCGCATCATCGCCGAGCGAGACATAGGGCGCCGGTACTTAGGAACTGATTGAAATTTGCCGCGGCCTGGAAGGTAGACTAGGCAGAAACATTCGACGTCCGAGTGAAAGGGGTTTTATGTTAGGTTGAAACCGAAATTTAAGAAATCTCTTCACGCGTTTCAGACCCACTTGGGTCGATGTGATCGATGGAATGTGAGGGATGAGAGAAATAATAGCCACTCTCCCCCCTCTTCTCTACAGTGGCAACTTCAGTTTTTGGAAGTCTCTGGAGGTGCTTTGGGGAATTCGTTTATTTTTTTTCGCAAGTCACGATTGTCTTATTACACCCGTCTGGTGTGTGGTGCTGGATGGGTGAAATTGTCGATCCGACACGACTCACAATAATACGGACCAATATAGCGCCCTTGAGAGTCTGGTCTGGTCGCTCAAGTGGCGGCCACCAGGGGAGGTCACAAAACGGTAATTGTGTTCAAGTGACATGTGGTAGCCGGGACGGGTGCACGGGTGACGATGCGCCGGGTCCACATCATGCATGGTCGTGTAAACAGGCCAACGTAAGTGTACCAGCGCCTGCCACAACACCACAATCTGGCAAATGAGTGGTGTAATTATGCTTTTTTTTTCGTTCCCCCCGGTCCACTACACTACCAATTTTCGATCTTGTAGAGACGATGAAACACCAGCCAGCATGCAAGCAGGAGCGGAATAAAAAATGGGGAAACGGTTATGTCTGGAGTCGGTCACCATGATGCGACCCCAAACAACCAAAAGGAAGCCGCGTACTAAGCGAATTGTTTAATTTTAATTTAGATTTCATTATTTGATAGAAGCAACAAAAAGGGGCCCCCATGCGGCTTTGTCGGACGGGTTCGCGACCCCATAGGTATCTTCAATCGTTTAGTAGAGGAGGCACCCATCCACCGTAAGGAGCACTGCTTATTGCGAAGCACTATCGTTAGCGCTCCGAAGCCGCCACTATGTACCTTTTTAAAAGGTGTAACCGGCTTAAGAAAAATAAGGTTCGTCCGGGTTTTGTTCTGTGGATATGAAATATGAACTCCCATGTGTGAAGTTTTCTTTCACACAAGCGCTAAGTCACCCCGGGAAGTAGTCTGGTTGTTCATGGTTCTTTTTTTTGTTGTGTATATGTGTGGACCGGCTAGTGTGCTGTTGTTTACGTCTGTTTTACCCAAAAACCCTTGGACTTGGCAAACACCGCACGGGGATGAACATGGGTAATAAATTTATGCTACCTCATGCATCCCGTTCCCGAGTGCGCACGATGACTCCTTGGAGTCTTTGCACTCCACACCCACAGCTGGTCACCATTTGTTTCCTTGCTGCAGAGACCGGCTGTGTAGTGCTGTTGTTGTTTTTTTTCCTTTCGGTTGTGTCTGTCTGTGCTCGTTGCTGTTAAAGTATGATTCGTTGTGTTTTGCTACGTTTTTTTTTCCTTCATACTTCAAATTCATTACCGAGCGGAAGCAATCGCGCCTCGATGTACCAGCGGTGAAGTTAGCAGCAACTATTGCAGGCGTATGTTGAATAGCCGGACAGTCTGCAGTGTACATACTGCAGATGTTACCAAGTGCAGAAGACGCATCAAACTTCCTTCGTATATGCATGACCTAACCAACAGAACTGGATCTTTTGTGGATATCCACAGTAGTTGGTAGTGATGTGAATGTTTCAGTAACCCACCCTCAACGGCATCTTTGTTCACCAAAAAAAAATTGATTGCATTCTAACGCTCCAAACTTCCCAACATGGTGGTACACCGACAGAAATGCTAAAAGACGAGGGCGTACATAAGGTCGGCTATTTCGCATCCAGCAAAGGTAAAACGACTGGCACATTAGCAGCAATCAAAAATGGTAAAATTCTCGACAGAAATTGACCCATTCGTCATTCATCAAACCTTATCCCCGGTCGTACGCTTCAACGCCGTACCATGTATGGGGGGCAATGGAAGATCTTCACACTACAACGGCTACAACCCACAAAGCATGTACCATTCGGAGCTACGGGTTCTTCCATTTGCGTTTTCGTACCGTAGCACCTTTCGGGTAATGGTAGTGAAGATTTTAGCTAATAGCCTATTAATATAAACGATCATCATTGCCGCTGTCGGGTGGAGGAGGTTACCTCGCAGTTCTAAGCAATCCACTGTGACCGTGCCTGAAGTCCGAAGCGTTGAGAGCGGATCATAATTTTCGATAGCACTACCACCTGGAGCGGCACTACCCACAAGCCCACACGCTAGTCAGCGAGGTTAGCTGGTGTTCAGGTTTCGGTAAATTGTCTTCACAAGTAGCCGGAGCACGAATCTTTGTGGGTCGATGGCAATTTGCTTTACGCATTGGTGACGGTCCGCCGCTACGTTGAAGTCTGGTACCGAGCTAATAGTCAAAGTTTCTTTTTTTCTTAATCGATAAGAGAACGTTTTAGATTTTCTCACCGTACCGGTCAGTCTTAACGATCGATCGTTTTAGCTGGAAAGTTGAACCAGCAAATCGAAGATTCTAAAATCAATCGTTTGCCATCTCGCTGCAATGACGCTGGGATATAAGAAGAAACAAAGCTTGAAACTACTCTGTAAGCACACACTAGATTGACATCTTGAGAACTAAAACAATAAAACAAAGCCCTTCAAGAATCCACTGATGACTTGCGCGCGTCCGACGCAACGACGCGGTAAGCACCAAAACAAAACCAATAATCGTAAGTTTGTTCCAAAGTTTGATTACATTCAGTTTGCCCATGTTCGCCCTTTAGAGTGTTTTGTCGTGGCAGTAGGAAGTCCACTCCGGCCAATGGCCTGCTTCGATTGGCTGATCGCAAAACCGAACGTCCCGCCATTAAGCCGGAGTACAAACTCCCCCGTGATGGGCGCTTAGTTGACGGGAGTTTATCTAATTAGTGACCGCGGGAGCGCTGGATAACGATGGTGACTTTTCTGTTCTGGTAACTTCGTGCGTCTTTGATCGATTCGGTTTCGACCGCGGGAGAAACTTTGAGAAAAAAAATGACGTCCGATCAGTATTTTATTGCAGCTAGCGTTGAAAAAAAAACCCTGGAGTCGATTGTAAAACTTTTCCAAACCTTCTCTATGTTGGAATTGGTTCGCCGTGGTGCAGGTGGTTTGCAAGACGGGCGGTCGTAATGTTGATGTATTCTAGGAATGGAACGGCTCGTAATGAACTAATGCGCGCGTAACTTCTTAGACATTGGCGACACTGCAAATGGCGACGGATGAGTGACGGATTGAACGGAGCTCCTCAAAATCATTGCCACTTCCAGCAAAGCAATGACGGAAATAAAAATTAATTTAACAAGCTACCACAAACAGCTTAGAAGCGAAAGACGACACTTTGATGAAAGTGTTGCAAATAGAGAGAGAGAGATCCTAAACCTTTCTTCCTTCCAACATTCAAGAATTGCCCAGTCCTCATTTGCTACGGGAATGGGAGGTAATTTACCATTAAAATCTAATTTCGTACAATATTTCGGTTGAAATAACTTTAATTAGAGTCAATCTCGTCCGGGCTCCGGTTCGGGATGGTGTACGCTTATGCACCTTTCTCCCTGGATG
The DNA here is from genome assembly GCA_016254315.1 of Anopheles parensis. NCBI lineage: Eukaryota > Metazoa > Arthropoda > Insecta > Diptera > Culicidae > Anopheles > Anopheles parensis. Next base: position 38,115,201 of record CM028126.1, read on the forward strand.
CCTCCTCAAAAGGACGATTATGTTAGGAGTGAAAGTAAAGCGCAAGATACGACGCGTTTGCCTATCGCTGTTCCGTATCGTGTAGAGTGGCACGGTCGCTTTTCTCACGTTTCCCCCATCATCTTGGTGAATAGATGGGATAAATTGTCTTTCTATTATCATTGTTGTCACACCAGAAGTAACAACGATACGCTGGTGTGTGTGTGTATGCATCCTATTTTGGGTTCGTTAAGGTTATGCTGCATGTGAACAGGCGCTCCGTGTCTTTGCCATCTTCACAGGAGCGTCCAAACTAATCTTCTTACTTTGCAGGACAACGCAAAGGACGTTGTTCACCACGGGACGGTACACACGGTCGACCGACCGGTAGTGCCGGTCGTGTCATCGTCATCGGTACGAGAAACATAATCTGCCGGCGGGCACCTACAACAAAGTGGCGTCCTTTTTTGGAGCACGCCTTCAAAGACCATCCCACCAAAAAGAAGAAAAAAACCACTAGCGCTGCTGCAGATAGCACCCGACCGGAACACCGACCCTTCGGGAGTCTTTGGAGGTGGATTCACCGAGAGGAAAGTTTTTACGATATTTAGTATTAATATAAATTGATGATTGTAAAGATAATAAACAATGGCATTATTTGACGTTTCTGCCGGCACACGTTCGGCTTTTGGGATAGATGGGCCGGGCCGATTTCCGGAGGGCACTCGAGCGCGGTTGCGGTGAGGCACCGACGGTGACAAGAAAATGAGATCTTACTTTTTATCTTCGCTCATTTTGTCTTTGCCGGTTGAAATTTCCCAAAAACCAGCCGTTATCGTAAGACAGGCGTGGTGATTTTGCGTGAAGCTTGCGATCCTTTGCACAGCACGCATCAAATTAGGGCGTACAGTAGCTACGCAGTAATAAAAATCATTGATTCAAGCAAACGCACCAAGAAGCGGAAGTGGTATTGCTTTGGTTGTGGTTTTGTTTGTTTTGGCTTGGTGTTTGAAATGTTTGCCACACAAATTGCGTTACGTGTCGAACGTTCGAAAACCACAAAATTACTCTACTTTGGTAAATATACCACTTGTGTACGAGAGTAGCATTTTGAGGTCTGCACCAAAAACTGAAAGAAAAAAATCCATTTTCTTTCAATATTTTGCAATGATCCATACGCAGCGATTGTACGCCAATTTACATGACAGTTTTCAAATTCATCGCTGTATCATGGCGATGGGGGCCATGATTGAGATATTTGCCCAGCCATTATACAGCTTCTGACAATCTTCTTTTTTTTGCCGTTGGACTTTGCATAACAACAACAGGATAAAATTAATATGAAGAATTTCGTGAATGATTAAAGGTAATCATCGAGTACGGGAAATTGAGTCTCCTGTCAAACAGCAGACACAGTCAAAACAAAACAAGAACTAAGGACCTCCTCAATAAAACTGCTTCAAGAAATTCTCTTTTGAGCATTTCTTGTTTTATTTACATGTGAATACACGCTTCTTAAAGAAACGAAACAGTACACAACGACGTGGAATGGCATGGAGGTATCGAGTTCACAAACACCTCCACGACAACCATTAATCAGCGATCTTTGCCTTTGTAACGGAGTGCCGGTGAACGTTGCACTCCACGGTGCGTAAACATGCGGCTAATTGATTTAAACATCGTAAAACGTCAGTTAATTGACACTTTTCCGGAGCCACGAGAGCAGTGTGTGCGAGTGTGGTTTTAGCATGGTTTGCGCACGACGAATCGATCGATCGACGGAAAAGAAAGGATGGCGCAATCGCATGTCTCCTGTTGCCCCCTGCGTTTTTATCACGGCTTCGTAACCACGAACCGCCCGGAGCTGGTGAACGTGTGTATGATAAATCAAATCGCAACACATCAATTATCAATTTACATCCATTATCGAGTTGCATATGTAGTGGGTATTCGGAGAGCATAAGGAGAGGAAGGATGGTTTCCAATAATGCTGACACAATAAGTGCAGAACCACACCGGTACAGCTTCCGTTGGGAATTCTGTGAAGTTGGATGAGGTTGTGGGCGATAGCGAACCCCGTTGTGAGCTGTCAAATGTCAAACCGTTCCGTTAGGGTCATGAGGACTGCAAACTGCTGGAATTCTCGCCGGAGAAGCGACAGAGCACCTTCCAGGAATGTTAAACGTTCAAGAACACCGAAAAAACCACATACATTTTCCAAATAATGAAACCCCCACCAAGTCGCCTGGAGGCACCCGACGAGATCCCTTTCGGTAATGTTCTTCGGAAGGGAGAGGAAAAAAAAGCTTATGAACTAAATATTAAGAACCTGCGGCAACACACCGAGGCCATGGGCCGTAACCAACCGGTCGCTTTGACATGTTTAGCTGCTAATGAACTACAATGGGATGTATTCAATCATTTTCAACTCTGACAGATTTTTAAATGTCCGTAAATGTACATTTTGTTTCGCTGTGTTTCCATTGTTCCCAGTTCCCTCCCGTGCCCTCTTCTCCTTCACCCGGTGTAAAGTGTTGTTCTTTGTTGTTGTTTTTTACCCCCTTTAATCTTACACTTTGCACCACTAATGCTGGCGTCCCGCATGCACACTGTTGTCCGCGCAAGGGGCATACAAATCGGGGATGGTTTTATCTTCTCCGTTTTTGGTTGTTGTGTTATCCAGCGGATCTTCGAAACCAGACGAGCAAGACGGAGAAAAAAACCTCCCAAAAGCATACTTTTTTGTTGATGTTGTGCAGTGTGTATGTTTTTTTTTTTTGTTAAATTTTTGAGTCTTTCGGATACGACACACCATACGAGTGTACGGGCGTGTACCTTCGGTACCACATTCTCATCTTGAAACCGGGCTCTAGCGCTGGACAAGTTTTGGACGGAGAGGCACCGAGAAGAAGATAAATGATTCGTGAGCTAAAAAGGGAGATTAGACCGGGTCCGGGTCCCGGAGTAATGTAGATAGATTAGTGGGTTCTTCTTCACCCGTGGACCGGCTCGTGGTCACATGGAAGGTTTTTGCCGTTGCCGAATGTTACTCGAGGCTCTTGCCTCGTCTATTCCCCGAGATTCACAACGAAAGGGGTTTTCTTGTCTCTCGCTTGTGCCGAACCTTTGCCCAAAAACCATCACCGACGCCACACTCGGACCGGTATGTGTCCCTTGTCCGGGGAACGCCACCGTACAAGGGTTCCGGTACCACTTCTCCCAAAGGGGGAATCCGCTCAACGGACTGTGTCAAATTTAATGAAGTATGAATTGATCCATCATTTTTCCTGCTTTATGGATTTAGTTTGCTTTTCCTTCTTTTGTGCGTTCTACGTTCGCTACGTTACCGGCGACCGGGTATGATCCATAATTAAGTGAACCAAGGCGCTGGNTCCCCGGGATCTTCACAACGAAAGGGGTTTTCTTGTCTCTCGCTTGTGCCGAACCTTTTGCCCAAAAACCATCCCCGATGCCACACTCGGACCGGTACGTGTCCCTTTGCCCGGGGAACGCCACCGTACAAGGGTTCCGGTACCACTTCTCCCAAAGGGGGAATCCGCTCAACGGACTGTGTCAAATTTAATGAAGTATGAATTGATCCATCATTTTTCCTGCTTTATGGATTTAGTTTGCTTTTCCTTCTTTTGTGCGTTCTACGTTCGCTACGTTACCGGCGACCGGGTATGATCCATAATTAAGTGAACCAAGGCGCTGGATCCAGAGACGGGCGGAGGACGTTGAGCTTTAACAGAATCATTATCGATCGACCGTTCGATGTATGAGGCGAATGTTTGACAGTTTCGCAGCGCTGGCTTTGCCTTTTTGCCTGGCCTGTTTTGATGTACGCTCCGTACGTACCTTGGTCGATGGGAAATTGGGATAAATGCCGTGTAAAACCCACATACGAACACGGGAATGGACGCGATGTGTGGAACAAGTTTTTCGCCAAACAAAACACAGGGTGACATCAAAACTGATTGATCGCTAATTCATGCGCTTTATTTCCAATCGTGCGTTATGTGTGTGTGGCTGTCTTTTCGAACCGGTGTGTTATATCGAGCATGGTTAACCTCCAGCATCAAAACCACATGCGAGAAAAGGTAACTATGGGGATTTGATAAATGAATGAGGCAGCCTACAACCGAGAACAGGGCAACGTTTGTGACCTGCCATAAGAAATTCTTACGAAACTTCCATTGTAGACTAATTAACGGAGGAAGTTCCACGTATTTCCCATCCATTCGTAGGAGTTAACTTGTTCGAACTGTGTATTCTAACGCTTCGAGAGTTGCCGCACTCCAATACGACCGGTTCGTGTTTGACCTTTACCCTGTGGCAGGTGATGAAGAACGCGCGCGCGCTTTTCCTCAATCATAAAACAACCTTACCCAGGAGAAACCGTACAAGACGCTGAACATATATGTGTGCTTTTCTCATGTTTTTTTTGTTTAATAATTCTCGTAACATATAATTCCACCCACTCGTGCTAGTGTTTCCTGGGGACCATCGAAAACGTGTCTCGCAGCATGATCCGTGTCTTGGATGGTAGATAAACGCGAAGAGTACGGCCTAAAAAGCACGGTACTCCAGAAGTAGGCGGGAATGTTCGGGCGCTTTGTGGCCGTCCCACCGTAGGCATCGAGTGGCTTCGATAACAGCGTTTTTTGTTTTGTTTCGTGTTCCTACGCTCTCGAATGTGGATACCGATGAATGTACGAGGATAAAATGGGTTATTAATGATAGTTCGATTTCTCGCATGTGTGGGCCCGACCGATCTAGATGGGGGCTTCATAATTTTATGCTGCACCGGTTTCAGACTTTTCTGAAGTTTCAGGAAAAAAGATACTGTGAAGAAGTGCTTCAGTACCTATTTAATATCCAAAAATGATCCATTCTGCTTCTGGACGGTTGTTTTGTTTTTTGCATTAAATTGTATTAAAGCCTTCACGACCACCATCGAACACACAGTCGACGCTGGTTTTGACAGTCGTGCAACCGCAAGGAATTTCGCACGCTTCAATATCACGGAGACAATATCCCCAAAAAAACCCCTTTTCATTTCTCACGCTCCGTTGGAGCGTTTCATCGCTAGGATTTGATGCAGATTGTCAAGATACGCAGATTTGATGAAGCAACGATGTGGGTGGCACAAAAACGGCAAGCAACCATTTCCACAAAACACCATGTTACCATGGGATCTCTCGCACCCGATCGAACCCAGCGGGCTGCGGTGTACCCGAGCGTGAAAACTGCATTCCGTAAGCACACCCCACCGGGGTTTTGGTATCGTTCTCCAAAAAACCCGGAGAAAGAGCACCGAGCACCGAACGTCCTTTGAACGCAGCTAAAACCCTGCCCCATGACACTGGAAGCTGCCAAACGGTGTCAACCCGGGCAAATAGCCCGAACTGTTTTGCAAATGACTCTAATCAAAACTCACTCGGGTGGAAAACTCGACTTCGTCCGTCGACGTCGTCCGGGGGGCGATAATTAAAGGGCCCACGGTAAAATTTCCACCGAGGTGGCGCATTAGCAGCAAAGCTTTTCCTACTCGCAACTCCTTTGCACTGCTCGGTTTGTGAGGGCAAACTTGCGGCGTTGTTGCAAGAAGAAGTCCGACCGGCTGTGGTTTACTCGCCGGTAAAGACGGCCCCCACCCAAAACCAATGATGGAAACTGAAAACCTTTTTCCGGCTAACTTGACAGGCAGTGACAGTGTGGTGGACTGTGAATGGTACGTGTCACAGCACACACCATGGAGACGCCCCGAAGGTTTTCGTGTGTATCGCTGTTTATTCGCTTCAGTTCATGTTTATGTGCGAAACCGCGAAGATAGGAAAATCCTTAAGGTGTGTAAGAAAAACTTAATATCACTTGGGGCTAGTGGTTTTCTTCCGGTGGGAAATTTAATATGATTTTAAAACGAAGTAAAGCTCCTTTAGACAAAAAATATTACATTAACTATAATATTAGTAACTTCTCCTCAAGCTGATACAATTTCTTGGAGTTTGTAGACATTAAAGTTGGTTGAAACAGATTTCTTCAGCTTATCTAAATTTTACTCCCAAATAATTGTCTAATAATTTTGAGCGCAAATCTATTGAAGCACCTAGAACTGTTGGGTATTCTAGACATCTCTAACCAAAGTTCTAACATCCACAATAAAATGTTCAATATAACACTAAAAAAAGTGAACTCAAAAACTCTCAGAACAAAGCTAACGTATGCAGATTTAATTTTTTTTACGATTGCCTAAATATCCTGCAGTATTTTTTTTAACACTGCCCCCGGTTGCATCATCTGGTCGTCGAGTATACACAGCACCCAACGTAATTGCGGAATGGCCGGGCACGTCGCGAGTACGCAAAGGTTTTTGATATTTGAACTGTGTGTAATTGAAATGGCAGAAGGATTTTTTACCCCATGCCCATCAAAGTTTTCCATTCCCTTTGCGTTGCATTGTGTGTGTATGGTTTACGAGGTTCGCACATAGTTTGGCCCCATAGCATGGGTATGCTTTCGCCACGGAACATCCATTGGTCGGGCTCGTTTTTCATTTCTTTTCCCCTTATTTCCCGATCCCTGCTGTACCATTGCAGGATGAACAGTTCTGGATGCATTGGCAAAGCTTCTGGAAACCAAACCACCTCAAACTGCAGATGGATGGGTGTGGGTGTGCGTTTCTGCTTTTTTCCCCCCTTCCCCTTCATGATGCTTCTCTTTGGCGAAATCGTAAAAAAAATTACTGAACCGAAAACTTACTTTACCCTTTTTTTTTTCTCGTCTGCCCCATGTTTTTGCCTGGGCGAAAATTTGCTTTGTGGATTTTTCACAACCCCAAGTACGGGCGCTTCCCACGGTGACTACACCGCTCCGTGGCCACCATAGCAACAACACGCAGCTGGAAGCTTCACTACAGTACCAGCCCGGTCCTGGATCGCCATCTCGAGGTCCATGCTGCTCGGTTTGGCTTCACCGTTCCGGCTCACTTTGTACGCGCTTGATCTCACTTTTTCATTTACTTTTATTCGTTGAAATATTCCACTAGCATCCTTTCGGACTATCGGCACACGCTATGGCAGGGTATGCCGCTACCCCAAGATGGAGAAGGTAGCAAATGGGTGAAAAGTGAAAAACAAAAAAAAACCCCGAGCATTACAACGATTGGTTGCGCGGGAACCTTAATTTTTGCACCCAACCTGCCCCAAGTGAGCCAACCCACTTTTGCGAGGAAAATAATGTACACACTAGAAATGGGAGCCATAACAACAACAACAACATCGTTGCACAATTTGCTTGCATTTTCCTTGCACTTGTGGAAATGTGGAAAAGCGTCGGGAAGTGCAGTGCAGAAGGAAGAAAAAAAGCGCTGACTTCATCGTTTTGCCGCTCGCCGGAACAGTAAACGGAAAAGATCAAGCAAACGGGTGAATTTTTTTTTCGCTTCTGCTCCACAGCAAGCCACCAGAAGTGTGTTTGAGAAATTACGAAATTTTTCCAAGCTTCTCATCGTAATGGGGACTTTTCCTTTGAAGATGGATCCAAACGAGTTGGAACGAAATGGTTCGGGATATTGTGATATTGCATCCTTGCTGGGACGGAAAAACGCGCTGTTCCGCGCAGCTCGTCTACTCGTCTGAAGGGATTTCTTTCTCACATTTTATTTTTTTGGGTGAAGTTGCTGGTGTACCGTCTTCCAGCGTCTAGCTGGGCCTTCGAAACGGAAGATCGGATCTTTTGAAGCGCTTAAAGAGGCGCGAAATTTGTCGCACTTCGTTAGTTGCGATGGCATTAGAAGCCGTATCTGGAGCCACTCACCGGAAGAGGTCAACGAGTGATGGTGTTTTTTACTCCACTATTCCAACTATCAAGAATAAAGCGAATGCTTGAAGCGAGAAGCATCTTGAGCGTTCATTTCCCCCAAGAATTCCTGGACTGGTGTCGGCAATCATTAAAACAACGATCCAAAAATGCTTCTCAACTCTCAAAAGCAAAAACCAGTTGGCATCTCTTTGATGTCTAGTTCCAAAGAGACAAATCCTAAACAAATCCTTTTCACGAGAAGCGGAACTTCTCGCGACATATGGGTGTGCTCCCAGCAGTAGCGAATCCTCCGCACGAATGACTCACTATTTTCCTTCACTCGAGAGGTCAAGAACGGGATGTGAACTGGAGCTGGATGGTAGAAAGAAAAACTTCTTGAGAAGAATAGCTTCCCTCTTCGGGGTGCACAGAGTCTCAAGAGATCGTACAAACTGGAACTCGTCAACAGCTGAAGCAGCAGTTGGCCACTAATGACCAACAATATCCGGACTATTTCTGTAGCGCAGAACCGGAGAAAACGCGTTCAACAAAAGTTTAACCCCATACGCTTTACAATGCTGCGGATCCTAAGCCGTGGTTGAGTAAGGATGTGTCCTTACACTTACAATCCGGTTGTGTGTTCTAGCGGATGGGTTGTTCCGAATTCCTTTCCCAAACATCTTTGACAGCTGAGCAAACGACTCGTGGAAGCGCTGCCGGTGGCATGTTGGGCAGTAGAGACAGAGAGAGAGAAAAAAAGTAGTAACCGTTGTAGTATATAAATATACACTTTACTTCGCAGTTCTGATCTCCATCACACGTGTACGTTCTATCCTTACTTCCCCATGTCTTAGAACGTAACGCTTCAATCGGTGTAAAATGTGATAAAAAAAAGGCAACACACCGGAGCTAACGAAGAACTTTTCGCTTCCAATCCTTGTTGACGCTACCAGCATCAATTGGCGATGGAATTGCCGTTCCATCGTTTCAAAAAGGGAGACATCAGGGCACACGGTCCTGTCTTCTCTCCCATCTCCTCCTCCCAAAAACCCATCTAAGTGTTGCTAAGCGTGGGGAGTGTAAGAAAACGAGAAAACTTTGCCAAATATTTACTCCGCGTGGCCAACAATGCCGGGTTTTGCGTTGTGCCTTTTTTTTTCGGGTCCACCATCGTCATCCGTGCGACGGTTATGATGCCTCACACTGATACCGCCTGTTCCATCGCGCTGCTACCATCGCAGGGCACACATTTTCCTGTTCGTTCGCTCTAGAGCTCCAGGATTTTCCGTATGGTTGGTTCGGAGGTATTTTTCCCTGCCATTGAAGTACCCTCTTATTTTCGAAGGTTCCATCAACAATGTTCGCCTTCCCCAACAAACAAAAAAAACTCTGCACGGCATCGATTTCTTCCTTACTTCCGCACTCAATAACCAACCAACTAGTGACCAAAAAAAATCCCCCCCAAAAAAGAAGCAAATTGTACTAAAAGAAAAAAGCCACCATTCGAGCAAAACTTTCAACCAACAATTGAACACACACACCCACACCGGGCGGGTGCGTGGAAAAATGCTGGGCAGAGTTTTTCGGTTGTCGGAAATGATTTACTGCACTTTGCTGGCATCGGTCCTGCCGGCAATCGATCTTTTTGGGGGTTTTGTGATGTCGAGGAAAAAGCGGGTGCCTAAGCTGGCAAAAGTTAGTACACATAAAACTTGGTACATGAACTGGCCTTTTTCGCCTTCGGCCAACTGAACTCGGAATGATTGACGGAAGGAAAAACAAAAAATAAAAAATAGAGCGCGAGTATTTTGTGAGCGAGTGTATTTTACAAATATTGCAATCGGTGTACACGTTTGTGGATAAATGCTTTGCGGTGCAATTTTTCAACAAATTTTTACTCTTGAACGACAGAAAACAAGAATGTTGTGATGTAAGTGAAATAATGCTGCCAAGAACAGAAATCTTGGAAAACTCATTAGAAGATATTTGAATTAAATGGATACCGAAAGGTTTTTTTGCTATGATCACTTCCTCAATTTGTAAACAATTATATCACTTAAAGCGGTAAGTCTTTCTAGTAAATATTCTATTGCAAATTATAGCATCAATCAAAAGTTATCTTCAGAAAGAAAAAGCAGATTTCTGGAACTCATATTCGAATTTCTTATTATACAATATTAATGCAATACTAAGCATTATACTAAGAATTTATTCTCAAAGTTTTGTAAAAACAACCCAAAACTATTTGGAACGAAACGAATACGACCTTACATTGCTTCAGAATTAATCAAAGTTTTGTTTGGATAATATTACTTTATACTCCAAATATTAGACAGTTCAACAAAAATTAACTTTTTTGTCAAAATTGAGACTTATATTGATGTTTTCGAAAGGTTCAGAGGTTATTGAGGAGATAGGTGAAAAGATCCAGAATACTTTATTAGTGATGTGGATGGAGTTTTGAGTTACAGGGAAATAATATTTGATTAATACTTTTTATTAAATGAACTCAAAAAACTACATTCAAATTCCCAGACCCAAAGTCCCACAGCTTAGAGTGAAAACATATCGTTTCTCAGCAAGATAATGGAGGTATTCTAAGCAGTTCTTCAACAAAATCCTAAATCATTGGTAGGGATATCAAATTGTAAAGATAAACTACCCTGAGTCCGCAGTCCCTGGATTCTTGTTCTAGAATCAGTAGAAAACAACTAGGATATCATTGAGGGACAAATCTACGTCGAAGATGTGCTGGACAGACTATAAATAACTAATATTCACAAGTATAGATGAGCTATAAATAGAAGTCTTGAGAGTTTGTTGTAAACAAAATGTTGTATTCATTTTAATCAAAAGTTTTTTTCAAACTCTTTTTTCTCCTGTACGCTTCAAGGACGAGTTATGGAGGGTTTTGAGGACCAAAAAAAACCCAACCATATGTTACATTAAAACCAGCCAAAATCCTTCCCGGAACGATCCTTTGTTTTTGTAATCGCACGTGTTCCGCCATTTCATCAATTCCATCAAACCCAATGTTCATCAAAAAGGCATCAAAAAGACCAACCGAAAAAACATGAACGCAATGTGGAAGTTATCGAGCGGAAAGCGATAAGAAAGGTAAGCGAATCGCACGATATCCTTAAGCTAGCCGAATGCGGAATCGGTGGCATTTCTTACGGCACAATATTCATTAAACTTTTATAGGACCACACGAGCAACGTCACGATCGTCGATGCTGTTTTACCATGAACACAGCAGTAAGAAAGCGAGTATGCAAGTACACCCGAGGTTAGGGAGGCATCTCAGCGTTGGAAATATGGCCCGCCAGCTTTGCACGCGATACAGCCGGGAAAAGCATTTTCCAATTTAATTATAATTATTCGATTAATCGATCGATTGCTTCGATTGCAGGACGGTGGCGGGATGGGGGCATTGAGCATTAAACACGAATGCTATCAGGGGTTTAGCGGCGTTTTTGGTTAAATGAGTTAGAATTGGTAGACTGAGCAGAGAGATGGTTGATTTGATACGCGCACATTCGAATGCTCATTTCGCTAAAAGCAAACGAGTTATGCGGTTAGGGGCTGTGTACCATTTACAAAATAATGGCTGCAATTTATAATCAGTCAAATGGCAAAACCTCAAATCTTTCTACGCATTGATTGGTGGAAATTGAAAATGATTTCTAAAATGTAGAGGGGAAAAACAGTTGAAATTTCACTCAGCAATTGAAGATTGAAAAAAAAAAACACACAAACGACCGTATTTAAATAAATATGCATCTGTTTCATTAAAAATTTAACGCACAAAACAACCATCGGAGGACAATAAAATGGACCAAACAAGAAAAAAAGGACATCCAATAAACTGACATCTGGATCTGTTTACGATGACGCTTTTTTGCCATTCCGTCTGCTGATTAAACCCCCGTCACATCCGGTGGAAAACAAACCCTTCGGCGGGCGTGATTCTGGCGGCGAAATAAATCCCACTCTCCCCCCCGGGACGATAAAGGAAGAAGGTTTCGAATTTCTTTAAAGCGGACCATTTTCTTCTCCGCGGCCTTCAAATATGCGCGACCGAAACCTTCGAAGTGTGTGCCTTCGTCATCTGTTGCAAACAGATGGCAGTTAGTGACGGTAGCAGACGCTTCACTGGCTCGAGCGTATTTCCCCCTTTTTTGGCAGGGATTTTCGCGCGAAAAAAAAAAGAAATCCTTCCGCACAGTCGACTGATTGACCGAACGCAAATAAATGTCGCGGGCCCATTCGCGGGGAGGGATGATGCAATGGTGAAATGATGTGAAGCTTTTTTTTTCACTCTCTTCTTCCTTCAATCGGTCGCAAAGCGCACCCTTCTCAAAATGTGGTGACAACAGTTTTCACCGTCCGGAGGTGCTGGAAATCTGGCCACCCTTTTTGGTTTTTCCAGAGGTTTTCGTTTTTTTTTTGGAATCAGAAAAGACGAATTTTCTTTAGCTTTGGATTGACTTCGAAACCGAATGCTGGTGGTTAGATTTGTTTGAGCAAAAGATTTTCCCCTGTCATCGATCTGGTTTTCTCTCTTTCTCTCTTTCCGGGAGGACGTTAGATAGGGATTAGCAGGAATGGTACACATACAACACATACGCTCTAAAGCAAATATTACACGGCAAAAGAAACTAACCTAAGATTAGGTTGCAAGGAGCACGGATGACGTTTTGGCAATGAAAGTACAGGCCGTAATCGTTACCGATTAGCAGCTGTTTTTCATGTGCCCTTTTCTTCACTGCTTCACATCTTCAGCAAATCACCCTTCCTTACAAGTCCGACGAGGAAATTGAGTTTCCGGCAAGTTGGAAAAGGAAAGAAATCGATAAAACGTACACACGACGTACGTGAGGTTTGTGTCGCAACAAACAAACACCAAGCAAGAAGCAAATCGTTTGATACGTTTTTCCCCCATCGAAGAAATGACAAATATTGTAAGAAAATTTAATAAAAATCCACAAGATGTTAAGGCGCAAAATTGTGGCGTTTTGCGGAAGGGAAACTAATTAATATTTCTTTCCTAATGAATGTCAAACAGAACAGTTCAAGGCGAGAACAAGCTTAAGCAGTAATTTAAGTTGCAATTTCGATACAGAGGAAAATTTACAGCACAAAGAGGAGGTAAAGGAACATTCGCTGCCAACCCCATGGAACACTAATTGAAGGCTCGAAGGTGAATAAAATGTGATTTGCTTACTTCCTCTTCCGTCGGTCGTCGGTGAAACGAGCGAGATAATTTTTGAACCAAAATATCAAAACCATCCAAGGAAATAAGGAAAATGGAGAGGTGGTTTTCCTTACTTGATCTCGAACAGCAACATATGGCCAGTCGTGAATGAACTCACCTCCGGGACTTTTTGGTCCAAGCAAGAGAAAAAAAAGGAAAGGAAAACGCCTCGGGGGGAAAATCAACAACAATAATTGGAAAGAAAAATCATGGCAGCTCGTTTGTTTTCCACTTTGGTGTTCCACGGAGGAGATGTGGAAATCACAAACACACATACACACAAGGGGTGACACATTTACGGTCGACATTTTGCACCTCCATCGGGAGTTTTTTTTTTTGCTGAGGTATGTTTTCGTCTCACAACTGTGAGACCACTTAATTTCGTGAATCGAAAATCGAGTTCCGGGTGTCCCCTGCGAATTTTCACCTCACCACAGGATTCACATTCAAACAAGGTGACAGTGAGAGGGTGACAGTGTGAGTACTGTTTTGCCTACAACGGGCGTTATTTTACGCGTTTTGCTTACTCCCTTACCACACACAGGGTGGGCCACAGTCGTTGTGTCGTGTATGCGTAAATAGCAGTTTTATGTAAATGTTTTTAACCAAACCAAATGGAGGGTGAAAAACAGTAAAAAAAAAGTTATAACATGTTTCAATGCCAATAGGAAAATTTTAAAAGGAAACTGTTATTGGAAAAAGAAAAAAAAACTGTCCAGTATGCAAAGGCAAGCAAGGATTGTAGTGGTTTTGTAAAAGTAAAATCTCCCTGGGTGTATGGCTGACTGTACACGGCGACATTCCAGCCATGTTATCAACCCCAAACGGTTGGAACGATTTAAAACATAAATTGTTTTAATTTTTGATTGATATGCAAATGATGCGTAGCAATCAGCCCTTTACGACTGATACTTCGGGGGAGAAACGATTGTCCTCTGCCTGTCCTTTTCCATTCGAAATAGGACACATACGAGTAAATTGCCCCGATGATGGTATCCCTAACCGTGCTAGGGATTTTCCCCCATTGGTTTTTTGCTCCGATGTTGCATCGTAAAAATTCAACTGTGCGTAGCAATATTAATGATATTATTATTTTATGCAATGTCCTCTTCATTCCCGAACACTACACAGTTAAAGGGGATAGAACTCACAGCGCGGCGTGCAAACAAAATTGAAGCATCCCAATAATGGCAATGAAATGTTCCACCATCTCTAAGTTCTTATCGATTTTCTCACCAAGCTCCATCAGACAACACCATCGACCACGATCATCATCAACCTCCCCCCAAAAAACCCTCAACGAACTCCCGCTCAAACGCGTAAAGGCTCATCAGTCCGATCGCTACCGCGTAGACGTCCGCCAGATTGGGAGCGATTGTGCGATAAGATTTATGGAATAAAACTGTCCCGACCCTCGCGCCTTTAACCGACCAGGAGGATTGCAAATAATAAAATGCGATGTAATCGGGTGTCTCGTCGTCCGGCCGGGATCGAAATTGTTTGGAAGTCCCCAACAACCACTGTTGGAGAATTGTTTTGGAGCGAAACGAGGTTTCCAACGAGCTCCACCTCAGCTGATTTTTCATTTCCATTTCATACACTCGTGCAGGGGTGGAGGGGACGCAACAAAAAAAAACCCAAAACTAGGCAAAGGGCAAATCTTAAAGGCCTGGTGTAGATGATTCTCCCCGGGTATACCGGATAGGTCGTCCGGATCCCTTCGTCACGCGGCACAATCTTCACACTCCCATACCACACAAACGTCCACAATCGGTGCAAAAACCCAACGTCCCCAAAGGACGCAGAAAGATGATAAATTGCAAAATTGTTTTCCCTGCAGAGTTCTGCTGCCAGAAGTCTCTGCCTGCAAGCGCTTCTCTATGTCGTTAAAGTGAAGGCTAGAAGGGTGATGTGAAAAACAAGTATATAGGAAAAACACGCAAGAAATGTGTGAAGTAAAATCAATTTCCATCGGCCGATTCCACTGGGAGCTGGGATCTCTGCATGAACGCAAACGCTCCTAATGCTTGATTTTCCTGAGAGAGTGGAATCAGAAATAAACCATTCCACGATTACAGTGCAACCGGTTTGGTGAAATGGTTTCAAACCATGTTTTCCACAACCGTGTGCGATGTTGCCGTACCCCACGTGGAAATGTGTCTCTATTTTGTACCGCGACTCGAATATTTGTCATCACCTTTAACTTCATTATTTTTTTTTCCTTTCTCGCTTTTCGGGGTACCGAAGGTTCGTCACTAATGACTTTTCCCTCGGATTTTTCTTTTTTTCCAGGTGGAACAGACAAACCACTTACGGATGTTGGGGTTTTTTTTTGAGAGGGAGGAGATCCGGAACAATTGGGTGGTCAGATCTCGTTATATTGTCATCGTGCTGTTCTCTAGCGCGAATGAACTAGCGAGCGAAGGTTTCGAAATCGAATAAATTGGATTATCCTTTCGATCTTTGCGCTTCGGGAAGCGAAAATATATCCTATACTAGAGTGTAGCCATTCGATGGCTGTGGTTGGATGCATCGGCAAGTGGTTTTTCATTTGTCGTTCATTATCGTCCGTCGGTGGTTAAATGGATGGGCCAATCAACTCAACTCTAGGGGTTGTACTGACTTGGTTTGCAACTATTGGTTTCGAATTAGTGTGCACCTTTGCAATGATCTATTGGTTTTGGTGATGTTGGCGATCAACGGAAAAGCCTGTTATTTCCTTGATGAGTATTGAGCTCAACCGACATCAAATCCTATTTGAAGCTCAACAAGAATTCATTTGCTGATTTCTGTAGACATCAACATCTAAGCAAACGCCTAGGGGTGAAATGAAGAGATGCATTACAAAAATGGAAAGATTTTAGGGATTTTTTGGACCTTAGCTGTCACTGTCAACCAGTGGCAAATCAGTTATTTTGACTTGGATTTCGTACTGCAGGAGATACCTCGAAGTGAAGAAATTTTGCAACTTTGGGTACTTCTTGTCAACCGAATCCAATCTCTGGCAGTATATTCTCTCACTTTTGGAGAAAAAAACAGAACAGAAAGCAGATGTCAAGTTCCGAGCAACTGAAAAGTGCACTAGAATCAAAAGATGAAGACTGGTAGCAAGGACATAACTACCTTGAAATTCCTCGGGAAACAACCAGTCACATTAGGAAGAAATACCTGGAGGAATTGGACATTGTTTTGCAAATGTGTTAGTCGATGCAATACGCATCTGACCAACAGGCAATTCCCCAGAGAGAGCGCTTGATGGTTTTGGTGCAAAATTTATTTCCCTGCAATGTCCGAACTCAGAGTCCTGATGAATGTTTAGTACTACTTGACACTGAATTGCAACGACAAGTTAAAGGGACGTGAACTTACGTCCTTCAGCAAGTCGATTAGTATTCTCAATTTCTTCAGTGACCTCAATTCTTCAAAAGTTGATGATCAGTAGAAAGGTGGTGTAATTTCCATTAGGACGTTGATCTGATATATGGTCTTAGATCTTGAAGAATATATGGCGGACCTAATTTCCTCCATCATTCCAAGAATTAATGGATTAAAGCTACATATTTTACCAAAGCCTGAAAACCCTCTCAATATTCCTCAGAATAGACCAAGAGAAGTTTTTTTGGGGAAACCTCAAACAGAGGATCTTCTCATTCAATTTTGAGGACATAGCAAAGTGGAAAGACCTCGAAAATGTTGAACCCTAAATTATCATTTATATTTCTGTTAGTTTTAAATGAAGGTGTATTATAATTAGGATTCAATCATACTGGGTTGAATTCAAACATGTTTTGTTAGTTTCTGCTCTTGAGCTCAGTCCACTTTTTCTTAGTAATTCATACTATAAACGGAATGTGAGCCAAATATATGTCACTGTCGAACACTGTTGATAGTAAACAAGCAATAACACATCAATCAACACTGTAATCAAATCAAGCAACAATCTAAAATCCTCAAAAGCCCCTAATGTTAGTGCGAATGGCCATCAACCAAACAAAAAAAAACGAAACATGTAAATGCAAACAAGTTAACTTAAAAAAGGACAAAAAAGAAGAGATAAAAAATAATAATAATAACCTCGGTTGGTGTGTTTGATGGCACCACGCAGGACACCGTTCTCGCGACACTCCATCGTAGCGTCGTATTCGTACGAGTTGTTCATTGCACCTGGGCGCACCGCCGTTGCAGTGGCACCGTTGCAGCACCGTTCGCCGGAATGCAGTACCGGTACCGGACCGCGTTGCACATTGGCACCGGGCCAAACACTTTACAGCCACATGGGAACACCCCGGAGGGGGGCTGGTGTGGGTTTGAGACGAACCCAATTTTCCGACGATTTTTTCGTGTTTTTCCTCTCCACACACACGGTTATGCTGCTCCTTTTCTGTATGTTCCAGAACTTTAATATGCACTAGATGGTTTTTGGTTTCCTTCCTTATTTGAACATTCAAAAAATTTTCAATAGAAAAAAAAAGAACACTCGCTTTTCGAACACCCGCGTTTGTGAGCTTTTATGGAAACACGAAATAAAAATTGGAGAACCAAAAAAAACACTAACACACACGAAAATAAGCAAACGCAACAAAAAAATCACAAACACACTTTACACTGCACTTTAGCGCACATTAAATGGTTTTCACCGGGCACTTTTCACTGCGCGTAACACCGCAACCGTGCTAAGGATTAAATGCAATGTAGAAAATGAAATTAAAATATTTTTAAATAATGCAACCAAAACAAAAAGACAAAACAAAAACAAAGGGAGAAAAGACTTAAAAACAGACACGCATCGGGTTGAAAATTGGCAAATAAAACGTTAAAGAACACGCTCGTAAAGTAGGGAATCTGAAGTGAACACGAAGTATGCCGCGTTTTCGCCTGCGAATGCAATGAAAAAAAAGAAAGGAATTTCGAAAAGGGAGCTAAAAATCACAAGTACATTTCATCACACGAATATCCGGAAACAAAACAACAAACAGAAGAAAATAAAACATCCGAATCGCTATTTTCATCCGATAAACCGTGGAACGTGGAAAATAAAATTATTTTGCTCATCGTTTTGCACTTTTTTTCCCGATGCGGTATTCCCTGTTTTTCGGACCAACAAATTTTCCACATTTTCCCGTTTGATGCCAGTGCACGGGAATCATTTTTTTTTTGTTTTGTTCACTTTTATTTTTCATTAAAACACTGACTTCACGGAAAACAGAACCAAAAATTATTCGAAACAATCGCACTAAAAATGAGCCATCGTCATATACCAAAAACAAAACAAAAAAAAACACTCACAAACATGGTTCACACGGGAATTGATTAAAAAAAATGCGACGAGGTAAAATTGAACAAAAAGAACGAAAGAAAAAAAAACATTGACAAACCAACACGAAAACACATCCATTTTCCAGTCCCGGGAACAGGAATGGTTCATATTCCGCAACAACTTATGGGATCTTCATAAATTGTTGAATTATTTCACTATTTGTCACTGATAACGAGTGCCACGCGTTTCCGTACGTGGATTTGGTTCATAATTCACTGTGCCACTGTGTGTTTTTTATTTCTTTTTTTACACTTTTATTAAATGTTTAACATTATGTGTTTTTTCGTCTTTTTTCACATCACTTTGTTCTTTATTATTATAAACAGAATTTTTTTACTTTTCATAGGGACCTTTTATCCTTGAAAAGAAATCTTAAATGTTCCTTTTCTTCCATTTCCGTCAGTGAACCGATGACAGGTGCATTCCGTTACAGTCGTTGACAGATCGATCGTTGATTGTTTACTTAACCACAAAATGCAGTATACCCGAATGGAACGCATGTAGAAAAGAAAGAAATCAAAGCAAAAATGAAAGAAAAACAAGGAAAACAAACAATGATGAAATCGAGCGTTATGGCAGAATGGAATAAATGTATAAAGATGTGTAAATAAGAAAACAAAACAGAAGAAAAAGAAAGATAAGACAACACAAGCGGTATTGAATGGAACGCGTACCGAGAGCGAAAAAAAAAACAAAACCCATGTCCTGACCAGTTTGTGCAGGATAAACTCAGACGAAAAAGACCCACGGAAGAGGACATCAGGTACCGAACTCCGCAGTTCCAGATCCCTTTTTACAGGGCTGACTCACCGGAATGTCAACCTGAAATTGTTCGAAAAATGGAAAGGCCCTTTTGGGTGAAGAAAGCTGGCGCTTATCGGTTTTATGACCAGCAATCGCTTCTCACGGCCGGGTAACAAACGGTATCTTGGCCGGATTCTAGGAACAACCGACCGAGGGGTAACAATGGGAAAATGTGTAGAAGTTTATCCCTACCTAACCAATAAAGGTACCTCTCTACCCTTTGCGCCAGCATTGAGCATTTTAATGCCCAAGGTGTAGGCAAGATTTTAAGGATGATGGGTTTTTGTTTCAGAAGCAACCTTCCAACAAAACCCATCCCCGTTTTTCCAACAAACAAAAAAAAACCCCTACCAGAAAGGCTTATCTACAGTTTGGGAGTTTGATATGGTGCGATTTGATGTTGACCTACACGCCTTCAACACATTCCATCAGAATCGACAAACGGACGAGCACAGCTGACAAAAAGCCCCGAAATCCCGCAATGGTTCAGAGTTTGGGTTTGGGAAAAGAAAATCGATAAATTAATAAAAAAAAATATCCCCAACCAAACATCGACGCACTTTAGCGATCCAGAGCTGAGAACAAGCGGAAGAAGCCGTTGGATTGGGGGTTTTTTGCCAGCATTCTGGCAATCGAACTGTCGCCAGAAGGTCGTCTTCGTGTACAAAAAAAACTTTGGTGGGAGGTAAAATGGGAAGAAGATGGGAAATGATTCAATAATTCATTTCTACCCAGTTACGTACAAGAAAACGAGGTCACCAAGGAATCGAAGAAGCAAACATATTTGTGCAAAAAGCCCCGGGATCGGCCAAAAACGAAGGTAATGGGACACCGAACTACGCTAAGAATGGTGAAGGCACACAAACAAGAAAAATTGTTCACAAATACAGTGAAGCAAAAAAAAACCAGGATGCTGTACGAGTCAGGATAGCTATGGTGCCGAAAAAATTAGGCTACCTCCACAAAACGGCGCAATGCTGCGTAACAATCGGCTGGCTAGAAGGAAATGAAAGAGACATAAAGAAAAACGGCTCGAATTACGCTCAGCTGAAATCCAAACAGCGGCGGCGGCGGCACCCATCCGAAAATCGTTCCTTTATTTCGTATTTTTTGTTTTTTTGGTGATGCAAAAGGATACGAAAATTGGAGAAGAAAAATAAATAGGAACGTCCAATTTTGTGTGAAGGGCAATGCAATGTGGGGAAGCGGCAACGAGAAGCGGACGCGGGGGGAATCTTTCGCACATCGGGAAACCACCGTTGTCGTCGTCGGGTTCGGTGTTCGGGGCAAAAGAGTGCTACATTTTCATTGCCGAAAATCTGGAAAAGTTGACGAGCGCACGAGAGAGTACGCGAATTGCAAAATTTTCCACCACGAGAGAGAGAGCGCGCGTGAGAAAGAGAAAACAGAAGGGAGAGAGCAGATATTTGAGAGGAGAGTTTTTCCTTCTCCTCCTTCGTTTTTCGGGGTGGTAGCAGGAAAAACCCCCCTCACGCGAAAGAGAAAATGAAGTGTGGAAAACAAGAGAAAGAGAAAATTCGAGCTACAACACTGGGAGAGTGTAAAAACGAGGCCAAAAAAGGACGAAAACTGCGACGCACGTTTTTCGTGTATGTTTTTTTTTTCTTTTCTTTGCTTCCGTGATTTTCCCTGGTACGTCCTTCGCTAAAAGATGTGCGGTCTGTCACGAAAATGTTGCAACAGCATTACGGGTGGCATTACAGCAGATAATGAAAAATCGACAAGACTTTTCTTCTGGTGACAAATTTCTTGTTTTCGGGGTCGAGTTTTGCCTCAAAAATTGTTTGGTTCCTGTTCTGTGCAAAAAAACACACGACCAAACGGATGGGAAAATTCGCGCTCTCGCAGAGAATTTTCCCACGGTAAGGATATTCCGAGAAGCCTACACCACCGACCTCTACGTGTGTGTGTGTGTGTTTGTGTGTGTTTTTCGGGGGGGGTTTTCGCGAAACGAGAAAATGTGGGCACTCGGTGGAGGGGGCTCTGGGTGTTTATCGATTTATTGTTTTGGTTTTGGGGTTGGCACACTGTTGGCGCACCGGAGAACAACTCCGTTTTGGGGAAAAACAGACGAATTTCTGCACGTATTCAACCAAGGCTCTCCCGGCCATAAGGAATCGTTGTCTTCTTGAAGTTCTTGCTTCTTGAGGAATTTTTGTTCGTCTCATTTTATTTTCATTCACCAACAAAAAAAAGGAAAACTGTTTTGCTGTATGAAAGAAAAACAGCGATGCATGCTTTGATGTAAACCACGGAGAGGGGGCGCCTACTATTCACGAAAGAACACTTTGCAAAAAAACGCTCAAAGTTATATGGGGTAGGTAATGGAATGGAATGTAAACTCACTTTCTGAACACGCTCGAACATGAATGCCCCGAACGTTGAAAGGCTGAAGCAGTAATAATGCGTTGGTAGGTACACTTTTGCGGAAAATTCTCGATGATATCGCTATATCTATATGCTCTCACTCAATCGAATCAAAGGACACCACAATCCACAACACTTTAATGACACTTTTATTACCAAAAACAAAAACACTCAGCCTACTGTGTACTCAGAATACATCACCATCTGCATGAGGATTCACTAATTTCTTTCTCTTCATCTGATGTACACACATACAGACACACGTACACACACAGATACGCCAAAAAGGAACGAATTGTTTTCACTGCGAAACTGCGTTTGCGGCTAATCGCTATCGTTCAACACTTCACTTCACATACTATCAAACTGTTGGGTCTCTCTTCAATGGGACGTGTGTCGTCGGGTACAAAGCTGGTCGGAACATTCACCTCAACATAACAATAGGTTCCTTTTGCAGTCACCATACATGCTTATCACTAACAGATGTAACCACAGCCGGGTTGCTTCCTCAGCTGCGTTCTCGTGTGCGTTTCCACATCATGATGTTTTTTTGGATGCTGCTGCTTCTGCTCCTGCTACGGGAAAAGCAGGCGTTGCTCGCCTGCTTTACTGCGATTGTTTGGTTTCGGATTTTTTTTTCTTAAAAGGAACAAATCTTTAGCTCATCTGTTCATGTTTCATCTCGGCTGGAAATGTCGACTCCCATGCGTACCGTAAAACAACGCGCGACACCAAACAAGAATAATAAAGCACACGTACACCACGAAGCTGCTTTCCGCGCGCGCGGGTATATTCGTACCCGCAAAAGAAAAGCAAAAAACAGCTGCCGGTTTGAGAAGTGGATTTTCCTTTCCCCACAATTATCGATTCATACCGTTACGGGATTGCTTTAAACGACACTCTTGCTTTATAAACGTATTAACGCAAAAACCGATATTCCGATCGCGAACGCTCTGCGTGGACTGGGCGCGACGACAGCGAAACGCACGTCCACACGCACTGACGGTCAAAAGCAAACTGCTCGAATGGCTCACTTTTTGCTCGAAAAGCGCTCCGTTTCGACGAGTTTTGACCGGTTTGTGCGTGCCGCATCCCAGTGTAGCCGCTGCGAAAACGATATATCGTTTCTCTCGGCCGCTCTCCTGCTGCATGTTTTATTCTCTCCCGCTCGCACGCAGCGTACAAAACAAGACGGGAGAACAAAAAAAAACTGCATTCGGAAGAGATTGCTCTCCCATTATGCAGCTGATGCTGAGCAGGATGCTCTTGTTTGTGTTGAGAAGGTTTGTTTTTTTTTTCTTCTTCATGCTTCCCGTGTGCTCTCTCGCACACTGAAATTGTTCTCCAAAAATAGGAATAATTCTCATTGCTTCGTTTTTTTCTGGTTTTATTTTACTTTGACAAGTGGAAGAAAATGAGCTGCTCATTTTCGCTTCATGGCACGAAAATATGAGTGGAAAATCGTCTCGTCCCGGTGCACGGAAGAGAACCAGAAAGAGAAGAAGATAGTCAGCAAAAGTGAAGATTTTCATCGATTTTCCCAACTGGAGAGATAAACGGTTTTCGGGCGAAGAGAAACGGTTTCGCTACTGCAGCGAATTTCCCCGTTTTTCGCTGGAACCATTTCCACCTTCTGTTCCGCTTTTTTCCCTCTTTCCCTCTCCACTGCTTGACAATAACATTTTCTCACCCAAAAATCCTGGCACCCATTTACCGAGAGTGCTGTAGTGCAAAATTTGCGTTTTGCGGAACTCACGATACTCAGTATAAGCGAGAGTTACAGAATCCTTCCCAGCTCAGGGATATTCCGTTTTCTCACCCGATTCAAGTGAAACTGCAATCATCTCACTGGGTGATAGTGTGCGAGTGAGATGGGTTGCAATCGCAATGCTTGCTCTTTTTCGCTCGGTATGAGTTTTCCTTTCGTTCGAAATGGCCTGTTCGTCTTTCACTTGACTTTCCAAGAGGATGTACTGATGGATAGAGAAAAAAACCTCACACATACTCACGTACACTCACAGGGGTATACAATCTGGTCGACTGTCGGCTGGTACAGTGAGGGAAATCGTCGCGAAAAAGAGAATCCCATTTTTAGCTCGGTGAGTAGACGACGATTGAATTTTTCGGGAATATCTTCCTAATCGCCTCCGGTAGGTACACCCGGTGTTCGGTTGTTCAGGACAAGATTTTCCACACAACCACGAGGGAGTGAGATGGAAAATTGTACCCCCCCGCAAACACATTTCCATCTTCTACTGCCGAGTGAATCATCCTCATTGGGGCATCCGAAATGGGGCAAATTCTTAATAAGGATCTTTGCCGACTGTTCGTTAAGAAGGTGGAAAGATTTTCCTTTTTCCATCTTGTTCTATCTCGCTTTTTCTCTTTCCCAAAAAAAAGGGGGAGACCTTTTCAAAAAGGGCATGTAAAAAAAGGACACAAACCCGTAGGCAAATCCTTAAGTGTTAAACTGCATAAATCCATCCCGCAGGATTGGCCCCAGGCTAACGCCGTATTTTACCCCCACGATTTTTCCTGGGGTCCGATTTTCTTTCCCCCGCCGGATGGTGCGTACGCGTGTAGGAATCTTATGCTCTAGTCGCAATGGTTTGGGGCCCTTTATCCTGCATCCATCCTGGCCAGAGGAGCATCGTTATTCACATAGCTCAACATTTGAGCTTCTCACCCGCCACAACCCCGCCCCTCCTTAGGGGTCGCCGGTGGAAAACAGGGAAAGTTTTATTTTCATTTTTCCACCATCCAACAGGGGTTTTGAAAATGGGAAATGCTAGAAGATTTTTTGAAGCAAACTAAAAAAGGAAAACTAGGCAACTTTTTGAGCCGATTTTCCATTTTTGCATCTACGAGACGAAGGTACGGTCGGAAAATCCTGAGGGAATAAGAGGGTGGCCAACGAAAGGTAAAAGAGTGTTTGATGAAACATTGGGGTTAAGTTGAAGAAATAAATAGAATAAATCAGTGTTGGTGTACATTAACTTACTTTGTAGGAAAAATTCAATATTATTAATCAGAATATTAATTTAAGAAGAAAAGTATTTCTTGTATGTTAATAAGAAAAAAAACATTTGCTTCTTTCTAAAGTGCCCGAACGTACGTTACACAAAATACTTTCCCTTTTTTCCCTTAATATCCGGCACCGTTCAATCAAGGCCAGATATTTTCCACCCATCAAGCATCGATCGAATTTTCATGCATTTAATAAGAGAACGTTCTTGCGCCTTCCTTCGTCGCCATCTGCACCACCATCGGCCTTTTGTGCCTTATTTCGTTCGCATATCTTTCACTGTGTGCGCTCGATTTCGGCATTCGATGCGTATTAATGGCGTGAGGGCAAATTCGATTATGTTTAGCATATGTGACGTCTGAATGGTAGGTCCCTTTTTCGAGTACGTGTCCGCCCGGAGTACATTCGGCTGGCTAGGCTGTAAGCATGACCGAGAATTTGATTTTGATTTCCAAGGGCAACGCTTGTGCCTCGTTACCAGTACCGAATGCGAATGCGGAAAAGCAGCTTACGCAGCACCAACTTCCCGGTTTTGCTAAAACAGAACGAACGAAACAACGAGAGAGAGAAAAAAAAACTCTTGGAAAATCCTTTTTCCATTCCCCACACCGGCCGGAATGTCGGCTTTTGCTGACTGATTCGTGGAAACGCAGGAATTGGATGACGGATCCTAATGGGATCACTTTATGGATTGATTTTCTTGACGATTGCACTTTTCAAACGGCAAGCCTGTTGGTTTTTTTTTCACTCCAACTTTTTGTCACTCGGGAGTCATGAACTTCCCTTTTATACGCCCTTTTTGCCAGCTTGGTGAGAGCGTAAGTTCAAACTGGACCAATTTCTTGTATGTACGTGAACATGGTAGCGTGAAAAACTTTTAAAAGAAGTTTGCTTCGTATCTTCCGGGGTGGCAAAAAGACACACCGAAGGATGAGATGAAATCCGGGAGCACTCCGGTCTGTTCCTGTTTCAGGGTATTTTTTTTACCAACTCCTTTTGTGTTACGAAAGGATTTAAAGATGGGCGTATGTGGTGTGTGTGTGTGCTCAGGATGAACGCAAATGATGAGGAAAGACGTGCGAGGTTTCCCTTTTTTCTGATTTCGGGTGCGTTGTATCGTTAGTTAAGATTTGAGAGCTTAGCGTCGCATGAGCGGTTTTGCTTTTTGTTTCTTGTGATTCACGTACTACAACCAAGGCAGGGTGCAAAGCAAAACGACGGATTAGGGAATCCTCTCGAAGTAACCCTTAATTTTTGGCTGAATTTCTCATCAGGTATTTCTATATTTCTTTTTTTTCTTGCTTTAGAGCATCAACGTCTAATGATCCTATGGGTTTGGTAGAATATGAATAAAGGTGAACGATCGCTCGCTTCATTTCATTGAAGTCGTAAGCCAAAAATCGAATTATGCCGGTCGTCCATGGCGAAATCTGACAATATCATGGGATTATTTTCAGTTCATTAAAGGGAATAGCAGGTTTTTTTTGTTTCGTATGCAAATGTGTGGAAAATGTATTGTATTTATACATGCAATTGTGATTCATCCTTGAAAGGAATTTGATACATGTTCTTGTTAAAGTAAGGGAGAGTAGACCGATTAAATAATGTAGTCGGCAATGAAAGACTTGACAAGATATCCGGTTTTGTGTTCAAATCTGGATGAATTGTTGCTCTTTTTAACTATTGCTGAAACAATTTTTTTCTTCATTTAATCTTCAAACCATAGAGAAGAGGTCGATTTGTTTTTTAAAGCTCTTTAGTGCAAGAATTGAAATGCAGTCTTATCTCCAAGGAATTGTCAAGGTCTAACATCTATTTCTTCAAACGCTTTAGTGCAAGAATTGAAATGCAGTTTTTTTCCAAGGAATTGTCAAGGTCCAAGGGATTTTCAGAGAAAACCACATCTATTTCTTAAAGCGGTTTAGTTCAAGAATTCAAATGCAATTTTTTCTCCAAGGAATTGTCAAGGTCTCACAAATTTTAAAAGAAGCAGACAACTATTTCTTAAAGCTCTTTAGTTCGAGAATTCAAATACAGGTATTTCTCCAGGGAATTGACAAAGCCCAAGGAATTTTGCAGTTTTTTGAAACTCCAAGAAACTGAGTCCAAGAAATGCAGGAATTTTCAAGGCGTAGAGAAGAAGACAACTATTTCCTAAAGCTGTTTAGTTCAAGAATTCAAATCGACGAGCATGCATAACTTCAAAAGTACATCATCGATATAAACAAACATGGACATTCTGGTCATTGAAAGATTGAAGAGACATTGAAATATAATCTGACAGCTATTATTGCACTATCTCTTAACCTTCGATATGAAATCGAAAGTGAAGCTTCTCCAGTCAACTTGCATTGAAGTTGACACTTTCTTTGCAAATTTAACCATTTCGTGTCTATGGTTGAATATTATAGCGCTCACGTAGAGAAGCGAACGAACTTGAACAGTTTTTTTGTATTATTTGTTCATTCTTCACCTTCTCACCTCATCAATATCATATACACCCCGAAATAGATAGCAAGCTTTGGCCATTTGTTTTCCGATACGGCAATCATTTTCACCTTTCGCGATCGTTCGCACCATCGTCAGCGATACAAGACGACAAGGTGCTGTTGCTATCATTCTTCCTTCTTTTCTTCCACCCCACCCGGCAAATTCCACGAAGAAAATATGAACCGGTGTGCACAATACGGTGTGACACGATTTTTTTTAGTATCACATTAAAATGGCGTTTTAATTTTGTTCACCATCGTGTTTTTTTTCGTTTCGTTTTTAACTCGATTTCAAACCTCGTCTGGGGCTGAAGAAACAAAAGAAAGTGAATGACTTTTCTTCATCGGCACAGACTGTGGAAGGTGTAATATTTGGATTTTGTTTTTTTCTTTGGTTTCAGGTGAAATAAAACCAATTTTCCAACCTCAACTTCAAGAAACAGCGCTTAATGTTTAGTCTTTTTTCATGGATGTCGCCCCCTTTCAAGCTGTGGGTATCTCCAGCTGTGTTCTCCGTGAGGGAAAAGTTCGCGTGCAGTGACCTTCGAATTGGTATATTCTTTTTGCTCGATACTTTTTGAAGACACTGTGCTTTTTTTCTTCTCTCTTTTATATTCTAGCTTTAGAACAAAAATGAAGTGACGATTCGTGAGTACGTTAAAATCATAAGCACATCGTCACACAACAAAAAAAATGACACAAAATAGGTGACGAAATGAAAGTTCAAAGGACACGAAACACGAAACAACCTGCTGGCACGTAACATTAAATCGAGACTAGGAGAAGCAAAAAATCTTTCGCAAAGAATTGTCAAAACTTTTCTTGATGTAAACTCTCAAGAAATCCCGAAGGTTTCGCTCTTTCGCACCATTCACTAAAGCGACAATTTTCATTTGGTACGTTGTCGGACCAGTTTTTTTGTTCTTCTTCTTGCCCAAGACATCCAAAGTGCCACTACATTTTACACCCCTTTTTTCTCACGCCATAAGATGGGTTTGGGCGATTCCGTTTCCTAATCACGTTCGCGCTGTTTATCCCTTATGACGCTTATTTCGCTATCGTCGGTGTCCTTTGCAGCCTTTTGTTGGGCTAGGTGAGGAAGTGTTCGAACACAGATTGTTACACCATATTGTCCCTGGGAAGGGATGCTTTCCAACAGCCACACCGAATGAACTCACCTGGAAGAAGAAGAAATCGAAAAAGCGGGAAACCCCATATAAATAAAATGTATTGCAAGATTTCACATTCAAAGGTTAAAAAATGGATGCATATGTTATTACAAGTTTAGATTTTTAAAAGAATTCTCATTGATTAACCGAAGATTTTCCGTTTTAAAACCAAAAACTTTCATAATATCTCAACATTTTCAATTTCTTCCTGAGAAGCCCGGTTTTCTCGTCCAATCGGAGTCACATTATCCATATTGAATGGCCCTCACCTCACCGGTTTACTAACATCCCGAGCAATTTTCCTTTGTTTGTACATCGTTTACTTTGCAACTGATTGGATTTGCACGTGACAGTATGTAAAATGATTTGAGCCTGTAACAGACCACGGACAGAAGCGAACGAAACCGACAAAGCACTATAGTTCATTTTGTTTCTCTCCTATCTGGACTCGTTTTCTTCAAATGCTTTGTCTTATCGCTAGACGGTCTAGAGATATGATTGTGCTTGTTTTTTTTTACTGATTTTCATTGCCGTAACAGGTATTGCACTTTGGGTTTAAAAGCCCGAGAAGGAATGCCGTTTTTATTGCAACCGTTGTCCAGATCTGGTTGTATTAATTTAAAAGCGTTATAATGCAGAAATAAAATATCTTTCACCATCACGTTCAAAACGTTTAGGAAGGGCACAAGAAATCTTTACCATGTCTACCATTTCACTAATGAGAAGAATGCACAATTTAAAAACTCCTCTCTCGTCCAGGAAACCATAATGCTTTATAATTGTGAATGTGGTAGAATACTATCTCTTCAAATTTATTATTGTTTCTCTTCTTCTTACAAAACAAGATGGATGGAAAAATTGAAATAAAATTAAAGAGTGTTGACACTGACTGTAAAATGTCCAAAAACAAAGACACATTAATGGAGGGGAAATATAAAACAGGAGAAAAAAAGAAGACAAATATTTCATTCATTTTTTGCAAAAAAAAAGATGGAAAGTTAATGTGCAAAAAAAAGATGCCATTACGGGGTGGACAGGAAACATAACCGCGCGAAGGACACGAAGCGACTGATGCGACAAATTCCACAACCTTTCCTTTTCACAGTGTTTCCCTGTTCATCTACCTTCGGAGTCCCATTTGTCATCGAAATTAATCGCGATCGATATTGGATTTGGACGTCGAACGTTTGTGGTGTGTCTTTTATTTTGCAATTCATCATCTCATCTCCATTCGCTGGACAAATACCACTCTTTATGAGATAAAAATGAACAAAGATTATGTGGTAAATAATTTTAACAAGCATTCTTAACGTGAAAGTTTCGAACAGAAGTTCATTTCGCTTATATACACTCAACATCCTTGGTGACTAAAACCCACCCGTAGCTCGTTGAATAGCTAGTTAAACCTTCTTGAAAAGCACAAGCACAAAGCTTTTGTATTTTTTTTTTGTCAGTGTAACTTTGAGCCCGGAAATGATTGTGTGGCCCGTGGCCTTGTTGACGGCGCTACTCAAGATATAAAGCGAGCGAAATCGATTTTCCCTACTTTTACCGCTCGGCACTAGCATTTGGATGAACTTGACAAATCCTTAAGCATCCCGGGTTGAGTGTCTGCTTTTCGGTGTGACGAAAATGAGTGGCGATCGGGCAAAGAGCTTTACCCAATTTCCGGTCTCACACACCTGTGCCAACAAACGCACCACGAGTGTACCATTGGCATTGCGTTATTTTGTACAGGAATTGTGTCAAAAGCTCAGAGACTTCCCTCTCCCAACAGAAAAAAAGGGAAAGAAAAATGAAACGATAATGGTGAGCCTGCTGTAGAATGTGGGTGGAAGATACGATTGTGGAGATGTGGAGTTGGGGGAATGAAAATACCAAAAATATCTCACCAGAGTGCGGACTGTCTGTGAAGGCCAAAACAAGGCACAACCGTATCAGGTCTGCAGTTGATGGTTTATTTCCGGTGCTTTTACTTTGCTGTGAGAATTCTTCCAAACCACTCCTATTTGGGTGTAGGAAAATTCGATGAAAAACAGTAATGGAATGGTTCGGAAAATTGAGAAGAACGAAGTGTATGGGTAGGAGGCATGTGCGTGTATGTGCCAGTGATTGGAATAAAAACGGGAAGTTAGAGGAAAGGAAAGGTTTTGGTGAACTACAAATGGAAGCAAATAAATTCAAAATATAGCATGTTTGGTTAGACTAATTTATTCAATATTTTATCAAGTTCCAATACCCATGTGCTTCTTAGACATAGACTCGTTCCAAAGAAGAGGACAATTCAAAAACTAATACATTGATTCGATGGCCTCACTGTCGTGCATGTCATTAGGATGCTACTTCAAAAATAGCGCTTGAATTGGGATATCTTCAAGAACTCCCACATCCGGAGATACCTAAGTGTTCCAGGGATCCCTTCAACTTAGACGTAAGAACATAGCTCAAATTATTAAATCTTACTGATAAAATGAACTTATTCTTTCTACTTACTTAAGGAATCCTGAGCAATCTTTGGGTAATTGGCAGTTATTTGAAACTTGAACAACTTACGGTTAAATCGATTGCTAATGGTAGACACAGATTTTGCTTTTTTGTTCTGTTTAATTATTCATTTTCAATTACAAATGACCATTAAATCAAATGTTCTTTTAAACAAAAATCTGATGACTGCAGATCCTGCAAAAGCATATCTTTAACAAAATCTTCCATTTGCTGTTTGTAAAAGCGATCAAAAGATTATCTCCACGATTTCAAATATCTTCACAAAAAAAGGACGCAATTCACAAAATGATGTTAGAGATTTCGTGCTATTCTTTCGCAAGCAAACCTGACGTGGAAAACCTCGAAACTGAAACAAAAAAAAAAAGTCTTAAACAAGTAAAAAAACAGCAACAAAAAACCCAAAAACACCAACAACCTCACTAAAACTGCTCAATCGGGTGATTACCGAATGCGTAGTGTTAAGGTTGATTTCCTTGATTAGGAAATAAGAAAATGGAACCGGACTGCCTCATGGCGAGTGCGGATTTGCTGTGTATGCGTGTCCTACATCGGTAGGAAAATTGGCAAAAAGGTAAGAAAAGCGTACAAGGTGTATCCACAGCAAAAAGGTGAAAGGAATTGGATTTGAATGTGAAATTCGATTTCCGGCATACCCGATCGAAGCTAAAATGGGAGAGCAAAGGAGAAAAAAAAATGCTGTGACACCCGATCACTGTTTGGGACGGGTGCATTTTCCTTTTTTCTCCGTTTCCTTTTCCCGCCACCGAAACATCACTGTTTTCTGCCATTGATTTTCTTTTCACGACCGGATCGATTCGTGTACTGCTGGAGCAGCTCTTGTTGAGACCTTTCCGGAGGCCATCGGAGAATGGAAGGTGTTAATACGGATGCGGTCTTATTTCATGAGTTTTGGGATGGGTTTTTTTTTGGAGAAAAAGGAAAAGTCATAACTTTCAGGCTTTTCTCGTGAGAGATAGAGAGACGACTCTCGTTGTGTGTGTGTGTGATATAAAATGAAGTTAAGAAAACCGTCGTCCTGCACACAGGGTGGAAATCACCCAGATACCCATCCGGATGCCGAAAAAAGGGTAGTGCGTGAATGCCGTGCAAAACAAACGACCAAACGGGACGATAAAACGCTGATTGAACCGATCGGAACGGCCAAGATTAGGATCATTTTTCTTTCCACGATTCATGGTGAGGTTTTTTTTGTTGCTTCCTATTCTAGAAGAAAAAAAAATAGATGAAGAATATAAAAAGCAAAACACCAACCCAATCGAAGATGACTGTGTTTTTCCGTTTCATCGAATTTTCCACCACCATTTTCCTCCCTCCATCTTCAATGGCAAAAGGGAAAGGAAGGATACCATTGGACCAAAAAAAGAAGGTTGAAAAATCGTCCACAAACTAGAACGAAGCAAAAGCAGGAAAAGCTTGCTCAAGGCATTTCCGCCGACCGTAAGCTTATCCACATCCGACGAGAACATCCCCTTCAGGGAGCAAATCTTTTTTTTTTTTTGGGGAAGCTTTTGTTTTGCCTCCTTTAAATGACCTTGGTGCTTTAGGTTAAGTTCCGGAGGCAGGAAAACACGAGCAAAAATGTTGATGGAAAACGGGGAAAAGGAAAAACCCACCCTGTAAAGGTTACTAATTTCAAATGCTTTTTAATGAAGCATCCGTTTTGGTTTGTTTGTTTGGAAAAAATGGTGAGTTTTCGTTTGCTTGCTTTTCACTTTTTTTGTTTCTACTGCAGGGAGCAGGGACATGAGTTTAGCAATATTTAATAGAATTATGTACAAAGGAACGTCGATTATCGATGCTCATCGCGACTCATATTCGTTCACTATTGAACCATTGCATTTTTGCAGTTAATATGTCAAATTAAGTTTGGAACTGTCATTTCCGAGCTTCCGAGGCAATCAGACACTAGGATAAAGCACTTGGATAATTCCACTGTATAATATTAAATTAATTAAATTAATTCCACAGGATGAATGCTTGAGTATTTTATTTAAAAAGTTCGTTAAATAATTGAAACACTTGTTTGCTCAAATGTATTAATTTTTGTCAAAATTTTTATGTATGTAGGTACTTCTCAATAATTAATAATTTCTCAATATGTTTTTAAAACAAAAACTTTCCCATTGCAACTCACTCCATTAAATTCTCACATAACGAACGTTTCGCTGGATCACAATTAATCCTCTTCATGAAACTGCTGCCCCTGGTTCGTTCTTCAAGTACCAATCCGTTAACTGCCTTCCAGCGGTTCGAGGATCGTTCCGTTGGTGCCACGAATTGCCACACAAACCGTACAATAATTGACGCGAAGCAGGCTTTTGCAGGCTTTAATGTTTACCTTTTCGCCGTGTTCCCGTGTATCGGAAACCTGGGATTTTCACCCCAAAAAGGTGAACAACATACCGTGGGAGATCCTTTTGATTTTCCGAACAAACCACCAACAACATCCTTTGGTACCCCGGGACACAAACACACACACTCAAGAGGAGTTGAATGAAAGTATAAACGAAATAAAATACTGGCACCGGTACTGCGAAGTAAACGGACGATCACCGGTCTAACGATAGAGGGCGCAGCTTTTTTGGAGGAGAAAATCATACGAAAGGAGAAATAAAACCGCGTAGCGCCCCATTTTCCCGTCCCCACTCTGTTAGCGAGCGTGGTTTTATTTCCATGAAGCAGCAAAAAGCGTAGCTTCCAATCAGCTTCCCGCAGGCGGGGACGGGTGGCGCAACGAATTTTCCGCGCGTTTCCAAATTGCCGGTAAAAATAAACTCCGAAATGGATTTTCGAGAGCTTGGGTGAGTGAAGTGTGGAATCGCAGGATAAGACATCGCTCGGGTGCTAGAAAAACCCCCGCCTCGAACGAAGAATCCCGGATCGGGGTTGGTGGAACATTTTCGGTGCCGCCTGCATTACATTTCCTTGGGAAATGGGGGAAATTTTCCACCAAAAAAAAAGCACTTTCCGCTGGTGTGCATATATTTCACCACTGTGTGTGTGCGCAAAAGTGTGTGCATGGCCGGAAAACTTTACCTGCATGTGTGTATGTGAGCGCTGCGTGTGTTTTTCCGAAAATTGAGAGCTTTTTCCTGGATGTACACACGGATGTACGCAATGGAGCTGGGGACTTTTTTCCCTTTTTAAGGGCGGGGGGAAATTAAATTGTTGATTTTACGTACGAGTATCGCATTCGAGTTGTTGTTTTGGTTTTTCCGGGGGGGGCTAAAGTAAAACCTGCTGGAGTCTATCTTTTGCATGATATTATTTTTCGGTTTTTTGTTTTCTGTTTTTATTTTATTTTTATGCCACCGCCCTCCCCCACTATCAACGTGTAATGCATCTAAAGACCCAAAACACAAAAAAAGGTTTTTCTTTTTGGCGTATCGTGTGCTGTGTTCCAATTCAAATGGTGTGATTTTCACCATTTATTAGGATATTTTTACGAGCTGGTTTCGCCTTGAGCCTTCGGAAGGGAAGGATTCGGTTAAAATGGTTGTGTAAGATGCTGTGGATGAAAGCCATTGCCGTAGGACGAAAATTCCTATTAGAGGCGACAAGAGATCGTTGTTTTCTAATTTTCTCCCTTACGTGCCCATGATCAGATTTGCCTACCGAATGGGGCATATAAAAAGCTGAAAGACGATTTTAATCAGCAATGTTCAAGAATTGGTTTCCCTGTGAGTTGAACGCATTACTTTTTTTTTTGTTGAAGACAATATTCTTACCATCTTTATGATTTGGCCTAGAAAACCTTTCCAAGCATCCGGTCGCTGGAGGTCACTGAACTAAGCGTAAGCTATCCGTGCGGGTCCGGTTGATTGCTTGTCCATCTAACTAACGGTAAGAAACATCGTACCATCGTGTGTCCTTCGATTAATGCTCGAGCACGTACATCACCTTCAACTGGCACTGGGGCGGCTTTTTGCTGAAACCGTGGCAAGCCTCGCAGTTGGAACAATCGACTTTAATTCAATTGGAAACACCAACCTCTCCAGAGACGAGAACCGATGCCTACACAGTCAGGTGGGAAGGTGTTGAAAACCCAGTGGAGAGACGTTTTCGGGGACCGGATTCCGGTACCATGGCACTAGAAAACGGCAATATCTGTAGTAGCGCAGCAGCACTGAACAGCACTTGATATAATTCTCTCATCCGTGTTGCCTAGTCTCCCAAATGTGACCGACGGTCCATCAACGGTTTGGTAGCTGCTCTACGGTCAGGCGGCTTAAGCTCTTACGGCTTAAGCAGCCTTCTGGAAGCTGAAGTATAGTGGTTTCTACCGATGGAGAAACGTACAGCAAATGGAGCTGTGGACCCCACCTTGCACCGGGTTTTTGGGAGGTGGAGCAAATCCACTCGAGTTAGAAGACCACTTGACTTGACTGTATCCCTATCTTCCTTGCGTTCGCTTATGGTATTCTACTTTCCCTTCAATTCTATCAACACCACAAAGCATCATGTTTGCCAAATGATTGCCTGTGTGTAAAGCTCCCAAAAACAGGCTTCAAAGCTAAACAAACACACCGTGTAGCAGAGTGTAGAAGTGTAATCCGGC
>CM028126.1:38150788-38164876 GCA_016254315.1 Anopheles parensis
TAGCATTCTTTAGCACAACTTTTCTCTTCTAATTACAATCGATAGCAGAGACCGGGAAAGAATCCAATACAAAAGCACTGGCAGTATGTATGACAGAACAAAGGGACACATATTTTGTTCACTAGATCGTTTAAAATGATCATTTCTAGCAACAACAATTCCCCAACCGGAAACATCACAAGACGAGCCCAACATGGCTAAATTCCTTTTCCCTTTCGTTTTAATTCAAACAACAACAGCAAAAAAAAGTTTTGAAGCATTCATTCCGGCAATACTAACCGACAAGAAGAACTTAACGAATGAACACACATACTCCATGTTTGGCTCCGATATGAAATGAGGAAAATTAATTTTTCAGATCTCTAATTCCGAACTCCGAACGGTGAAGCTGACAAAGGGTTGGGGAGGGTGGTGGTGGTGGTGGGAAATAGAACAGAAACAAAATGTTTGGAAAGCCACTTAAGGAGGAAGTTGATCAACGTCGGTCGGAGTTTTTCTCATCGAATCGCTTTGCGAGCAAGACGGAAAAATGGAAGGATAAAGTCGAAGTGAGTGTGTGTTTTAATGTTGTGTGCTGCACTAAAGATGTTATTTCTGGGTGGTTTTTACTGTTCAAACCAAGAGAACTCCTCTTGGCCCTCTGGTGCTGGTGCCTGGTTTCCGGCAGTGGGTCTTTCCTATCCATACGGCACGACACGAAACACGACGACGATTCTGATGTTGTTCTATGTGTTCTACTTTTCTTTTCTTTTTTTTTGTTTAGTCTATTTTCTACCCAATATTTCATAAGGCAAAGGCGAGAGGACTTCTTGGAATCTGGTCGTTTGTGTTGATGGAACATGGTAGTACAATTAACAAGCTTGCTATCAGACCGGGCAAAGTGGTGATGAAAAGTGGATCTGAAGTACGAAGACATGGTCTGCTGCTGGTGCTGCTTATGTTTTTTTTTGTTGGAAAATGTGTCTGTTCTTCGTGAAAAATTCGTGACATCTCCAAAACTCCACACGAAAAGAGCTAGTTAATTTAAAGAGGGGCGGGAAATAACATTTGGGAAAACCTCATCCATTCACGTTCTAACCGTCGATTTGAGTTGAATATTTGATATACCCCTTTTTTTGGAATGTCCATTAGAACCAGCAAACACCAAGGCTTATGCCGAAGTTGCCATCGAAACTTTGAGCGCACGTTTTAAATCTTCGTTTTATCCTCGCCTGAGCTGGGGCTGAATCCCCGGCGCTATCATAAACCAACCGTCAGCGATTGAGACCCAGATCCTTACTAGGAAAGTGGTTCCTACCCTTCAGTGGCAAAGGAACACACAAACTCCGAGGAGTGATATTTCAGTCACCACCAAGGGAGTAATACGGGAGATTCTACGAGGTGTAAAATCAATAACCCAACCTGTACCCGATGGTACATCACAAAATGCCCACCGAACCATGCTGAACCGTCGGTCGGTAGCTAGCTTCACAATTGCAGCAGCACCAGTGCAACTGCAACACATATGCTTCGACGCTGGGTGCATTTTGAGCTGCAGTTACGGGCTTATGGGTGTACACAGCGTACAGTGGATGTATGGAGGAATGCTTCTCTGTCAGTCATTTCTCACCTTCACTGAAAGGGGCCGTTTGGAAAATGGCTGTGCATGATGGTTTGTGGCCTTGCTGCGAAAGTCTTCGGAACAGTGGGCTTATTACGTTGATTTGTTCGAAATATTTCTGGAGAATAAGAGGACTTTGAAATTTTTTTTATAAGCATCAAGTTGTTTTAAATGTTTTAAAAATTTTTTAATTTATTTTTAACTTTAATGTTTTAACAAAAATATAGATAAAGTATATCGAAAATTTATTCTTCAACGCAAACAACCACTTGAACAAAGCTCTTCCATTGTGCTGCTCGAACAGGCTTAATAGTGGGCACTTAAAGCAAAACGCCCGGGTTTATCGTTTGGGAACCGTTCCCACATTGAAGTGGCGAAGATGCTACCCTCGCTAACGTGTCCATCTGGCATGTGTTTTACTTTCGCACACGTTGTGCAAGCCCTTCTACAAGGCTGAAAAGATCACTCGCACCCGGTACACCCGGTTTGCCGGGTAACATAAATCGATCAGGTTTAATTGATCCCCGGTGAAACATTTGAATGATTCACACACGCCAGTACAGCGTGTGCGAACGGATAAAGATGTTCCCGCAAAACTCCTGCTGCGAGTGTGGAAGGTGCTGGATTAGCAACGAGATTCTGGTGCAAAGTGGGCAATAAAATCATTCCAGTCGGTACCTTCCGAAATTCCAGACATTTTATGTCCGATAGTGCTGCTGTAAAGTAATAGCAGCTGACAGTCGGAAAGCAAATGGTACTCCTTGGTGGAATGAGGAGCTGACAGAGGTAGGTATGGTTTATCAAAAGCAGTCAACTGCCTACTGATGTAGGTCACAGTAAAGAGGCAGTGGCATTCTGAGGCAGTTTAGAAGACGGGATAGCTTCAAATTCCATTGGTAAAATGCTTTTGCACATCCAACAACCATTGATGACTATTTGCACGTTGAGGAAGTAGGCTTGGTCTTGTCCAAGTCACCTTATCAGTACCGTGAGTCAGCTTCCCGTGCGTGACAAAGGCATTTGAAATTCCGACATCCTGTACTGTCATTATGCGGGTCCCGAAAAACCAATGTTTGACATTTTCCAGAGGTACACAAATTGTTTATATCGAACATTATCGGGATGAGCGATAAGAACGCACGCTTTCCTTGAGACGGCGGACTAATCTATTTTTCTTGAGAATAACCTACCGAAGGACAGTCGTATCGGAGCATGGTTCTAGGTTTATGGGCTTTGTCCGTGCGTGTGACAATCAACAGCTATGGTTGAAGCTTCAAGCGTATGGACCACCGAAGAAGAGGTGTCCGTTTGTTGAGCCAGAGGGCAAAGGGCGATGAAGATACTCTGGAGGTACTCGGCAAGACGTACGGTGAAGAGTGTCCTGAGAGCCAAGAATACGGCTACTCGAGGCTAATGCTTGTTTGATGTATTGACATTTGATAATATTTTCGTTCCGTACACGAAGCAACAACGACGGTAAGAATGGTTCTTGAAGTAGCCCGAGCGCGGAGTCCTATCAGCGGTTTGGAAGGTTCGTGTGGAAACTGTGCCGGGAGACCTAGGGCAACTACTTCCGACGATAGTTTGTGAACGGTGGTTTCAAGTGTCCGGGTGT
This sequence comes from Anopheles parensis, assembly GCA_016254315.1. Taxonomy (NCBI): domain Eukaryota; kingdom Metazoa; phylum Arthropoda; class Insecta; order Diptera; family Culicidae; genus Anopheles; species Anopheles parensis. The sequence goes on from CM028126.1 coordinate 38,154,004, forward strand.
TTATCTTTTATTCCTCTTTGCTTTCCTGCTGGTTCTTGCGAGGTGCCAGGTTCTCCGTACTCTCCGTCACTCTGTACCTTCGCATGTCTATCACCAAAACCTCAATAACCTAAGGAGCAAAACAACAACAGAAAAAAACCTTCCCAATCGGTTGTAAAAACCAATAAAACGTGACTTTTTGGTAGATAATTTTTTGGTGAGTGGTTTCCCCGGGGGTTTCCTTTTCTGTCGGCTGCCGTTATCCGTCAGCTTAAAACCATTGGGAACCATTCATTGGGTAGGATACGGTGTCCGGAAGGGAATTACGCCGGCGAAAGGGAAGGCGGTGTCGAAAGATTTCGGTTGTAGTTGTACTTTTCGTTCGGACAACGTTCGGTGCGTTGCATTGTCGACTATCTTTTCCATTTCTGCTTTCAAGACGTTCCCTTCTTTCACCGCATCCTCGGCATACGCAGCCAACACACGTTGGGCCCGGCTTCATTCAAATGCGACCACATATGGTTCTTGTTATGAACGCTATGTCCCAATGCCCCGTTCATGTATGCGAGAGCATAAGCGACTGCATAATGTTCCGACAGTACACCCAAACCTATCCCACAAACACGGGCGTTCGGTTTAATATAAGGAGCAACCTCGACAAGGTTTTGTGAAACACAAGGAGCCGTTGGACAAGCGAGGCAAGGGTAACCAGTTTTCAGGTTCTCCTTTGCATTGGGTACACGCGGACAACAAAACCGTAAGAAGCGCCAACCAAAACAGGCATAACCATCGAACGGAAAATCACTTATGGATGACGGGAATGCGAGATTAACGTGAAACTGTTCCCGTCATCCATCCACTGTAGGGTCTCCCGAGAACGAGCGTGCGCGTCAAAGACACGGACGAACGGGTGGAAAACAATTTTAAAAAGGCAAAAACCCGAACAACATCCGTACGTTGTTCTTCTGGGCCGCGTGTTTCCAGTCGCACCCGGCGACATGTTTTTCGTAAGTGTTCTAGAAGCTTAACAAAACAGCATACAGCAGCACTAATTGTTTCATGGTGAAAGGAAATGCAGCAGTAGCGGCACATGGACTCGCGCTGCTAGACCTATTTGTCGTATTCTGGTAGCATGAGAAATTTGTCTTTAAGCGAACGAAGTGATCTCAGTAGTTTGCCGCCAAACAATTGGGGTTAATATGGAAAAGGAGGAGGAGATCTGGAAAAACCTGGTAAAGTGATTGAAATGGTGGTCATTCATATTTTGGGAGTAATTTTCCCTTGAGAAAATTGAAGCGTAAAGTAATAACTTTTCACCGAATGTTAGCGTCACTTTCGGTGAAGTGAGTCGAAACCGGGAAATTGAATGCAGACATCGATCATCGTGTGATCGACATGAAATGGTTTGGTTCATATCAATTCCAGATAGGAAGATCAATGTTTTATCTTATTTATTCTATGCTACGAATGTTTTAGCAAGCAAAGTGATATGATATCAAACAAAAATGTAAAGAAAGTTTATCAAAAAACAAAATTACATCAACTCAAAATGCATCTCCCTCAGCACATGCGTAATATATCATTTCGTTCATCTTCATACTTAGGAAGAAATTATTTTTCCAGCTGGAAATGGTATTCGTCCCTTGCTACGATCGCTAGCTCCATAAATCCTTTGCATGGCTCACAATATTGACTTAAAATGCACGTTTTGGTGTTTGCGTTGATCTCGTCTTACAGTACATTTTTCGTCTTTTCCGTTGACTGTTCGGTCTAATCGCTACGCCATATCGCATCTGGACGGTGTGTTGCAGTGCGTGGGTAAATGTTATTTTAGGATGAAAGTACCGCGACTGATGGCCGTTTCCGCTGCAGAGACGAACCGTTTTGCAGGAAAGGAAGAGACGGTGTTGTGATGCTTGTGATTCTATGAGAAGAATTGTTTTCTTGTGACAATATAATTCTTGTGAATATTGTTTATGGTGTGAAATATTTTTATGAACTAGAGTTATTACTTGTTCCTACGTATAGTAGAAAATAATTCATTCATTCAAGAATTTTTACTTTATTTAAAAAAATAGTTTTATCACGTAAAAATTTTCTTAATTATATTACCATGAATGTCGTGCCTTTCAACACAGTTTTTAATAAATTAAATAAATTAACTTCAATACGATCACCAAACCAAGCGAAATGGATGGGCACAAAGCAAAACGTCAGAATGGGGGAAAAAAAGGTCCAGAGACCCGCGTCCAGGAATTGACCGTGTGCAACTTCCCGTACACGAACATGCGAAGCATAAGTGGGCGTCAATGTTTGACCCACGGGATGCAAACAAACGTACGAAAATCGAACGAATGCCGCAACTCGCATCCGCAGTCTTCCCGTATCCCATCCGGTCGTGCATTAATTTATTCAAAACGAACAAACGAATAAATGAACGAAATGATGATCATTTCGCGAGGGCACGAGAATTGCTTTCGGGTACCCGCAAGGGTGTTACGGATTGGACCCCATGCTGCCGTACGGCGTGGGTACTGTTTGCTTCCCAGTACTGCGGCCAGCTCGTCACTCGCTGGCTGTTTACGCCTACGTACAGACCTGGTTGATGTTCTGGGTTACTTTTCTCCACAGTGAAAACCGGTATGCGCCAGAGCAAATCGAAAATTACATGACCATTCGCGCACGTTACTTGCAGTGGTTTTTTTATTTCGCGAATAAACGAGCGACTGAGAAAAAAGAAACGCAACCTGGGATCGTTGGGTCGCTGGCGCAAGGCAACCAGACAGGCCAACTGGGATGTGAAATGCGCTGGCGCTGGCAAGAAAAAAAAAACACACACACCCGTCAACAGCACCCCACATGTGTGTGGTTTTATGCCAAAAGTACAAAGGGAACATGAAACGCCATCGCGTATGTGAGCTTGGAAATGGGAAGAGAAAAGCTCAACGAGGCAGTAAGAATGCAAACAGAAAATAATTGCAATTATCGTAGTGTTTCTGTTTCTTTTCGACTTCTGCCATTGTCCTTTGCTTTGATTCCTTTGAGAACCTTTCGGGGGCGTTCTTTTATCTATTTTGAGCAATTAAAGGATGTTACATAGAGACGATCTTATACATTAAAATTGCTATATTAAGTATTTTTATGTACAAAATATGAAATAATTAAAATGAGGTTATAAAGTGGTCTTATCTAAATATAATTTATTTATTTATTTATGTTTTTTTTTTTGAGGTATAAAACATGAACGGAGTATTTTTTACATAAATTTTTATGCGAGTTTAATCTGCTGTTCAGGGATTTTTTTTGTGTCTAGTATAGCTCTGCGTTGGATGAATCTATTGAAAAGAGTCATACGAATCATGAGTTGATCACTGAAGACAAATGAATCTTTGATAATTTTTGATTCACTCAAGATTAAAAAATCTTGAATGAACCATGAATTTTAAAATATTTTAAATAATAATATTATAAAAAAAAAGATTCTGAAATGAACCATGAATCTTAAAAAAATGAATATTCTGAAATGAACCATGAATCTTAAAAAATTGAACATTCACAAATGAATCATGAATCTTTAAAGATTCAAGATTCTGAAATGAACCATGAATCTTTGAAGATTCAAGATTCTGAAATGAATCATAAATCTTTAATGTTTCATAATTCATAGAAGCAGTGCTTCAGAGTCTTTTATCTCTTAATTAGAGATTCGTTAATTTCGAAAAAAAAAGAATCTCATTTGGGTCTTAGGTTTTGACTGATTTGGGACTGACTTGACGATTTTGGTATAAAGCTAAACTAGGGTTTGATTACAGGTCATTTGTCCAAGAAGAATAGATTTGTTTGATAATGAATAAAATTTTTTATTACGAATCAATTGATTCAAATCAACCAACCAGCTGACTCACTCATGAGTAAAATAATTTATTAAGTAGTCATTTCGCTCATGAGTCATTGCATGAGACCTATGACCCTCCCCGATGACTAACTCTTAAACGAATCAGATAAGTAAACTCATTTGTGTCACTCATTCTGATAGGTTTCAACGATTCTCCTTGTTGGGAGTTGCTTATCCAATCACTAGTGACGCAACAATAGTTTATTTAAGAACGTGTTTCATTTTGAATTTTGAATTGACTCTTCAAGACTGTAATATACCGCGTCTTTTGGCTAAATGATATTTTTCATGACATTTATCAATAAACTAACAAATTTACATGCATTTCCATACCTCTTTAGACACAACTGCTTCTTGTAAATCTTTTTTAAACGAGACATTCATTTCACTTCAATATTCAAAAAAAAAGTCTTCTAATTAGACCCCCAACCGGAACCAATCACAATCGATTCGTTTCCCTTTGCGCTGAGCTGATTTCTGTAGGACATGAACTTTTTTTTTCTTCGTCGCTTTTCTGCATTTTAACTCCCGTTCCTTACCGGTTCGTCGAATTGGTTACGTTTGATCTTCCAGCATCCAGCAGCGTAACATCGTACCCAAATCGGAAACACATCAAAACCACGAACGCTACGAGTTTTCCCTTAACCTTGCCTCGAAAGGATTGCAAAGCGCGCGGTAAGGAATCTTGTTTTAATTAGTTTAAAAATGTTTTTCACTCAAATGGCCAAACCATCGAGTGGTTTGGTGGTTGGTTTTTTGTTTTGTTTGCTTCGATCCTTTTTTTTTAGCACGAAAAAATGCATATATATATGTTCACTTTTGCACGTTTTTTTTCTTCTAACGAACAAATGGCAACCAAAGACAACACACGGAGTCGCGAGTTTGGCACGCAAAGCCGACCCAAAAACCGATCCCGACTTCATGCGGTGCGATCGTACCCGGGTGGAATGCAAAGTTATGCACGCGATCTTGCTGTGTTTAAGCGCTCCGCTTTATATCACCAGATTCGAGTGACTGTTGTCGCGATTGCGCTCTCTTTCGCTGCGCTTTGCCGCTTGTTCCGCGTGCCAAACTTGGATTTACTGCCAAGATTGCATAAACAAACAAATTTGTTACATTTCTTTACGGTCAACCGTTTCGCGGGCAAATGCGCTCCGGTTTTGATGAGCTTGCGGGGCTACGATCGTGCGTTACATTTTCTTTCGCCCGCTCGAACAGTTTGAATGTTATTAACGGCAAAGTGTTCCCTGGGGGCCGCAGGTCCTGAAGGAAGACGGAACGACACATTTGTTTTATTCTGGTTTACCAAAAAAGGGACTGATAAAAGATTCTTCACGGTCAGTAAATGACCAAACAAGCGTAAAAGATCGATTTTTCATTTGTTTCCTGCATCCTTGGCGATTCCAAACAGCCCGACGATGCTGGCAAACGTTAAGGTGACATTTTTGGCACAATTTTTTGGGGCGTGAAATGGTGTGCTCGTAAAATCGTACGCTTTGAATCGATCGTGCCTTGGAACGAAAGGACAATTTAGGGCTCGACTGAATCGGGCGTTGAGCTACGCGCGACTTGGCGTGTCGATTGTTTCTTTTTCTCTCTCTCTCTTCCCAGTTGCATAAGTGTCGATGGAGGTGTCTTTTCTTTACGATCTTCACTGCCGACCGTGACGTGCCGCGATGGAGAAAATGTTACATGACTGCAAATTAAGAAAACAGAACCAACAGAAGAAAGCAAGATTCTGGTTCGGAGCAGAACGTGGACGACTTGCGACGACAATGTTTTGTTCTGTACCGATTGCAATGATTTGATTGGGATGTTTCACATGGCATCAGGCAGTTACAATCTTTGAACGGAAAGGATGTTACCATGTACCAGGGATAGGGTTAGGAAGTAATGTTTTATATGAAGAGGAAGACAAACCAATGCATTGAGTTGCTTCGACAAGCTTCGAACACAAAGTTAACGTTCGTTTTATTGAAATCTGAAATATCCTTCGTTGGTTCGGACTCCGTAAACATATCCGGACACTTAGACATTAAAATAACGTTCGCTTTTGTGAGATCTTTCGTACAACTTCAATGAAAATGGAAATTTATTTCACAATTTAATTTTTAATGATGAAAACAATGTGAAATAAATTTATCTCTAAGATACTAATTCCTTTCTGTAAAAAAATATTGAAAAGGCATCAAAACTGATGAATAACGTTTGATGTTTAAGTTCCAAATTTCAACGAGAGATGAGCTAATTGTTCGCTAATGCGAATTTATCTTCGTTAAGAGCTTTAATAGGAAGAGAGTTCACAAATAGAAGCTACATTTAACTCAAATTATGAGGTACAAAAAAACATTAAATATACTATGAATATTGTGAATTTTGAGGATATTCTGACACTTAGCAATTTCTTGAGGATTTTGAGAAATTTTGCCGAGTTTTATTGAAGACGACGCATAAGCTGTCAGTGATGAATTTATGCCAATTCAAGCAAACATTTTCAATAAAATAATAAATAAAAAATCCTTATGTTTGGATTTGTGTTTGAAGCATTGTATATTCGGAAGGTTGTATAATTATGTAGTCTTTAATTTTTGGATTCATCATTAGACGACTTTCTGTTTTTATTTTTTTTAAATATGTAATGATAAACAGAAAGGAATTAACTTTATGTAATTTACTTCAAAATCAAGCACGCATAAGTAATCTAAATCTACTGCAATAATCGTCCAACTAAAACGCTAAACGCTCTTCCATCGATGGCTCATTCATTCCGCCTCGAACAAAGCACCACTTACGATCAGCGCATTCATGTCAACAGTACATTGAGTGGAGTTCAAATGTATTCAAATCGCTCCGATCTCGATCTGCAACAACATTATGAATCACAAACGCTCGTGCAATATGTTTCGCTTTGTTCGTGCGGTTTTGTGTTTGTTTGGGTGTACTTCTTCCTTCCTTGGCAAAGGGTCAAGGTATATATATACACCCGGATGGAGTTAGCTCGGGAAGTCATGTGGGAAACATTGCATGTCCTCCACTTAGCAACAAGAAATAGCACACGGGGCACACTGATCGATCGTTCCACCACTGCACAGCGGTGCAGTTTCGCGGAAATTAACATAGGAGTGTATTATGATAAGGAATGGCAGAGTATGTTGCGATTCTTTGTTTTATTCCCTCTGTTCCGTTGCATGTTACGGAAGAGCTAAAAGATGGAGCACTTTACTGTGGATGATGCGTTTTCATGAGTTTTCATCATAAGTCTTCGATCTGCTGCTTCGCTACAGACTCCCCGTTTGGAGTTCTGGAGCTATGGTGAAGGAGTTCCTATTGCAGAAGGCACGTAAGTTACAAAGTTTTATTTTTCTCCCTTTTTTTTGCCTTTCCAGTAAAGCCACTCGGAGACACAAGTTAAAACAATATCGCTCTGTCAACTTGAAGGTTCTCCTGAAGGGAAAACACAGGACACTCGGGCACAAAACAAACAAAACCCCCCCCAAACGATGTATTCAAATTTATGCTCACGCATCTGCATAATTTCCTTCTGCTGCGTTGTGCCTACCATCGGGCGCTGCTGTAGGAATTGGAGCCTTCATACACGGTGGAACACCATCGCACACGAGTAGGCAGGCTGTTGTGATCGGATTTATTTATTGGCATGACAAATGCAACCGAACGAACCGTGGAACCTGGGTGTTTGCGAAGCTGGAGGATGAGACACCGTTGTGTGTCCGTACCACCATCCAACATCGAGCCCGTGTGATCTGTGCGCGAAACGGAAGCGTGAGGTGGCGGCCAATTAATGAAGTAAATAAAAACGCAAAAATCTGCCTCGCGTTCACAAGCGCCTCGACAAACAGATATGTTTTTTTTGTGTGTGCCTTCACTGTTGCCAATTGTACGGAAGGATTCCATTACTCTTGAAGTGATATTTGCCATTCCCGCACGGGGCTGGGTTGGATATTTTTTTTTTCGCGCTTCCACTTAATTTAAAGGCTCGCGTTTTTTTGTCGTTATTCGTGCTGGAAATATGATTCCCAGCATCGATGGGTGTTAATGAACGGTAGGCCGGTACGCTGCCGAAACCTCCGGGAAAGGACAATTGCATTAATCCCGTAGCTAATGAGATTGGGTTCCGGGACGATGATTTATGGTCGGGTGGATTGAGTCAGCTTTCGGGACCCGAATGGTGCGTAGGACTGCACGGTGCAGTTCACTGAACGGTAAGGATGACAGCGAACAAAACTCGACACGGAGGCGTATGTGAAATTCCGCAAAAGGAACCGAACGGATCGATTGGAAACCCGGAATGTACGAAGTAACGAACATGGATGTTTGTTTTTTTCCACATTCGTTTGCAATATTTCACATGAGATCGCAAACTTTTCGTTCGGTGCCCGGTTTGATGATCTTTTTTCACAAGTGCCTTCACCGATGTGGTGGGACGGTTGGAGATGGTGGTGTTACTTTGAAGTCTCTTACGCCGTGGGTAGAAACCGATGATTCTCGCCGGTAATATACAAAGGGCAATAATCGGTGGCATTTTGAAGGTAAATCATAAATGTTTCGCCATACACCGAGAAGATCAAAGTCATGGTTGAGTGGAGGTAATTAAACGAAGTCGAAGAATTAGTTCATTACCTTGATGACGCATGCCACGGGCATGACAGTTGCGATGGCAGAGATTATAAAATGCATCATCACTTGAAGAAATTAAAGGTTGACTTTTTGGAGAGCTAAACGTGATGAACAATTTTTGATGCAAGAGATATATGATTTAAACGGATGAATGAAAATTAAATTTGGAAGGAGTCCCCAAGTCCCCAAGGTTATTTTAGAGTGCATCTGGATGGTTAAAATTCGTTCACAAAAATTAATATTCAATGCCTAAGCGAGAGGAACTGGTTTGCTTGGAAAATTTGATTTCTTATAGCTCAAGATCCCTGAAATATTTGGTAAAAAATAATATTTATAAAACCCCAAGGAGTTTGGTATCATTACAGTTATATTTCGAGTTGCATATTTCCTATATTCCTTTCGTTTCTTCCTTTCAAAGCATAATTTATTGGAGCGATTTGCATTTAATTGGCATGAACAATAATCGACCGGTTTTCTCACAACCTTTGTCATATCCGCAATGACACACCCGCTACGAGCCCCGAACGAAAACTATCGATTCCAAGGTTTGCCCTTTTCACAGCTCATTCGAATCAATCTTAATGTTCGACACCATCAGTCAACACCTTTAATGAATCCTCAACATCGTACCTCAGCTCCCTCCAATGATGCACGATCTGCAGTAACGCTAACGACGTGCCTAAACGAATCGAAATATTATGCACCTTCCAAATGGCTAATTCCAGCGCACACCAAGGTTGGCAACGAACGGTAGGTGACGCTGTGCTAACGTGTAGCTGGCACGGAACCAGCGAACCAGTGCTACTGGTTAATGTCGCTTCCAATTTCAGCATTTCGGAAACCATCTCGTGTTTCTGCTGGCAAATCGATTTCTTATGCATCGGTTGGTGGTGGTTGACATCGTAAAGTTGTGCCCTCCCCAATAGAGTATCGAGTGCTGCAGGTTTTTTGGAGTCGTGTCCGGAGGCAACATTTTAAGCAACGGATTGAACCCAAACACAGGAAGAAAGAATATGTGTGTTCACGAAGCCTCAGAACTTCCATTCCAGCGCTTTGGAAGACACAGGGCAAAGGAAAAGCCATCCGACAAAGTGGTCCAACTGCTCAAAACATTCGTCCAGACATACCTAAAAAGTAACCTAAGAAAGTGGGAAGTAAGACGCGAGAACGCGACAAGGTTCTTAGCTTTGGCAGGCGTCGTATGCATGTGTCGTTGGTCAGCTGTGTGGCGTCTAGCGTTCAATCCTTTACGAGAAGCCCTCCAACAAAAAGTGCTACACTCGTCCAGAAGTGACCTGCCGAAATAAACGTCAAGCAGTCGGCCGCATTTCTGGAAACGGATCGTAGTACAAAGCGAAATGCACAATAATAAGGATAATCTTTAATTTATAAACCTAAGCCAAATGAGGTGAACACTTACGTACCGCACATACACAACACATCCACGAAGGCCGGGAGATTCGTGTGGGCCTGGACACTGTCTGTGTGTGTGTGCTTGGTTCCTCCTCTTATGGAGCACGACGCTCATCTTGGTCTTGTAATCTTCGACAAGCCGTACCCCAACTTCGTCCGCGCGTGTGGACCAAAAGGAAAGGGACGAGTTAATGGACATCGGACATGAATGTCGTCGTTTTGGTCGCTATCGGAGAACATGTGTTTTTAATTCGTTTGCTTGTTTTAACCGCCTTCATCGTCACCGTTGGTTTGTTGGAGCATTCGAGAGACTCCACTGGAGAAGGTGGAACCCCTCCGCCGGGGGTGAGGTTAACGTATTTCGGGCGTATCGCCCAGTTTCTCACATCGATCGATTAGGTACGTGGTAGTACCTGTCGCTTTATGAAGTTTTCGGTTAGCGCGCCGAAAAGTGGTTTCAACACAAGCAAGTGATGAGAGGCAGCCTCACCTCACGGGTGTCGTTGAAGACGGGGAAGAATTTATGGAGACGACTGACTGTAACCGGTGTCGTCGCCATTTTGGTGGCTCAATTTTCCACCCGATTAGGTGGGCCAGTCCAGGGACCACCAGTTGTTTATTGTCTCAACGAGGGGGAGGTTTTTGCGGGGGGGTTGGGGGGTTGGCAGGGACGGGGGAGACTGTTCGAAAGGGGGTGGCGATTGTGCCGAATGTGCTACCATATTTATGCTTCCGAGCTGCTCATTAGAGCAGCGACTGCCGGTGACGAATGCTAATAGCCAATCGTTTCGAGACTTTGTATTTACTTTTATCTTAAGTTTCGCCTGTAGAAAAGCTGCTTGTTTCGTTCGTGCAATTTTGTCGAAATGTAAAGCTTAATTTTTGGAAGTTAATTTCGATCGCAGTTGTTTCGCGTTCCAACGGTTCCAACTGAGAGCAAAATGACACAAG
>CM028126.1:38165276-38272576 GCA_016254315.1 Anopheles parensis
CTCCTTGCGGAGTTTCTCTTGCATCGTTACCTGTGTGGAGTAAGTTTTTTTTTGCTTTTTTGTTGCAGCCCTGGGAATGCAACTCTGATTGCTGGGTTACGGGAGTTTTGGAAGATGAAGCAGATTCCTTCGTTCCAGTATTTGATTGCGATCGCGTCGTTCCACGGACGCCCACCCGGTACGGTAGCCTGACCTTCCTTTGGGGTCCTTTGGGGTTTTGGAGCCCTCTCCATTTGGGATCCGGGGGATGTGAGGATAACAATAAAAGCGGGAAAGGATGTGCGTGTACGGGCCCGGGTTGGCACGTTACGAGTTTGTTTTACAAGATGGATATCTGCTCGTTTCGAGATAAGACCGATGCGACGGTCTGATTTCGCGCGAGGCTACGAAACAGCAGCAGCAGCAGAAGCATGTAAAGGCAACCCCCTCGATTGACGTTGCCACGGCAGGGGCAGTGAATGGTACAGTGCATGTCTTTCGGGAGTTGATGCCGTCTTGTGGCTTCTGGCTTGTACGGTGGCTTCTGGCTTCTGTTTGCCATCATTAGGATGTGCTTGCGCTTGCATATGCATCGACGTACTGCAAAACTCGGTGCACTGCAGTGCGACGATCCGTACGATGGGGATGAGATTTTCTTCTGTTTTAGCTGCGGGTAAGCAAAAAAAAGGTTAAAACCGAGCTGGGCATCCCTTGTTTGCCATTCCGGTCATGCCGATGCGCAACACGTTCCTGCTTCCGGTTTGATGGACAGTGAATCAAGTGAGTAAATGCAGAAATTGGACATCGAGGACGTGCAGGAGGACAAGCGGATGTACATTTGACAGCTGTTTAAGGCCAATTACAGATCAATATTATTTTTTGTATTTGTAATAAAATTTTATAAAAATATTTTTCCCATTCTTGAAGAATAAAGTGTCTAAGAAGTGTAACAATTAGAATTCTTGAAGAATTAAGTGTCTAAGGATTGTAACAATTAGAATTCTTGAAGAATTAAGTCTTATATTGGCAGTATTTTTTTAATATTTCGAAATATTGTTCAAAAAGGCGATTTTTATATAATTCATTAAGAGAAGTCATTCATATCCTCATTGGAAGATTGAAAAGAGTTATTCAGTGAAGAGTCACTCACTGAGCATAAACAGTAAAGAGTCATTCAAATCATGAATCGAATCTCAAAAGATTCTTGAATTTTCAAAGATTTTTGATTCTTCAAAAAAGAAATTCCTTCATTTATTCCTTCAGATGCATGAATCTGAATTCGATTCACCCAACACTAGCAGCAACCAAATCGGCCCAAAAAGGCTGCTCAGCTTTTGTTTGTATTTTCCTTCCTTTTTCCCATTTTTGCGCATCGTTTAAACGGGACAGTTGAATGAAACACCAATCCCCAAAAAACCGGCGGCAGCAGGTCGCTCAAGACGCTCCCGAAAGGAACAACATTTGTTGGCAGTTTTGTTTCGCAAAGGGCGTTTGTGGCGTTTTTTTTCTGGTATGGTAGTTTTACTTCAGCGGTATGCTTTACTTTTTCATCATCCGTGAGCGGCATTGATGTACTTGAAACTTTTCAATTTGGATTCTCTAACGCACGGGTGCGTTCTGGAGGAAGAAGCATAACGAAGGAGACCATCGAAGATGTTAGCGAAATCCATTTTTAGTCTGGCCGAAAGGATGCAAGCACCATAAAAGGGTACACTAGGACCACTTTGAATTGCGGGAGGAACTCTTGACATGTTTTTGCAACGCAAGTCTTTCTGGTCGAGGCTTGCGATCGTGCAGTGGTGGAAATGGGCCGGTGGGGAATTTGATTCTTCTAATGTACTTCCCGTCCCGTCTGTCGTATGGGGATTCATTTCATCAACGTTTAACGTTTTGTTTTTGCCGCTTTGCTGTACTCATACGCCTTGTGTACGCAAGGCCGACAGTATGGCGAGATGAGCCGAATCTGGTCGCTTCATTCCATTTTACCCACGCACAACCGGCCGTCCGACATTGACGAATGGTGGTACAGATTTTTGGTGCCACACTATCAAGAAACAGGGAATAAGCTTAAAAAACCCTAGCTTGAAGAATGTCTTTTCCATGTAGTTCGAAAATTTGACGATTGCATAGCGAATTCCAGCCATCGTCGATTAGGAACTCAGGAAGGAAGAACCGGGAAGGCAAAAAAAAACTTAACCTGGTGAAGGTTTTGACTGATGCCGTCAAAACCAAAAATTGCTTTACGCTTTGCCGGTTTTGCTGATTCCGCGGGCTGTAAAAAACAAAAGTGTTCATCTTTCGAGGTTTTTGTTTTTGATGCAAAAGCTTTCCGTTGCATTTCGTTGCTGCCGATCGCACTGCCGGCAGGGAAACAAGAGGCTCAATTTTATCCTCTATCGCTTCCATTTGGTGGATAGCATTTTTTTCTGGTTGAAAGATCGTAACCTCACACACGGTTCAGTCACGACTTTGGTTGGATTTGCCAGTGTAAGGAGGAAGTATCAAGCTATTTAAAGTGATGACTTCCAGTTTTTTTTGCTCGCCTGCGCTACAGCGAGAAATTCCAAATCGCTCTGTTTGCAAGTGAAGAAGTGTGTGGCAAATATTTTTGGCGAGTTTTTATGTGCTTTACATATTAACATATTGTAGTGGGAGAGAAAGGAGAATGTTTGTTTTTGAGTGTTTTTAAATTATGCTAGAATGATATTTAGCGTGGAATATAATAATTGCAACAAACAAACATTTAATAACTTTTCTTGAACAAATTTAAATGCGTTATTGTTTATATTTATGAAAAGTAAAATTTAATAATATTAAAAAACCGCGAAAAACAGTTACAAAATAATTAAAAAAAAACAATAAGAAACAAGAATGAAACACGAAACTCATAAGTAAATGCACAAATACTAAACATGTGCATGAGAAAATGTAAAACTTAATAAATAAAAGTAAAAGAAAATATAAAAATCAAACTGTTAAAAAAACTCTTTAGGTTTACATTAAATCTGGAATTAATAAAAAAAAAACAATTATATAACACACCAAAATTCGTGAAAGCTATCATTTTGTTTCAACTTTGTTTTTAAAACACTATTTTTTGTTGCTCCTTCTCAAAACGAAATGCGATACTTGACCCATTGCAAAAAAAAACACTATCCAAACATCACTAGACAAATGACCATAGCAACGAACTATATTTTACCGTATAATCTAGTCCCGCAACTAGCTTCATCTGTAGCTGCCGTGCCTAAATTCCCAAGATGGCGATGATCCTAATGGGTGGGCCAGATGGGTCTAATCCGCGTTCAATCGTGCCACCAGAATTGCCATCCACTCATGTAGTTTCGGGATGCGGGAAAAAAAGAAGCAGAAAAAAATATGAAACGAAATATTCTACCCCGTGCCTGCCATGCATCTTCCTACCCCTCGCAACATTCCGAACTTCCTGTGGTCAGTTACGGTTGCCTGGTAGTGGTGTAGTTGTTGTTTTTTTTTTCTTTTTCTCGCTCCTTTTATCGGAAACCTTCCACCGCGTACAGTAAGGGTTGGAGGATTTCGATAGCTTGTTTTTTTTTGGTCTGTGTTTTGCGTTTTTGATCTTTTTTTGCGTTAGCGAGTTTTAATTCTACAACTGGAGGACACCCACACGCGTTCGGCGATCTGGCGTGACTTTTTCTACGCCGCACAACACCCGAAGTACTACACGGCTAACGGGCGTGGGCATGAATGTGTCACGAATGCAGTTGCTACCCATTACTGCACTTTCGGTCTCCTGCTCTCCAGAAATCTCGCAGTGTGAGTATTTAAAGTAGGCATAAAAATAACAATGCAGCAGAAGGGACCCCCGTAACGGTGTTTGGTGAAGTTGAAAAATCAACATAAACCGATCGGCTCCCCGCGTTCCGCATGTCAAAGCCGGCCGGATTGCTGAAACACATAGCGCCCAGCTTAGGGAAGTCCAGTGTCCGGTCCGCTGCTCGCTGATAAGACCGTAAATGGAATTTTTATACGCGAGCACGCTCAGGATTTTGTATGACGGTTGCTGTTCTGTTTCCTCTAGTTGCTTCCTTTTTTTTTTTTTTGGAACAACCGATTCTGCACCACACCGCTTCCATCGCACCAATCAGATTGCGCTCTATTATGCACATTTGGCCTCGATTTATGCTCGCGAAATTGTTTGTACAAATTGTTGGCCTCGCGTGGCTGCTGCCCTCTATGTCACTGATAGTGACCGGGTACGAGTAAATGGGTGGTAAATGGTCTGGGTAGTGGTTTTTGTGGATGAAATTTCATGCCTAGGAAAGGGTTAATCGTTTTTGGGTTTTTTTTCTGCTTTCACTCTTTACACACAGTCAAATGGAAAGGATCAACCAAGGTTTTTAAAATAGTCCTATGGCCTTTTTTATTGGAGTTTTAATTATTTTTATTATTTGTTTAGAAAGATCCTAACTATTTTTTTAAAAACGCATACTGAAAGCTTAAATGAGAATTCGATCAGCGAATGTCAAACAAGTTATATGTTCACTATCTTCATGCTGACTAGATCTTTGAGATTTCTATTGTAAAGTGTAACTTATTTGTTTATTTAATTATTTATGTATTTAATTTTATATTTATTTATTGATTTTTCTTGAAATTTATTATTTTTTACATTTTTCATATATTTTTTCTGTATTAATTTGTTTATATGTTTGTTTGGTTATTTAGTTTTTTTTATTTCTTATTACTCTTTATTCTTATGAATATTTTATTCATATTATATCATAATATAATTTTTATTTTTACTTACTTACTTACTTACTTACTTACTTACTTACTTACTTACTTACTTACTTACTTACTTACTTACTTACTTACTTACTTACTTACTTGCTGACTTACTTACTTACTCACTTACTTACTTACTTACTTATTTACTTACTAATTTTTTTACATATTTGTTTATTTATTAATTTATTTATTTGTTTGTTTATTAAACTTCTTATTTATTGAATTATCTATTTTAAATTATAAAATCAAATTTTCCTATTTTCACAGCACAAACTGCAGTTAAAAGAAATTGTCCCTTTTTATACAAACTTTGCATACTTTTCACTTTGCTAGTTGTATTTTGACTTATTTGTTATTTAAAAATGTATGCTTTTATCAACAATTTTAATCAACTCCTGACTGTCGACAGCATGCACGAAGCTTCGAATTTAATTTACTTTTGTTTACACCATAGTGCAGACGAAAGAGGATTAAAATGGTCATTGGTTTGAAAAAAAAAAGAGTTAAATGCACGACCTCAAACCTAGTGATCCGTTGGATTTTGGGTTTCACTCGTACACGTCCAGCATGCTACACCATTCCTTCTGATACGAGAGTCTGTCCATTCGAATTCGTTGTGATTCGCTTGCATCATATACCAGCCTGTATGGGTCTTATCTGTGCGTCAATAAAGACGACACCAGCTCTGACAACGATGTCCCGGGTGTCCCTCGGGCTGATACCGGCCACGCTAATGATTGTTCCACTTCAATCGGTTTTGCTGCCTGATAGTGTACTCCGATAGGTTCGATCCATCTACGTACGCGCTACGGATGCGTTTCACTTGCATAAGAATAGCGTTTATCAACACGTATCACCCTGGAAAGGACCTGGAACTCTGGTCACCGGGGTTACCGACTGGGATGGGTTTGCGTTCAGCTCGGCCTGGTAAATGTTTAAACAAAACACAAACAGCACCAGCGTTACCATGGTTTGTGTTCTAATATTTTTACACACGTCCGATCGATTCGGAGCCCACCATTTGACACATGACGGAAGTAGTGCCCGGCAGGGAATTTGTGCAATTTCCATCCGACCGACTGTTTTGTTTTGACAGGTCCAATCGGGGCGGCGGGTTAGGCGACCGATTAATTGATTTATTTTCTATTACGTGCGTAATCGTCGTTGGTTTCCAATCTATTTTATGCCCTCTGCCCAACCGCTTCAGTCAATCGGTTCGGCACGATCGTACCGACGGTTCGTGTACAGGGCCGCCGAGTGATCTGAAGTCGCTTGATCGGAATATTAATGAACGGCAGCTGACCGAAATGGTTTTTTTTCCTGCGTTTGCTGGTAGATGAGTAACACACCGTACAGAAGGTAAATAAATACGTTTACGTATCCGTTGACTAACGGGGAAAACATTCATTGAAACAAAAGGGCAATTAGATCGTATGATGGAGATGATTTATTCTTTGTTTAAGCAACGGTGTTGGTATAAGAATCTTTACGATGATTTTATGAAAAGTAGACACATTCATTTGGTGGCCGTTTTTTTCCTTCTTCAATTCTCACACACACAAACATTTTATCCTACACGACGGGTGACTAATTTTTCTTTATTACTGCATTCAACCGTACCCTGTAGCGTGCTTTAACTTCCCTTGTAGGCCCCTCTAAATCACGCCTACGAATTGTCGTTATTTTTTATTTTAATCATACCACCCATTCGGTGGTGCGAAGAGCACCACCAACTACCCGCTTTCTAATCGAAGTATTTAGCAAGTACTAGCGGGGAGAACCCCAGCAAATAATGGGCCCACACCGTTGGGGTTGATGTGGTGCGCATATTAACATAAATCGACCGTTTTCGTTGAAACGCTACCGCTCGGAGCGGAGAAAACTGCGCCTGATTGATAATGAGAAAATGGGCGCTCGATTACCCGATCCTCTGGGTCGCATCGCAGGGCGTGCTGGATGTTGTCCGCGAGCTTGGTTCATTGATTGGAGGCACGATTATTCCCCGTGTGGTAGCTAGATTTGCGCTGGATTTCGATTAACTTCTAACCTGGCAATATTCACTCGTCTTTCTTTGGCTCGTAGTGGAACACACGAACAGTGTGGTTTGTTGTACGAATCCGGTTGTGGAAAGTAATGTTTTGTTTGTTTCGCGGAGGGTGTAATTTATCTGTCTCCTCGTTGGGTGGTAGTTTGGTGGCACTTTCACAGAGGATGGGCATTTTTATTTTATTGTTTATTATGATTTGTTGGTTGATATTTTTTTGTCCAATAATTGAGAAGCGTTGGGTGATTCAGCCGTATGATTCATGAATTGGAATAAATTATCAAATCGAATCGTAGCCTTTAATAACAGAATCTTCAATGATTTCTTTCAGCGTTTAACCCTTTGAGTTATAGGTGAATGAGTGATAACACAAGATTCATACAATTCTTCAAAAAATCTCATATGAGAATCTTGTTTTAAAAAGCACATTTCTAGAAATTTTAGAAGGAATACTACAAGAAAATTGGAATAAATTATCAAATCGAATCGTAACCTTTAATAACAGAATCCTCAAAGATTTCTTCCAGCGTTAAACCCTTGGAGTCATAGGTGAATGATAACACAAGATTCATACAATTCTTCAAAAAATCTCATATGAGAATCTTGGTTAAAAAAAAACATTTCCAGAAATTTTTAAAGGAATACTACAAGAAAAAAAACACTAACTCAAAAGCAAAAATTTCCACAAATATTGGATTTTTTCCAAAAAAAAAATTAATTAATTCCTTTAAAAATGAAATTATGCTTTGAAACTTATTTCTAAGTACATATATAAAATTGTACTCACCATTAAAAATTCATGGCATGCTCAATTGCACAGCACAATCCCGTACCCGCGGCTGACTCAATGTACACATTCGTCAAGCATTTTAATCTGTCACTCGGTCTGTCTCCAACTCAACGGCTGCCATTCAGGGCAGGGAAATAATCTTCCAAACCGCCTGACGAGATTTACAGGCAAAACTTGTACGCGCACAGGAAATGAGCCTACTCGTGGCGCAGATTAATCCGTCAACTGTCCGCCTACCACCGATCGTACCGAAACTTAAAGCATTTCAATCCCAACACCAAGTGTGGTCTGGTTTTTTGTTGCTGTTTTTGTTTTCTCTCCTCCAACCAACTATCCGGAGCTCCGGATGTCGTTTAATTCACGTAGTTGTTGTTTTATTTACGTACGTTTGAAACATATGCGCCAAACCATGTGCTGCAACAAATCGTAAATGCAAACGAACCGCATCTTGGCTGAGAAAGGGCATCATGCAAAAAAAAAAAACAAAACGATTAAACAACGGCGCGCAGTATGCCGGGTGGATAGGGAGTCCCCATTCGCAGATAGAACTTTTGCGATATTTGTTTACGATTTCCGGTGTGCACTAAAGCGTCTGGCATGTGAGAGTGTTTCTTCTATTTTTTTGCATTTAAGAGCAGCATCTTGCAAGTGATTCCCTTTTTTTTGGTGAACTTTCGTATATCGGTCAAGATTCCGATCGATCGATTCGTCACAGTGAACAAGCACGACAAATGATCCCCTAATCTGATGGAAACGCTTTCCGAAAAGGTTCGATACCTTAATGGAAAAATCTCATCCCAGATCTAGACGAGAAAAATATTCGTTCAATTCCTTTTTTTCCAAAAATCTTTTGCAAATCGGAACATTCTGTGTTGTACATGTTATTCTCGAAAATAAAACAAAAAAACCGATCAGCTCGTAAGATGTATCAGGCAAACAAGAGTTGATGTAAAAATTATGTACAAAATGGCACTGGGTTTCGCCAGCTGCATTAAACATGGCTATATTTCTCTGGACAAGTAAAACAAACCGGGTGAAACAAAGTAAAGGGAATCGTCCAAGAAACGATCCGCAACATCCGTAACGGAATGGATGGATGCAAAGTGTTCACACTAGCCGTCTTAAGATGACTAACTCCAAGGATTGTTGGTCGGAGAAGAAGAAAACCAAAACAAACATCATGGAAGGATGGACCGAACGCAGGAGAAACTTTTCAATTCGTAGAATTTAAAACACGTCCGCGAAAGATATAAAGCAGATGAGCTACAAAAGAGCGAACCTACCAGCAAAAGAAGCAAAAATGACAAATCTCCCCGTTGCGTCGGTTAGCGGCTCGGTTGCGTTTTGCCGCAGCGTGTGTTTTGCCGTATGGGATGTTCGCGTAAGTCACCCACCAGGGAGGCAGTCGTCTNTGGATGCAAAGTGTTCACACTAGCCGTCTTAAGATGACTAACTCCAAGGATTGTTGGTCGGAGAAGAAGAAAACCAAAACAAACATGAAGGGATGAAGGGATGGACCGAACGCAGGAGAAACTTTTCAATTCGTAGAATTTAAAACACGTCCGCGAAAGATATAAAGCAGATGAGCTACAAAAGAGCGAACCTACCAGCAAAAGAAGCAAAAATGACAAATCTCCCCGTTGCGTCGGTTAGCGGCTCGGTTGCGTTTTGCCGCAGCGTGTGTTTTGCCGTATGGGATGTTCGCGTAAGTCACCCACCAGGGAGGCAGTCGTCTTCGTCGTCATCATTCCGAAGCGAACCTCAGATCGTATCAGCGTTGTGAGTTTTCTGTTTTTATTTTTCCAACCAACAAAGTTTTGCATGCGCTAGGGGTGTCTGCGAAGACAAATGGCAAATGCGTGTTTGTGGCGAGATTTATGACGTTCGGAAAGTCGGCAAATAGTTTCGGCATGAAATGCGTACGTACGGCGTTAAAATGAAGTAAGTTAAGTGGAAATTTTGGTGACTAATCGGTCAGCGGCGAGTCATCTGGGGTGATGAAATAATTGAGCACCGGAAGTGATAGAAATGTATAAGGGGCGTTAAAAGGCGCAAACATTTGCATTTTGAAGCCATAATATTATTAATTATATTTTATTAATATATACAAGATATGTTTTTTCTATTTTTGAATTAAACTTTGCAAGTCTGGGAAATTAATCGCCCAGTAAAAATCTCTATTTATTGATCCTCTTTAGGAGTCGTTATCACTCTTGTCAGATCTTTTAAGGTCATTTCCCGTCTAACTGTATTTTGAACTGCAAAATGTTGACCGAACACGATCGACGTTGATTAACAAGCTAAAGCACATACTCCGCCAAACAGCGCCTTAACGAACGATCCAGAGCATCGATCGATCACAACATGGCCCAAGCCCGGGTCAGTCACAGAACCCTAATGAGCCACCGGTAATTACTTCATCAAAAATTCACAGCTAATCGATCATCCAGCATCGGGTTACGATTCGATCGACAACCGATGTGAGGATGTTCCATCCTGTTTTACATGCGCTGCTCTCAAGAAAAAAAAAACGAAACGGCGCTGAAAGATCCAGGCGGGATATCGTTCTAATAGTCCTTTTACCGAATGCCTCATTAAATGATCTAAACCCGATCGTGTATCGTGTGATGTGGACTCGCCTCGCCAAACCGCGTATCTCCACCGGAACAACGAGAATCACATTTTAATTGACCGAAAAACGAACACACGGTTCGTTTCGCTTGTTAATAGATTTTATCGCTTTTGGTTGTTGTGGGCGCCCTCCTCCCACCCCCCGGGAGGGTGGTTCTGTGGAGCAACCTGGTCCAAGTGACGACACATCATTAATATTCATAACTTTCCCCCAACTGCGCGCAGTGAAGCTGTGCGTTCGATTTTGCGATCTTCTTCAACCGATCGGTGGATAATGTGAGGCGGGTAAATGAGCTTCTTGTTTCGTTGATGCCCGTGCCATCTCGGCAGGAGGACGTATCGCCGTATCGTAGCTAACATCTGTACCATCGGAGGTTTGATGTGTGTTACTGTAAGCGAAATATTCAGCCAAATCACCGTTCTCGTAGTGTCTGGACGGTGATATCGCCGTCCAGCAGTATGTGAGACCGAACATGGTACCGGGATAAATCCCACCGGGCGGAAAATCGGGCAAAGGACCACCAGCTGGTATATGCGGCAATCAAGATAGTGAACCGTATCCCGACGGCTAAACTGAAGCAGAGCTGAGGCTATTGTTTCCCGCGCATAGTGTGGGATGTGCGCGAGATAAAAGTTTTTCACCCAGCTTCCAGATCGTCCAAAAAAAAACCCGACAATGACATTCTAATTCTTATCACAGTTCGCAAATCTGAAAGCATCCGGACGGCAAGGCTCTCGTGCGGTTTTGTGGGTGCGAGAAAACCCCTCCAACACTGTTCGCTTTAACTTCGGTGCAGTGTGGGGAAAGTTGAATGGAACAACTTGCCCAGCACAAAGCAGCAGTAGCAGCATCATTATTTAGTCCAGTGCAGTACTAAATGCACCACTTCGGGCTTTCTGCAAGTGGGCATTCCAGGGAATGCGAAGGGCCACACCGTGTGCCGGGGAAGTTGTTGTGAAGGTCCACTCCCAGCAAGTACCGGCGGGAACCGAAGTTTGAGCAACGAATCTCATTTGAATATCATTAATATTTGCAATTTCTCGAAAGTGTGTATCTGAAATCAGCTCAGCGTTGTGTTGGATATACACAACAGACCACGCTCCTGACATTGAGTTCTCGTCGGTCTTCGGGTCTTGTGCCGGCGCGTTGAGGTTTCTGTCTCTTCTTTCTCCGCTGCAAAAACCCCCGGAGTTATAATCGCGAATAGTGTCGTGAGGGAAGTTTTGCGGTTACGAGCGGTTGTGGAGTTTTGACGCGGCCTTACCCTCTGCGAGTAGTCGCGACCTAGATCTGGCCGGTAGAATCTCGACAAGGAACGGTATGGATCCGTGGCCGGGCATATCTGGCAGGTACGGATACTTGTCAAGTGGTTGAGTCCACAGTTTGCACTGGCACCGACCGGGTACCCCAAAGTAAGTAAGTCCACTCCGTGACTTGAGGGCGGTGGTTTGGTGCTGGTTAAGTTTGTTTTTCTGTACTTGACAACTGTGCACCCTACAACATGCGCCCGGTAATGTCCGGGCAGGGATTGGCATGTCGACAAACATTATTGAGACAGTTGAGCGGAGTTAGTAATTGGGAACTTGTTAAGATGTGTGTGTATGTAAAGTTTTGTTGCAAAATACACAAAGTTCTCACTTTTTCTAAAGCTGTTACAAATTCGGTTACTTGCTTCTTCTTTTTAGTATATCCCAGAAAAGCAAACGAAAGGTCGGATGGTTTAAAGTTTGACGGTACTGTAAGTACCGCAAGCACTGTATTCTGGAATAATCTCCACACGGCTCCGGAACTCCAATTGGCAGGATTAGCTCAGGCTCATATCACCATTCGCCCACACTCGCGTAAGCGAACGTAACTGGAGCACGGAAGCAGATTAAAAACAGTCGTCTCGTCCGTCTGCAAATGGTGGCAATTGGGAAACAAAAAAAAAACGGTACCGGAGCCTTCACTGACCCGACAGAACAGCATACGCAAATGGTGTACCCCGTGTACGGGGTAGGATGGTACCTCCCGCGAGAGATCACGCAAACTTTGGGCCTCGCGGGCTCATTATTTTATTTACATTTTAATCTCGACAAAACACGAAACGGCATGAAACTCGCATGAGCCGAAGGTACGGCTCGGTGTAGCCGTTGCGATAGGGATACGGAATTCAGGTGATTCAGATTCAGATGTGGGATGGGGGAATTCAGATGTGTAGCTATCGCCATATTTTTTTTGGGGGGTTTTTTATTCTTCCAACTCCACCATATCTCGGATGCCTTCGGCGATATTTTCTTCCCACCAAAAATGCTTGTTTTGTTTGACTTTCGCGACTGTTGGAATCAAGTAGTATGACACTTTTTTCGACACATTAAATGCAATGGGCAACTTGGGTCAGAAGTTCAAGTGTTGATGTGTGTGTGTATGGCTGTGCCAAAAAAAAGGTTATGCTCAAGTGGCACAAGAAATACTGGTGTTTTTATTTTCGGCTACGGGTTCCTGTGTGGAATGCCTTTTTGTCATTAACAATGCATACCACTAGGTGGAACACACACACCGGTGAGGTCCTTCGAGGGTAGGGTTATGTGATGAATATTGGGATGAACAAGTGGCAGGTATTATTGTTGTTCGGGCTGATGTGCGATGTGGTACTTAGCTGATTAAAGTTGAATATTTGCGCACCAACTGAGTGTTAGTGCGAAAAATTTGGACTTTTAAAGTGAGATAGAGAACGAGTGGAAGTCACTGTGCTAAATCTTGGAGAACTGTTGCCTTTTGAAATATTTGGATTGAAGTTTTCTTACCGAGATAAATATGTTATTGCCATATTATCAAGTTCCTTCCATTTGCATCCATTTATATATCAAGAAGAATTGAATTCCTTGAAGTGTCTTACCTGGAAATGAAAAAAAGAAAGGAAAGAAAAAACAATTTTAATCAAGCGTTCCAAATTTTTACATCCGTTTTGGGGCACCAAAACTAGTTCCTCTCGCAATGCTTCCGTTACGCACAAGGTCCAATTGCAAAGTTTCTTCAAGCAAACAAAACACAGTATTTCAATTAGGAGCCGGTACGGCCCAAGGGAGTTGCATGACTCTTGGTTTGCCCTAAGCCCAAGCCCGGCTCATCCGTTACCCGTAGCGATCGGTAAGAAAGAGATCAAGTCTCCAAACAAAATCCCTGCGGTTTTTCGGGTCGCAAAGCGTCATTAGACACGGTGTTGCGAATTTTCGCACCAAAAACCTTGGGTACGCTTGAACGCCCCATCACACGAACCTTGTGATCTATGGGCGCGCGGGAGTTGAACATTCCATCGGAATGTTCTTTGTTGAAGTGTTTAAAGTTTTTTCCCTCCTCCCGATACGTGGCTCCCTTTTCTCCAATGTCTTTGTGGACGGCGCTTTCATGGCGGTGTGTTGCCATTAGTTGCGCACCGAAGTCCTGTACCAGTTGGAACATTCTTCTTTTTTCCTTTGGGGTACTTAGTCGTTGCCATAATGAGGAGAAGTTTTTTGTGATCCCTTCCTGAGCTTTCTGGCCCATCGCGTCCCTTAGCGGTACAAGTACTTGCATCCGATGTTGATGCCGCACGAATGAGAACTGTACTTGTAGGTTGCACCCGAGGATTGGTACTGTTGCTACCACTGCTGCTGGAAGGATAATTACATTAGAAATTATTATCTGCCAACTTCCGAGTGGCTGCCAGAGCAGGGAATGGGAAGGCACACGGCCGGTATATGTGCGCGATGACTTTCTTCGGCCCCACTCGGGAAGCAACATCATCTGGGGTTTCTTTACCTTACCACCCCCCAACTATCCCATAACAACCGTTCCCGTTGTTTGAGGTACTTTAGAAAACTTCTCCAAAACGGGAATTCTTTCTATCACATCGGCAAACCAACGTCACTAGCGCCACTTGTGTGTCGTGTTTTTTTGCAGTTTGTTGCTTCCATTTTCTCCACGGCGCAGAATATTTCCCAGCAGGCTCAGGGGCATAAACATAATGGTGAGCATCATGAGAGTGGCATTAAGCATCGGTAACACTGCGTGCGTTTATTAAAGTTTACCGTAAAAGTTAGCACCGAACAAATAAAGTTCAACATCAAAGTGCTGGACGGATTTTTTTTTGTTTTGGTGCGCTTTTTCTGCGTGCGTCTGTTAGGCAAGGCGGAATGGGAAGAACGGCAATGAAAGGGAAAGGAAACATGGAAATGGTACTTGAAAAATAGGAAGCAACAAAAAAATAGAAAGAAAAAGAAAGGAAACTTAAACATCGTGAAACCGAATTACAAGATGCAAAATAATGGCGTCCTAACAAAGTGCGATACTGCAGCAGGGAAGGTAAACGAAATAGGCAAGTTTGCAAAACGGAAGCGTAGTGAAAACAGGAAAAGTAAACACGAGTGTTAGGAGGAGTTTGGAGAGATGGAGGAGGAGATCAGAGTAAGCATTACACCTCAAAAGACCCGGACACCAACTGCTAAGGTAAGATGGAAGCGAACAAATAATAGAAATGTAATTTGCTGTACCGTGGTTGAGGTACCCTTCGGTCTAAGGACAGTACACGGCGGAAGGCATCACCGGGTTGGGCGCGTTTCGGTTGATACAAGGAATGATCAACATCGTGCGGGAAGAGCAGAAGTTGTACATTTAATGCTCATTTTGTATGTGGATGCTACGCATTTGAGTTGAATCGTTTAAATAGTAGACAACGTTTTTTTTTCTATTGTTAGCCCTTACATCGGACAAACATTTGTCTCTTAACGCTACAATAATATAAATAAAATCATTATATTTCTTTTATGGTTTTAAGTTTTGGTATAAAATATTGTAAAATATTCTTCAGTGTATTATGTCACTCTTTAATAATTTTGCAAGGTTATTGAGCATTATCTGAAAAAATTGAAACTGAAGCGAGTAATTTATAAAATCCCAAAAATTAAAATATATATATATTCCCAGAATTTGTTTGCCAGCGTCCATATACTAAAGTTGCAGAGTCCTAATCACTTTTATAAACTTTAATTTAATAAAAATTATAACTTTGAACTCTCCAGGAAGTATATGATTTTGATTATAAAAAAAATTAATATTGTTAATATTATAAATTCCTTCGTTTCCAACATGGAAGACTTGAGATCATAGCCCAATAAATGATACAAAACATTACAAATGGAAAATATCTATAAATAACCATTATCCTACGCGCTTCTCTTTATCCTTGTGCATATTTCAAGGATCATGAGCTCTTCAATGCATCGGATGTGGCACTGGGATTCTTGCCACTTCAAAAAGGAACGCCGGCAATAGGGTTCAAGTGCATCCTGCCTTTTGCGTGTGATTGGCCCATGAGAATGCTGATGCCGGGCGTGCCACTGTAGGTCGGGTTTGCATTTCCGAGAGATCATTTTTCCCATTATAAATGCACGCTTTTTTGTGTTCCTTTACTTGCTGCTGTGCTGGATGAGGAAAGAGTACAATTGCCGATTCCTTGGAGTGTCTTCTGACGGAAGGATAGCACAGGTTCCCCGGAAAGGCGAGACTCTGTTTAAAAAATGTTTTCCCAGTGGATACTCCCGCTGGTGGATGATCGCTTACGAAGGCGGTAGAAAGAGTGTGGCCCGAACATGGAACGGCCGGGTTAAGAAAGTGAATCCAGAGGAAAGATCTTCCAAACGAACGCCGGTAGTCGGTGCGTGTGAGACCGGCGTGGCAAGCTTCCCACCCATTTCCCTTATCGCCTTAGATAACCGCTCAATGAATGGCAAATAATATTTTCTTCCCCGCATTTTTGCCACCCCAACCGCCCTCGACCGCGGCACCGTTCTTATCAGCTCACTTATCTCACTTCAAACGGGCATGTTGCATTTCCGCTTCGTTCGGTTGCAACGGGGCGTACGAATGGCGAGCGCAACGTGAGTGGCACTGATCCATTTGTCCACGATACACGCGGACTTCGCGTCGTCAGCGGTACAACGGTGGCGCGTTTACGTGCTGCAAAAACGTGCTACTGGTTTGCGGGAAAACACAAGTGGGGGAAAAAAAGGATTCGATCCTAAAGCAGGAATGTGCAACGATATGGGTTGCATTTTGTTTCGATTTGTTGCGCTTCATTATGAGCTAACTGAATGCGGTTTCGGTGGCTGTGTTTTGTGGTGGCCTTAATAATGCACATGCATTTGCTGTTGATCAGTTGCATGTGGGTTTTGTTCGAAGAGGGGTACTTGTAAGGAAGATACACATTTGTAACCATTAGGAGGTTCATTAGGAGCTCAGGTGTTGAAATTGTTGGGTACAAAGCGGACGATGTAATGTGTTGCAAAAACAAACAACAAATAAACAAATGAACCGACTGTCAGGTGGTTGGGTTTTTGTGGGGTTTTTAAGTTGTTAAATAAAAAACGAAATCGTGAGCGCTTTTGTTAGTAATGATGTGGTAAGGAACATTAGGAACATTAGGAATCAAAATTTGTCTAATGAAAGATGATTTCTTATCCAAACGGGAGGTTGGGAAGGTTTTTATGGCTTTTGTTAAAAATCTCATAATTTGCTTTTTTCTCTCAGTCGATCTTCTTGCCTGTAAGAAATCCTCTCAAAAGCTAATGTATGAGTTTGTATTATTCCTGGAATAGATAAATTAAAAGTATTGGAGAGAATAGCAGAGAAGAAATTGAGAGAATAAATTGACAGATCTTCATTCAGATGGAGGAGCAACAGCATTAGTCCATCGATCCCTTTATTGACTTCAAGACTTCAAGGAAAGTTGAAAGAACAACCAAGGTTACTAGACGTATACGGATGACGAAAACCTTTCTGATCAGGTGATGCTGGATGGGAAATTTTCAGGGCCTTTTGCTACTATAAAGTTTCTCCACAAGGAAGAGATCTTGCCTTCTCTTTAGCTGTAAGCCCAAGAAGACAGAGGTGCAAACTTCGGGAATCATCTTTTAAAAGTCTAAAGGCTGAAGATTTAGACTCCATTAGTGCAAGACTCTCCTGCGAAGCAGATGCTCACTCTTGCGAAGCAGATGAGAGGATCTTAGCAGCGCCAAAAAACAAGGGTTTGGAGAATAAGGAATAAAAACCCAAGATATTGAAGGTATCGTCAGGGATACTACTAACAAGTCCTAACGTCCCACGTAGAGACAATGTAAAGTCTTCAAAAATTTGACCAATATTGAGATACCTGCCGACTATCAACAGGTTCTAGCTCTACGTCTCTTCTTAAAATATTGAAAGCAACGATCGAAACTGGGACTTCAGAGTATCTATCGTATATGGTTGCAGTACTTACACAAGCTTCTGAGGCATGGACTTTGTCTAAAACCGAAGAAATCCTCTTGGTTAAGTTCAAGAGGAAAATACTAAGAAGAATTCCACCCAAGTTTGGAAGGACAATGGAAGAGCATACAGCGAATTAGAGTCGCAGGTATCCGGTTGGTTGAGCACGTCTTTCGAATGATACCGGATGGCCCAGTCTTGTTATTCTGTCAGAGTCGAAGAATTCGCAAATAAAGCTGTTAGCACTGCAATTTTATTATTTTATTAACCTATTAATTAAAAACAAATTATTTTAAAAATAATTTATTAAATTGATTTTTATACAAATATCTACACATCTTAAAACAAGATTTGCAGTAGCATGTTTGCTATTTACTTTGTCACCGTCTTTTCTAACCTTACCTTGCTACTGCTGTCAGCTTAATCGATTAATCGGTTGCTCGATTAAGGTCAGGACAGCTTCACAAAGTACCGTGGCTGCACATAAAGCAAATATGCGGTACCATACCGGAGACAAACAAAAGGTAAACAAGAAATTCTTGGACCCATTTGCAGCCACCCCGAAAGGGTACATTGTTGCAAAGAACCCGGAGAAAGGTTCGCAATAAATTGCGACGTTGCGATGCAAGGATTGGATCTTTTTTTTACCATGTTGGCGCACACCCCGTAATTAATGTATTGACATGTTCGCGCCACAATTCACATCCATCCGTTTTGCTTGTACAGGCAGAACAAAAAGCAGAGACGAAGAAAGGAAAAACAAAAATCAAAGGCAACGAAATCTTCAAGGCTTCTCCTTTGGGTATGCTGCTGCACTCTCCACGGTTGCGCGATCGCGATGGTGGTCGGTTCTGTTTTGTTGGGTAGTAACGTTCACGTTCAACTTTTTACATAAAAACTCCTCTCCTCTCTGATGACCTCTCTCTGTGTGGTACAACCAATCGAATCAACTCGAATCATAATTATTAGCAATTAATTCACAAACAACGATTACGCTAGTAGACTTGCAAACAACATTAGACGATTAGATGGCGTCCCGTCGTTTTTTTTTTTTTGCTTCTCAGACATGAAGAATACAAAACTCATCGAAGTCGTGACATGAGGAACGCTTCGACATGGTCCATTATTGGCATTATCGGTGACTGTTTTTGGTGGCAAAGAAACGAAAGAGTAGAAGCGGTCTTTGTAAGGAAAAAAAACCAGGTTGCAGATGAAGTAAACGTATGTGCTCTGCGACATCGAATGTAAGGTTGATGATGATGACTCTGTTGATTCACTCCCAGCGGCATCACGAGCACCAGTATGGCACGGTTTTCCAGCGCCATTCACTTCGTTGGAGGGGAGAACAAAAGTGGGTCCCCACTGCCGGAGTCGTTTGCGCATGCTTCCCGTGTGTCTGTCTGTAAAGACTCCCGCGACTCGCAAGTCAAAGAGCATGAATCATAAAATAAGCGACCTCCCGCACCTTAAAGCGGTTCCCTTCTCGTGGCGCTCTTTCCGCCACCAGTCTAGTCCAGTGCTAATAAACAACAGTTTCGCCCACCCACCGTACGGAACACGCAAGGGGGGATTCGGAATCGGTTGAAGCTGTAAATGGAACAAAACGTTACAACAATTTACCCGATTGAAGGTGATTTTTCGTCGTCTTCGATGTTGGTGAGGCCTACTCTGGAAGCTGAAATACCGGCTTGTATCCCGAATGGATCGTTGGCAAACAGCGCTCTACTGTCCCGGTTTTTTTTTGCTTTTGTTATGTAGCTGCCACGTGGGAGTGCAGCATAAATCTAGCAAAACC
The DNA here is from genome assembly GCA_016254315.1 of Anopheles parensis. Taxonomy (NCBI): domain Eukaryota; kingdom Metazoa; phylum Arthropoda; class Insecta; order Diptera; family Culicidae; genus Anopheles; species Anopheles parensis. The sequence goes on from CM028126.1 coordinate 38,184,550, forward strand.
GAAAAGTACACATTAGAGTGCCAGGCTGGTTCCGTAGATCAACCACCGTTTTGGGCCTTGTTTGTCAACCGTCCACGAAGCAAACGGGTGTGGGTGTAGAGGCTTGTTTTTTTTCGTTGCTGTGATTTAAAATTTCATAAGAACAATTTTCAATTATTCAATCGTCCAATAACGAGCATACCGGTGGTGCGTCTGGTTGGCGAACTGTGTCACTGTGCGATCGACGCGACGGAAACAATTCGATACGGAGTTGCGGAATGACACGTTTCAAAACGTTAATTTTTTGGAGGGCGTTTGAGATTAAATTTATTTCCCCCCCCCCGTTAAGCCGTACTGGTGGATTTGGATTCGAATGCTTGCACGTCCGTTTGGTGGAGTAGAAACTATTGCCCCGGAGCGGGAGGTGATGGTAAATGAAGTGGAGAAAAAGGCGTTGATAGAAGGGAGTTGTTGGAGGAGATTGAGTTTGAAGATTAGTTCACTAGTTGCACGACGTTCGCTCATAAATGACATTAGTGCTGCTAGCATACATGAGTTGTGGACATGTCGGTGAGTGAAGTATGATTTTTATCGTTTTATTTATAGCTATTTAGAGGCTAATATAGAGGTTTAATAAAGATACTAAAAATATGATTTAAAAAAACGAAGAATTTCTCTTCAAGTAAAATTCTTCAAGAGTTTTTCTGAAGACATGTTTGAGTTATAATTTCGTTTAAAAATTACCTCAATTGCATGGAAAAATCACAAAAATAAGTTTCCAATAAAATCCTATTCCTTTTTTTCCTGGAGTTACATCAGCTGTTAATGCAATGTTTATATAACTTCCAGAGTAAAACGAACCATTATCGATTTGATCTTTGATATTCGTTGAATGTTTGCCGCCGTATCCGTAAAGCGTAAGTGGCGCAGGTTAAGTGATTGAATTTGTGATAGCACAAATCCCCGGCAGTATCCGTGGAAAGGTCAATATGAAATTATTGGTACACTTTCTACATATTGACCCTTTTGCTTAAACGAATGGTAGAAAACATTTTTTTTAAATGTAGAAAATCGAACCGTTGCTTTCACTGTTGTTACCATAACTGCAAGTAAAATATATTGCAATACGGTTCGGTGAATGCAATGCTCCAGATCTCCGATTAAGTGACAGCGTGCTTCAACATTCGACGAATCAGATGTTTGATGATGGACCACACATCGTCCGGTGTAATTCCTGACCACCGCACACTAGTAGCACACATCGTACTGATTTTGATTCTGGTTCGACGAGCAATCGGGAAATGTCCATTATTCGGAACAATACGATGCACCCGGGGTCGGACCGGATTTTGGGGGAACTGGAACGTTCGGGTGATATTTGATTTCTAGCGAACTTGCTGATTAATTTATCATTGTGCAAACTATCGATTCGTTTCGTTGATATGTTGTAGGTGGACAAACGAATCTGTGTTTGATTTAGATTACGCCTGTTACGGGAAACTACTAGGAAACAACAAGGAACAACGTTTTGAATAATGGAACGCTACTGTATGGAGGAACTCCTATAGTCAGAAATCAGAATTTCAGGAACATAAGCCAATCATTGTTATTTCTGTTACAAAAAAATTACTTAAAAGATCAACTAAAAATTTCTATAAAAATTATTAAAAAATATATTTAAGTATCTACAGGCAACTTTAACTCATGTCTGTATTCGCAAAAGACAACATTTTCCTCGGAAGACATTGAACTTCGTGAGTAAAATCAGAAAATATTGTGTCTCATTTATGACTTGGCCAGTCTTATCTTGCCCGTTCACGGTCTATTTACACGTTGACACTGTCCCTGTTCCACGTGCGGACACGTGTTTAGCACAAAGTAAATTCCCGTCATGTCTTGGCATTAGACATTGCTAGTTCGGCACAAATACGGCGGGGAGGGAAATAATTAATTAATGTCACCCTTCGGTATATCGGTCGGTTTGACCGTGATTATGTTTCCATTGCTGTGTGTCCAGTGTCATTCGCTAATACCATCACGATTGGTCCACTGACGCGCCCGTGGACAACTGGGCACGAGTGGCAAAGAATGTACGCTATCGATCGTACACATTGTGGACAACTTTTCCGATAGCGGCGGCAATGTTCAAATAATAGACATATTTTCTTGCTTGTAAATGTACGAAACAAAGGCTCGAAGGGAACTTGCTTTGTTCTCCAGTTCTCTCCCTCTCTCTCTCTCTTTCTGCTTTGTTGCCTTGTTAGGCAAGACCAGTCGGTCGAAGTATCAAAAAATGACGCAAAAAGGGAAAATCCCTAGGCAATCGGAACTCTTCGCCTTTATCAGTGCCGTTGTCTTCACGACCACCAATCGCCTTCTTGCCTTTCGAGAAGTTTACTTTCAGGTTTCATTTGAAGAACCAAAGGACCCCCGGGGAACTACCTCCACTGACATCGGGTGTGTTTGTTAAAAATGACCTTACTTCCAATGTCACCCGCACCGGGTACGGCCGAAGAAAAACTCACACGGTCACCTGCCGGTCAAGTGGTGTCCGATTACGATTATTTGTGCAGTGTTTTGCTGAAATTCGCAGGCCATTCGCTTGGAATTGGCCTAGACTGCCGAGGGTTTAGCCTCCTGGGTGTGATTTCGTTTGCAGAATAACTGCACTGGACACATCCCACGGGCTGATGATATTCCCTTTTGGTAAGGTAAGGTTCTGGCATCTTTATAATGTTGTTGTCGGTCACAAAACGGGGTGACCCCAACGTGAAAAGTGTCCAAGTTCTGGTAAATATTTGTACATTGCTTAAACCACTCGGCAACAGAATTCTGCTTCGATCCTTCTAACTGTTGGCCGTATGCATCGTTATGTACGGTCAGCTCCTAATACTGCCCAATAGAAAGGTATTCCCTGTTCCCTTATCGAACGAGTGAGACTTTTATGCGATTTTACGACACGGGGTTATTGTGATAGTTTGACCAAGAGAGAAAAGCGCAATTTCCTCTGTCCATCCATTTGTTGCTTTTGAAGCGAACCATTAATTAATTACGTACCGCTTGAAGAAAATTGTCTCCATCCGATGACCTTTTCGGGGGTGGTGATTTCGGGTACGCACGGGACGGAAAAAGATTATGCAACGGATGGTCTAATATCGCTTGTGGAATGCTGGGGAAGTTTTTCTTAATGAATAAGTTTAACGACCAGAACTAACAGGCAGGCAGCAAGATTTCAAAATGTGGTGTACTAACTACCCTAGCTCTGCACCTTTGTTTAGGTAGCAGAAACAAATTTCGTCAAAGCATTCAATGCACAACGGGTCGGTTCCTGTTGATGCAGGTTGTTGTGTGCCCATAGGCAGAGGGAGTTTTATCGCAATTGCTCAAACTAACCTGCTCGAAAGCATCCGGGCTTGTGGTCTGTGGAGTCTCGTATAATCTTGCCTAGACAGAAGCCCGACACGGCCAGATGAACAGGCTACGGTTGAATTCCGAAAGCATATCGTAACGATATGGAGCAAGTGTCTGGAGAGGATATTCCGTTGTATTAAGTGAAGTCCTTGTCAACTAGGTATGAGAAATTGAAGGCTTTTTGGACGAATTTAGGTGAGATGCTAGATTAATAATGTTAACTTCTAGTATTTTTTCATTCCTTTTTTGGAAGCTTTTAATATTCTTAGTTCGTTCCAATATGTTCTGAAAATTTTAAAATTTCTTGAGAATTTGGACAAATGTCCAATCATTGCAACTTCCAACCTCGACTAGTACATTGGAACCAAAATCAAGCACAAAAGCAAATTTTCATCATGCAAGACCCGCTAGCAACGTATCATCGTATCGTACGATTAGGGTAACGCTGCATCCCCGTAATCACTCATTGCCCAAGGTTTCGAATTTCGACCGCGAATTGATTGGTAATTTTGGTACAGTTTATCCCAGCAGGAATCATCACTAGACGAACATCAGGTATAGCTGGTTTTGTCCTTTTTCGCTGGTGATTTCTGCTCAAAAATCTCATGTAACGATACACGTGATTGCCACGGATGCCCGACAATTAGATCCAGTCCGCCCATTCCGATGGAACGGAAAATAACGCGTCCGTCTCATGAAGATAAGCATATTGCGGCATGTTTGTGTTTAAGCGTGCAATGCCCGTCGGTGATGTAAAGTGAGTGGTTTTGTTGGAATTTTGATCTTTTGCGTAGGTTGCGTACGACGTAAATGAACTTTGTTCGGTAGCCTTAAGGTAAACCTGCAATTCCCGAAATTCCGAAGTAAGCCAGTGACATTTGGTAGTTGTGTTGTTTATGAATGAAGCTTAGAGCATTCGGGGAATTGGGATTTGAGGGAAATGTAATTTCTAAGTCTTTTTTTTAAAGGTAAATGGAATATAAACTTTTTTTTTTTTGGAAAATATTTTATCTCTCAAAAAGATATTCCAAAAAATGCTATATTTGTACCTGTTGAGACTCATCGGGTAGTAATTAATCACTTCAACTTCAAACTGCTTAAATCTTGTCACAGATTCTGTCCATCTTCAAAAACGTTACCCGACCAATTTCCACCGGAATCGGCCCGAGATTTGGTAAACAATTACGAGGACCCTTCTGATAATTCCTTCCCCTTAGCGGCTCATCCATCTTACGGTCGAGATTGGATTAGAGGAATGGGTTGTAATTATGGTGGAAAAAAGTGGTTCCGTTAATTAAATTGCATCGTCCACGGGTGGGCCCTTGGAGAATTGTCTTATCTTTTAAGCAAAATGCAAATGATGGATCTTCTAGCGTTGAAGCATTCGTTTTTTGTTCCCTCTCTCTCTCTCTCTCTCTCTGTCGTTATTTACATCGTAGTCACTGAAACAAATTCATGGAAGCAATAAAAAAATCGAATCCATTTAGTACCCAGCACTGATTATTTCACTTTGCATTGCTCAGCTTTTCTTTGCGCACGGATGATAGTCTTCCCCCCCTAGGGAGTAAGCACGACCGCTATGAGCTATCTAAAAATCAAAAATCATAATGCTTCTCTCACTCTTACCCCGACTTTTGGAAGATCTCCGTCGCGCACACACTCACAGCAATATGGGGGAGATCCCTAATGATGAAAATTGCTGCGTTGGATCAAAAAGCCGGCACCAGAATGATGGAAAAGTAAACATATCATTACTATGGCTAACCGCCCGCTATTGCCCTTTTTGCAGTGCCTTCTACCAACCAAAGTCTGGGCACACCGGTGTGTTCTTGGTTTTTGTTAGCAATCGGAACGGTCAATTATGAGGATGCAGTTTTGCTGCTCCGATGAGGCTTCCACTGTAGAGATGAGTTTGATGTTGGCGGGGGGTGCCTTTTTCCAGGAGGCTGGTCGGTGTAAGCAATCAGTGCAATTAAATTGTAAAACATATCCCCCCCCCCTCGCCCGTGCATGCAAGGTGAATCTTTGATTCGAGCACGCTTCGGCAGAATGCTGGACGGAACTGGCGCTGTGGCGACCCACTGACGGGAAGCACTTTGTATTATTGAAAAGCGACCAACGCGCGCGCGGAATGGAATGTCTTGAAGTGTTTTATTTTTCTATAAACCTTTCTTCCGACTGCTGTACCATGCAGCATTGCCGGAAAGCCATGGTAGTGTAGAATAAAAAAAAACTCTAGGAAAACATCCATCCCAACTACTGGATGGGAATCAATGGGGTTGGTTTTGTTGGAGCAGTTCATATACGGGTTTGTTCAACGGGCTCTGCAAAACTATATTTAACCATATCAACGACTTTTAAGAGAAGGTTTGACGTACAGCATTTTGTTTGCAGAGGTGAATTGCAACCATTGGAAAAGTCATACATTGGTACACGGCAAAGGAGAGCATAAAAGTGCACTTACAAAGAAAACCAATCCGATATGGAGTCTTAAGAATGGTTATTCCATTTAGTTAATTAAAAATTGAAGAAAAGACATGTGTGGTTACTAGGAACGAAAAGAATTGTTACTCACGCGTGTGAGTGCCTTTTGACCTTTTTGATGCACAAACATAAATATGAAGGTAAACTATAATCGCCTATGATGGCATTATTTGAGGTTTCATGCTTGAAAAAAATTAAGTATACAGAGAAAGAAATCAAACTTATATGCAATAATAACTCAACGAAATGGTGATGTTTTGGGAACTAAATTTTAAATTTTTTAAAGTCTAATACATTTGAAGAAAGGAGTATCGTTGTTTAATAAAAAGTTCCCTTTTTAACTCTCTAGATAACTCTAGATTTAAAAAGATCCTCAGTATTGATTGATTACCCAAACAGTTACTGATTGCATGAACAAGGTGAGATTCTGCAAGCCTGTTTTATGATTTCATTTTTGTCTATTCTCAACTATTTTTCGATGTTTAGATTAGATGTCTATAATTCCGCATAATGGGCTACCTGTGCTATAAAATCAGTTGTAAATCAACAAATGTGAATGAAATGTGTCATAAAATTGGCTACTCTCCTGATTGGTGCTATCTACTCGAGTCACAAAAGATTGATAAACTATCTTATTCACTTTCTAATACCCGGCTATCGTTTTGTGGAACACGAAATTGGGATAGATAAGGCATCATACAGTGCATTACTGGAGTAATAAATGATTTCTTATCGGATTTACGAAACGAAATTCCAGATCGGGTCAAATATAAATAGGACCATGGAATAGACCGTTGCGTATATTCGGTGACGGTTGTTCGTTTGAAAACAATCGTTGAAAATGGAATTAACTCAGAATTTCTTGTTCGTCATACTGGCTGGTGCACTAGTCCAGGCAGGAATAGTGAAAGATCCCCAAGAAAATGGTAAACTTGTTTTTCTAAAACCGTGTTCAACTAATGCGCTTTAAGAATTTTGAAGTTTCTCAATTCTTTTGAAATTCATTTAATAAACAGTACGATATTCGCAATCGGATGAGTTTCCGCAGGAACTAAGTGGACAGTTTGAGGGAGATATAGTGCTGAGTGAACAACAGCAGCGCTCTCTTTGGAGCAACAAGCGTACCACGTTGATCGGCCCATCACAACGTTGGCCTGGAGGGATTGTTCCGGTTTCGATTTTCGAGCCACATTTTAGTAAGTTTGTCGATTGATTTTACTTTGACGAACATTTTTAATACACATCACATTGTTTTCTTTTCACAGCTTCTACACAAGTCGAGCAAATTGACAATGCCATGCAGCATATTCAGTCTCACAGCTGCGTTAAATTTGTGAAGCGAACTGTTGAGCGTAGTTTTGTAAACATCACTGGAGATGAGCTTGGATGCTATTCCTCGTTGGGTTATCACGATATCGGTCAACAAATTCTCAATGTGCATCCGTCTCCTGTCGATACTGGGTGCTTCAAATTGGGTGAAGTCGCGCATTTATTACTACATATACTAGGTTTCGTACATCAACACTCCGCCTTCGATCGAGATGAGTACGTGGATATTGTGTGGGACAATATAGACCCGACCAAGGTGACTAATTTCGACAGATTTTCAAATATTCTTGTGCAAGACTTTGGAGTTCCGTACGATTATGACAGCGTGATGCATTTTGACGAGACAGCCTTTAGTAAGAACGGTAAGAAGACAATAGTGCCAAAGGATCCGAATGCTCGAATCGGTCAGCGCGAAGGTTTAAGTGATGGAGATATACTGAAGTTGAACTTTTTGTACGAATGTGGTAATAAAAATTAATGCAGTAGTTGTAGTATCTATCACCTGAGGAATGTGAATTACTTTAACAAGGTCTATTATAGGTTTAGAGTTTGCAATCTCCGTTAGAAGTAGATGATAGCTTGCATATAATATTTGTTACTTCTGTTTGCATTTCCTACAGTACTAACTACATTAAAACAAAATCTCAGAGTTATTGTTCATATAAAGGAATTATTCTTAACGTAATAAATGCGCGTGGTGCTGTAACATGATTTTTTTTATTAATGGCCTTTACCCTTGAACAAAACCTGTAACATTATCTGTATTAATATTTTTAATCTGGCTTCAACATAATGCTTCAACATGTACTAAAAATAAGCAAAATGTTAAAATAAAATCCAATTTTCAATATTTTACTTTAAAGGTGCTTCTAAATGGAAGAATAAAAACTGAAGGATTGTATACAAATAATGTCCTAATATGTTAAAATTGATGGCAGAAATGGCAGGTTCTTCGAGATTATAGTGTCACAAAGAAGAAGGTCCTTCATTGAAAGCTAAAATTCATTAAATCAGTAGATTGAGGGTGTGGCATGACTTCTACAACTTGTTGATAAGCTTGGGCTAATGTTATAAAATTTAAAACGATTGATTGATAACTGATAAAGTTGCATGATTACGTGACCTGTACCGGATGAGTTACGCCCAAAAAGTCATTTTTATGACTTCATTCATGTCTATTTTCTACCATTTTTATGGTCAGATTAGATGTCTATTTCTGTAACCTCTGCGTACCTTTGTAATTGAATTAAATGCAATTTGTTGGGTGAAATGCATTGTACAAGTCACGTCATTAATGTTATCGGATCATGTGACAACAGCTTTGTCTTATTCACCTTTCAATACAGCTCACGTTAAAGAGGAAATTGGAACAGATAAAATAGTACAAAGGTGCATTATGGGGTAATAAACGAGTTCTTATCATATTGTGAAAGGTAATGCCTTGCTCGAGTTACTTATAAATAGGAACATTGGAATAACCAGTTGGGAACATTCAGTGAGAATAAACAATAGCTAGCGATGCACTTAGGGCAAAGTTGGGCGTTCATAGTGTTGGCTTGCACTCTTGTCCAAGCAGGAATTGTTAAACATTCTCAAGAAAATGGTAATTATGTTTTTCTTGGAGAGTTGAGGTTGTTGTAATATTTTTATTTAAGTATTTAAGTATCTCTTGATAAACAGTTACTGGACAACGAAATTGGCAACCGAATGAGCTGGAAGATCAACCTAGTGTACAGTTTGAAGGAGATATGATGCTCCGTGATGAACAGCTTCACTCTCTTATGAGCAATAGGCGTAATGCTTTGAACAACGCTTCATGTCGCTGGCCAGGAGGCATCGTTCCAGTTTCAATTGACGAGAAACATTTTAGTAAGAATAGTACACACCGTACTTTAAAAACCAAATTTATAGATATTAATAGATAGAATAGAATTTATAGATATTAAATTTTATATATTTTCTCCTTAGCTTCTTTCCAAATCAAGCAGATTTTAAGAGCAATGCGCCATATCCAGTCGGCATCCTGCATTAAGTTTGTGAAGCGTACCGACGAGTATGCTTTTGTGAACGTTACTAACGTGAGGCCAGGATGTCATGCTCCTGTGGGTTATTATCCGTATCCTGAAATACTGAATGTGGAGCCGGCTCCCGTTGGTACAGGGTGCTTCAAGTTGGGCACAATCGTTCACCTGTTTCTGCATATGCTTTGCTTCGTTCATCAGCACACCGTATCCGATCGTGATAAGTACGTGGACATTGTGTGGGACAATATTGAGCCGGACATGGAGTCGAATTTCCACAAGTGGGCTGCTGGGGCGTTGATAGACTTTGGAGTTCCGTACGATTATGGCAGCGTGATGCATTACAGTGCAACTGCGTACAGCAAGAACGGTAGGAAGACAATAGTGCCAAAGGATCCGAATGCTCGAATCGGTCAGCGGAAAGGTTTGAGCGAAAAAGACATACTGAAGTTGAACCTTTTCTACAATTGTGCTAATGAAAAGTAATCAATTCCGACCGGAGACGTCATCATTCGAGCGTGTTTCAAATTATTTTAAAAAGCAATAAACAAAACATTGTATGTATCTTCGGTTCCGAAATGTTTGGGGTTTTTTGTTTGCGTGAAGTGCCTTAATTGCTTGTAGCTTAAATTTTTTTCACTACCAAACACATTTACGACACTAATAACACGCTTTAAATGATCATCAGCGAATAGTTCTCACAGATTATTTTTTGTTGTTTTGTTTTACAACCCCAATAATGTTGTCCAGTTCCTTACGGGCAATAAAGCACATCCCCAAAAAGCTTCTCGCTTTGGAACTCCCAGCGCGGTCCGAAAAGATGAGAAGAAATCAATTTTCCGTGGCTTGTCAAAACACTACATCGAACGCCAATGGTCCCCATCATGTCGCCATAATTCATTTCCTCCTCGCACCTCGCACACCTAAGCTTTCGTGCCTTACCTTCCCCACCGTAAGAGATCGCGCTCTGTTGGTTGTTTTTTTTTCACTCTTAAAGCAAAACAAAACAAAAAAAAAGTTGGAAAAAGAAATGAGAAGCAAAGAATCAGAGGAATGATGGGTGTTTTGATTCGTGCCGCCGAAACCACTATGGTTGTATGCGCGAGACAGGAAATTATGACCGAAATGTTCCGTGGCCTCGGTGCCATCATTAATTCGGGATCACCGCTGTGCGAATGTCATTCATCTTTCCTCACCTGTGTCGGGGACGAGGACGAACAAACGGAGGCGGGCAAAAGGAAAAGAGCACTTCCAAACGCATTAAATGGCTTCTCAAGGTGGAGAACAAGAACAGCTCACGTTGAAATGGGCAGAATTTGTTTTTTTTTTTGTTACGCCGAAAACTGAACGAAACTGATCGAATTCGGTGCTTGGGAGGATTTAACAAAACCGTTCACTAGATCGTTGAATGCCACCGTCTCGTTCAGGGGTATTCGGAAGTTTGAGTTCACCTTTTTTGTTGAATAAATCCAAGCGCAGTTTGCACGGTTGGTGGTGCGTCTTAAATCCATGTTCACAGGCCTGATCGGTTCCCCGCGCGCGAGAGTGAGAAAACGCAGGGAGGAATGGTCACGTGGAGTGGAGGTGTTGGATTGAATTTCGACTGCGTCCGAGACATTCATTATTGTGTTTTTTAATTTCAGTTTAATACGATCTCCGACAGGGTGGGTCTTCTTACGCTACGAAAAGTGGCTGACGTTTCTTTTCGTCTCTCTTCTTATGGCCCGACCTAGTAGGCCGCAGCGTTCCATGGTCGATCAAACATGAAGGACGTGAACCGATGCCACGGTATGATTCGTTTCTGAGGGTGTCTCGTGCGGTGCCCGTGACGAATTCTTTACGTGCGGCCCCAACCCAGAACCCTTTGGCGTTTACGGGGTTTGGCCATCGGCCATGATTCAAAAATCGTTCGGCCGAGCTGAAAAGCGTAGCTAAAAATTGAAATCACTCATACCGAGCAACTGATCCCAAGCCCGTAAGTAGAACGAAAGATGATCTGGGATGAGTATTCAGTACGGCCGAAGTTTTCGCGGTCCGATCATGGTTCCGGGCCGGGAGCAAACAAAAGACCTTGCGCTGGAATCAAAACAAAACTTCAACGAGCGGCAAGCGACGAACCTCCGTTTTCGCCGTTTGCCTAACATTTCTCCTTTCTTCACGTGCTCTTCGGTCCTATTCATGGTGCCTTTTTTCCGTTTATAATTTTTGGATATTGATTTTCTTCCTCCCTTGTTTTTCCCTTCCCCTTCCGACAAGGTTCGTTTGTTCACCATTTCTTTACAAATGTTTTGCCTTCTTGTGTGAGTTTTTTCTTTCTTTTTGTATTTAACTTTTCTCTAGCATTGTGCTGTTCTGTTGCCCATTTTATGCACTTACTCGCGTTCAAAATATAACACCCTCTCTTTTACGAAGCGAAGAATGGACGCTAAGTCGTTCGAACGTGAAAGGAAAAGAAGCAGTAATCATCATCGAATAAAAAAAAACAACAACCGTCGCGCCTGAATGCAGATGATACGAAACAAGACAAGAAAACATAATAAAAATCAAATTATGACCGTTTAGAAGGGAATTTCTTTCAATCTGGCTCGCCAGCCGGATTAAGAATGTTGCAATAAAAGCAAGAGCGGAGAAGAGAAGGAATGGAAGTGAAGATAATGAGCTGGAGACGTACGACAAGCAAACCGAAAAAGGAGGTGAAAAAGTGATAGAAAAAGTAGACGCGTTCGTTCCCCGTACGATTTGAGCTTTTGATGAGTCGCTTACGAACAGGTAACAGCGGTAGGCGTCGATCATATAATGTGCTTTGGTGGGATGGCACGCTGCAAGGGAGGGATAGGGAGTGTGGCACAACAACGGCAGAAAGGAATAAAGTGATTTCAAGCTGTGCCATTATGGAAACTGTGGCTTTTATGGGACGATAAAGGTCTTTAGCAACATGCTGCCAGCAGGTGAAGGAAGTATTGGTTGCGTTTTTGGACCGATCGGAATCGGCGGTAGGTCCGTACCCATTCAGCACACGGTAGACTTTCGGGTCGATCGAAGCCACAAGTGCATCGTTAGCGAAATTGCAGCAATGCACCTTTCCGATGAGTGATCGTTCTATATTATAACGTTTGAATGATTTGTTTATGTGTATTAGCAACTTAGCTTACAAAAGGAGAATGTTTCAAAATAAATTTAACCTTGTTAAGTATGTTATCGGAATTCTTATAAGCATAGTAGTTTTACTATAAACAGGGGCATCCCGATATGTGTGGTAAACGGCGTCAGTTCCACATTAGTGGTGGGAGCTAGTGATGGGTCATACGATTCATTTCATGGTTTCATGGCACCCGGAGTCGGGTGCCGCAGAATAGGAATCGGAACCCACGGCCCGAACTCGCTGAACCCACGGCTGAGAGTCGCTTATGGCAACTTGCACATACCGGAGTCGTTGCACCTAATGAACGCCCCGGAACGGTTCGGATCGACCCGACCATCCCTAGTGGGAACTCCGGAGAGGATTCATGAATTCACTCCGACTCCGGCGTATAAGAACCGGAGTATACTCCGAAGTAATTAATCCGGATTAATACGGATTAAACTCCGGAGTAGCTCCGGATTAATACGGATTTAACTCCGGAGTAGCTTCGGAGTAATTACTCCGGTTTAATGCGGACTAATTGCGGAGCCACTAATCCGGAGTATCTCCGAATTACTCCAGAGTTGGTACCAGAATGCTCCGGAGTAAACTCAGGAGTAATCTCCAATTTTCATTCCGGATTCAAGTTCGGTTAGTGGCCGGGCGCAGTTAGTTGAACTGTTCCCCACTGGTCGTTCATAATGCCGGTGTTAAATCACTCCTCCACCCCAATCTTTTTTAATGAGTTTTAGAATAGTTATCGGCCAATAAATTTCTGTTGGTGTCTGTATAGTAATACTGTAAGGCGTTACTTCAGACATTCAGATTCAGACATCGCGTAATATGAGAAATTATATGTTTCTTGTTACATATATGTAATTCTTATCTTAAGTTTCCTTCTTTTCAAGTCACAAATAAGATTTAAGGATGCTTCGAGTGTGTGTTGTTCTGAAGCCAATTTTACATGACAAGACCGGTACAAAATCCTACGTGAAAACTTGCTAAAAAAAGTTTTTATAAGGTTTAGCCGTTTATAAAAAAAATATATTGGATTGTCGACTAAGTTACGTTACATACTGTAGAATATTTTACAGCTATTATTTTAAACAAATATTTTAAAAATTATGTTAAAGAGCCAGCTCGCGATGTATGAATCACTACATCAAAATCGTTGAAAAGTTTTCAGGTTATCGTATATAATCGAGTTGTTGTCAAGGTGCAAACATCTAATAAATCTGATCTCAAGTCGTTCCCTGCTGCAAAAAGGCACACCGCCATAATGTGATATTTGTTTCCACAGTCCACAAAATACTCCTGTTCGAAGGTAAGATACTCACATTCCAAACTAGTCCACACGCGTGTCCCCCGCGGAGTGAGTGTTGGGTTGGGAGCAAAAAGTACATTAAACAATCGTCATAAGGTACCGGGGGCTGGTGCCCCACAGAGGACGCTGCCAAGACGCCGTTGTCGTTTGCCGCCGCTGTGAGTAAAACACGTCTTTGGCGGCCCTGGGTCCACCGGTATTTTGTTGGCAACCGTACACAGGACACCAGTGCACCAATGTAGCCGTGCAAAAATCCAAACAAACACCACACTTAGTCGACGCTAAATGATGCTGAAACTTTGATAATTTCCCTTTATTTATTACGCCGCCGCTATCGTAACGATGCATTCCCAACCCCCCCTGCTGGAGAAGGAGGCTTGGGCGTGCTTGGAAAGTGCGCAAAAGACGTTCGTTTACCATCGTCAACGTCGTCATAAACATTCATTATCGTAATCGGTGATTTGATGATGATTTTGGTCAAGCTCGCGTATGGCGATGTGTACCGTGTACCGGTGTACGATTGAAGAAGCGCGATTGGATGTATTCCCCCCCCGGTACAGACTCATCTGCAAGTTGTAAGGGGGACGTGGGGACGGATTTACCTTTCTCTCTGACAAATGAATAGCAATTTGGTGCAGTGTTTGACGTGAGTTGCGGTTGCAGTTATATTATTTTCCTTTCCCAATTGATGAAGTCAATCATCTTGACTAAGCCGAAGATTTACGCGAGATCTGAAACGCAGCATTGCTTACCGAACTGCCGATCGGTTGAATGATTAATAGGACAAGCGCCAATACTTAGAGGCTTGGGGATTTTGAAAGAGGATTGAAGGACGACAAATAAGTCGATGAAAAATAACAACAAAACCGCACATTCCACGACGTACGACCCCGCACGGGTACGGTACACGGTTGTGCTTAATAGATTGTACCACAATCCACTCCTGTCCAGGTTTCAGCGTGCCACAGATTTTTACTTTACTGTCACCTACTCCACCGGTTGGCATTAATATCGACTCGGAACAATTTATGCTTCATCGAACGTGCTGCTGCTGCGTTTCGGCAGAGGATGGAAAGTTGCGCAACTCCACATACAACCACTGAGGACGGACGTGGTACTCCACCTCGCAAGGGGAAAATTGTCCGAGGTATGTACCATCTGTGCCTAACGATGGGCCATAAAGTGAACTACCGCCGTTTGGAAGTAAAATCTGCAATATCTCCGTAACGCGCTCTCGGCAGCATTGGAACACTAACGCCCAACTGCAAGTTATGCAAGTGCTCACCAACCTTCGCACTATTTCAAATCATCTCGCTCTCTCTCTTTCCCTCTCTTGCTATCTCCAATTCCCCAACTTTCAAAGCTTTCACTCTGTCCTAACTCCCCACGGCAGAAACGATAAACGGCGAAAGCCAAAACTTTTCAGATGCATTTGCTGCACGATAAATTTATTTCTATTGTTTGTCATTTGTCTTTACGGGTGGACGGTGTGTGGCCACGCCGCACGTCACCGGCAGGATGTTGCAGTTTAGCCACCGGGATTGGCCCCGGGCCCAGGTCGCAGCAGTTAGAACGTTCCGTTCGTTTGTATTTTTATACAATTTTGCCTATCCTCTTTGCTCTTTCGGTCGTTTCATTTTGCGCCATAATCCAGTTACTATCTCGAAACTTTATTTTTTTCCTTCTACCAGCACAAGTACTAAAAGCCCCAGACCTCACCGATCTACATGGTTGTTGGGCGGAAAGCATCTGTGTTTTTTTTCTCAGTCTTTTTTTCGTGTGAACTAGTAGCAACAGGATGCAACTGCTGTATGGAGGCCCATCACCCCGGAGACCCCCCAACGCCTAACCGTGGAAGGTTAATTAATTTATTGCAGTGTAAAGTGTGACACTTTCACTGGGTCATTCATCACACAATAAGTTGCACCCGGTGGTCAAGCTGGCAATCCAAGGGGGATTGCCATTGCTTTGGTCCCGTGTGGACCCCGGGTGCGACATCATCCCCCCACACCGGTTGGGACACCACCGTGGGGGTTTTGACTTATGGTTTCTGGTGACCGTACCGGTCCGCTCGGTGCCATTTGCACATGGCGCGGTTTGCGGAGTAACCGGCTCGTTGCCGCGTTGATGGTGATTGATCGACCGAATTGGACAACGGCCACGGACAGCTGGCTCACGTTTTGAAATGGGTTTGGACGATGGGTGGCTAGACCGGTAGTGGTGGCAGTATGCTTTAAACTTTAAATCGTTGTTGAGTGGTTGTGTAAGTGCTGTGCGGTGGCTGCACTTGTAATCGATTTGTTTTGGCTGTGGTGGTGGCCCTTTATTTGGGATTTGGAGCAGCTTTCCATACAGTTTGGTGAGATACTTCGGGAATTCGCAAACAACAGCGAAATGTAAGTTACAGATATATTTAAGCGAAGTTACCAAAGTATTTTTGAGTAAAATATTTGATTATATTACAAAACAAGCAGATTTTTTTTAATGAGGATAGCGTAATACGTGAATATTTTCCAATTCCTCAATATATCCGCAATTCGTTACAGCAATGAAGAAGTTGAAGAAAGGATATTTTGTGTTTTTAAATTAAATTACTTGATTAATTACTTGATTAATTACCTATTTATATTAACAATTGAAAAACTGGTGAACCCTAGAAAAACTGGTGAAAATGGTGAACTCTAGACAAATTTATTGAAAAACTAAGAAATATTGGGAATGATTAAGATTTCCAAAATTTTGGGCAACTACATCCTGAATTTTGCTAGTCCATCTGCTATTTGGAGCTATACCTAGAATTCTCTAGTGTTCGAGAAAAAAACTGTATATTTTCGGCGATATCTGGCATTTTGTCGTTGGAGTTCTTCTTCGTGCCATGTTGTGAGAACTCACAAACTTCAAACAATTTTATAGTGAATAAGGGTGTCAAATAGATTCTTGTAAACTTTCAATTGGATAACGTTTAAATTCTTGTTTCCCTTTTCAGAAACTTAGCAATATTTTGAGCAAAGAGAAACATTCATACTGCTCCAGTAATATGTTGGTATTTGAAGTCACATTTTGAGGTTTGTAGAACTCGACTCTTGTATCTATATGAGGAGTTATCCTCACAAAATGGTATAATGTCCTTGTTGTTATAAAATCAGTCTCAACAAAGTAAAACAATAGTTTATAGCACTGTCATTATGGTCATTGTGAAATTATTACATAATATGAGTTATTTACCAATAACAACACTTTCATGAATTTGCTAGAACACAACTATTCCCTTTATGTAACCACACCTGATATCCAAAAAGGCCGCCAAAAAGGCCAACGGCTAGATTCGAATCTCCTTTCCTTTCGGAGCCTAGGCTAAACCACTTATTTACTCCCGGATAGAAACCTTACACACTATCTTGCTATCAGATCTTCATAGATCAACCAAATATCAAACGAACGGTGAAACCGTTCGGTAAAAAGGCCACAAAGAGGTTCATCAAGCTCGTGTAACATTTACTAGGCGAGCCCTGCAAGTAAAATCCGTTCCCGCAAGGCACGAGCCTGGGATACGATCCAACACCCACTGTGACCACCGTGCGAAACATGAGACATAGTCTTCAAACCACCGTCAGTGTCGTACTCTAAACCTGGCTCAGTGTTTTCGCTAGTTTTGTCTAACTTCTTTATTTATTTTTTATGTTAACAGGCAGAAACATTAGATGTACGTCAAGAAATTAAATAAAAAAGCTTTAAAATTATGATGGAAAGACTGATTCGGTTTCAGTTTTCGATAGTGTGGAGAATTTTTTTTATCTTCTCTTCAATATTTTGCTTTACCTGTGCAGACCTTGTGCTTGCCTGTTGGTGGGTGTTTTTTTTCTTTCTTCAAACCGGCAAACCTATCAATTTCTGGGCTCATAAAAATTATGTACAAATTACGCTGTTAAACGTATCGCATAACCGCTCCCTAGCTTACGAACGCTGACCCGATTGAACCGGGTATTGATCGGAGTCGGTGCATTCAGAAGTCAGGGGAGAATGCTTACGGAAAGCCATCGAGGCGCTACAGGAGTTGATTTATCCTTACGTAATCATCGTCTTTTTCTTCATTCACTCACTGCCTCGAATGTCTTTTTAAATCTTCAACTAAAAGCGTAAAGCTTCTCCGCACAATCGATGTGCTCGCCCGTCCGGCGTAGGTTTGCTTCTCGCCCACCCCGCAGGGATTGACGGGTTTTGGGAATGGTTCGGAGTGGTTGAAATAATTCACCAATATTTATCGTACTGCCCAGCGAGGTCCATTACCAATTCCCGTTGCGCCGTGAGACCGTCGCAGCTGTCTCCGGTGGTAATCGAGCGTCTCAGATTTCGCCCGTCCAGTCGAGAAATCAGCCCAAATAACACTCGTATTAGTTTTGTAAAACCTTACCGGGACGACTTGGGACAGTGATCACGAAAATCGATCGCTGTTTTTTTCAAGCCTGGTTCCTAACGTAGTCGAAACGCTTATGAGAAGGATGTGTTTTTTTCTCTTCGTCTGCTGTGTGTTGTGTTTGCTGGAGACCACGAGTTGGGGCTTTGGGTCTTGATTGATTTTTATCGTTTTATTGCCACGCTAAGAAGCTTACCCATTCGGGAGGGACATACAAAAAACGACACGGCGGCTGAATGCGCGCGGGTTTGTGGTTGAGTTGTCTTCGAATCACCTTTCCTTCTACTACTCCCTCGAATGCCGTAGTACATTCACTCGTCCGGCAATTGACCTGTTGAGCGGTTGTTTTATGCTCGAACAAAGTTTGACGTTAGCTTGGTTTTGAAGATTGTGAACTAAATTTTCAGCTATTATCGTGAACGATAGTGCCATTTTGGTTCTGGTTGCGTTTTTTTTTTCTTTTTCTTTTCGTTCACCCGTTTTTTCACCAATCATCGAAAGTAAATTTGGCACGTAAGCTCCTTAAGGCCGGATTGACTGTTTTTTGGGAACGGGAATGGAACGCACGTGGGGGAACTTAATTTGCGTAGAAATTGCTTCGCTTTTTGGGGAAACGTTCAACCCCGGTTAAGGGGATTGTTTGTTCGTCGCTTAAGTTTTTGGTAGTGATAATTGGGCTGAGCATAAATTGTACCAATGTTGGAAGCATTTACAGTATCGTTAAGCATACTGATAATCCTAGCTAGCACAGCTCTTGTAATGAGGTAAAAGTCAAACTACACCTGAAAAATGGTCCGTTTAAACCGCTAATGAAAATCTCTCGTGAAAGTTGATATACCATAAAAAAAAGTTAAGATAAACGACAAAAGAGTAGCTTTATCAAATGAAATATCTTGAAAATCATAGCTATAAGAAAGATATTCAACAGGTATTTCCTTGTTCTTTTTCTTTTTAAATAAAATATGAAATAAATATGTTCGACCATTACATTATGCCTATCATCTGATGGAATTCTTCAAGGAATTTAAGAATTTAATGAGCTCTGAAGAGCCTGGTTGAAGTTTGCCTAAATTTATTTGCTTTGAGCCAAGTGCGAATTACTATACAGTATTTTTATACATTCTCTGGAGTTTTATTCTTGCCATTATAACAACACTGGACGACTCCTCCCTCCTCTTTTTTCGACTCTGGACTCTTCTGGACAACTACAAGAAAACTACCGTTTTGATTGAAGATTTATATACTAAATAAAATATTGAATCCACTTCAATATTCTGCTTTGTTCTGGGCCAGTAATTCAATGTTAAAGCTTAAAACTTGGAAATAACTTAAACTTGTAATAATTGTTACAATTATGAAGATTTAGAGCAAGCAACGATAAAGTGTAATTATCCCAAGGTTTAGAATACATATGTATCTAATTATACATAGATCAATAGTTTTTGTTGAAAAGGAGCCAATTTAGACACTTTGAGTTTCCTCTTCTTCCGAGAGAGGAGTCGTGAGTCTCATCTTGAAGTTTGGATTTATACCGGTATTTATTGGCTTACTTCGAGAAACACTCAATCACGAACACGTTGTACATAAATGTTAAAACATTTAAATATTTTTATTTGTCAAATTTATTGTTTGTGGTTAATTTAGATATTTTGGAAAATATATATTACCACCTTTTCATCTGTTATCTGTGAGGCTTTTTGGTTATACTGCATGAGATTCAAGCTTCCTGGACATTCATATACTAATTGGATTTGAGCCTCAAGATTTCAAGGTTTTTTTTGTAATGGGTAACATAAACAATATGCCCCAGATTAATAGCACGATTAAACCTATATTGTGCAATTGAATTAATACCCAGTTCGTTTATTTTTAAGAGTTTCCAATCAAAATCAAAATTCTCGTCTATAAAAAAAAACTTTCACTTCTATTTGAATGCATTTGCGTGCTTAACATCATTTCCTTTTTCCATAACATCCTTTTTTGTACCGATTGGCAATTGGCACGATTCCCATGCGTTCATTGATTTGCATTTCCATTTCATTTTATACCACTGATTAATTTAGCCACATTAATAATACCGAGGGCACTACTCCAGTCGGCGACGAAAATGTTCTTCCCAGAAATAAGGAAAACTAAATTGGCGATTTGTGTGCGCACGATCATTACCGGACCAGAGAAGAAGAGAGAAAAAAACGACCAAGGCACCATTAAATATTAACATTCCACCAACCAAATGCGTAATGATCTCTTGCGCCTCGGTCGGTGGGATTCGTTTGGTCTGACGCTTTCGCGCTGGCTAATTTTTCCTTACGCTTTTTCCTACCCATAAATCATCGCTCGGTACGGTTTGTTTGGACTTCCTTAACGAATCCCCTCTTTCCAGCCGGTCCCGGGTATATACAACGAGTCCACCCGTTCGATGCTTTTGCAATAATCATAACAACCTGAAGGCTAACTCATGGCCATCCGTCGATTCTTGGTCGATCGAGAAGGTCAGTAAATTTACAGATAGTTCGTTTTTTTCTTCCCTTCAAACCCTTCATTCGTTCTCTTTTCCCTCACCAAACTGAATTGGTGGGTGGTTCCACTGGCTGCATCGGGGAAAGTGGTCCTTTCCTTAGCGTTGGTCAGGTTCTGGTCAGCTGGAAAAAGGAATCGAACAGGTTCTTCTGGTATTGAACAACGTGCAGGAGACGGTAAGGTTCCAAGAGGTCAGATTTGGACGATCATTGCCCTGCTTGTACGGAACGAACGAAAATCGTACAATCACGCACCGCTCAATAGAGCCAGCGTTTCTATACTCCTTTCTATTTCCAACCCGATGGTGATTATTATTTTCAGGTTTCCACGGTGAGCATGATGTTTTCTCGCTTCTTTTCTTTGCGCCCACGGTGTGGTGTGGACGACTGGTGAAATCGTATGAATAACTATTCTTCAAATATTTAACGTGTTATTATGCTGTATTATTGAAGTGTATTGAATGGTGATTTGAAGCGTTGGTGGTGCGCCAGGAAAACGCAACAATAGCAGCCCCCTCCCCCCGCCCCTCCATCCGTGAGCTCCGCTGACATGCAGGTTATGTGCCGTTCGTTGTTCGTTCGACATTTATGCTTCGTTCCAATCCCGGTCCAATCCGACACCGGAGCATTAGAAGGGTGCGGGGAAGGGGGGAAAAAGAAGTAAACGGAAGAGCTTTATGCACCTCGATATGGAACGATGTTGAGACGATCGAACATAAGACGGAAATCATAATAAAGCCAATAAGGGAGGCGGTCAGGATAAATAATAAATATACCGATATGTGGTTGCCATCGAACGGTTGATGCGGGCCGTGTAGTTTTGCGGATATATCGGTATCGGGTACTAAAATAAAAAAAAATGAAGGAAAGATTCGATTCGATCTTCCAATCGCCTTTTGGGGGAGGGAGGGTTTTTTTATCGGAACATTCTTGCATTGCATATGTTGGAACGTTGGTGTGAGACATTCCAAGGGAACAAGGAAGGAACAAAAACCAAAAAGACAACACGTTACAACCCTTCTTCTACTTCAACATTGCACCACAAAGCTGGGAAACAAAAGCCAAAAACCCTTTTTCAGCATCATGGTTCCCTATCAGTTTTCCATACGGTCGGGGGGGAAAAGGACGTCGTCGTAGAAATTCCTTCACATCCGATTTGGTTGCTTTAGTTTTGCTCAATCCCCATCCTTTTGATGGTTTGGATATAAAATGAATACTGTGCTTTTATTTTTCTTCCACAACCGCTCTTTTGTTCGGTAGAAGTTCCTGTGAAGGTGAAGACGTGATGCCCGTTGCAGGATGGATTCTCTCAACAACAGGAAAGCTCTAGCTCTCTATCTAAACCCTTTGCGTTTCGGTTTCACACCCCAACACCAATCGTTGAATTACGTGAAGTACGGGTTTGCATCCTTTTTCCACAGGATGGGAACGCGTTCCACCCTGTGTGTGTGTGTTGGTTCACCGATGTTCTCAGGTGTCAAAATCGATTTCATTTTGATTAGTTGCTCTACGTAGGAGGGTACCGGAGGGAGTGTGTGTGCATGTTCACCACGTTTGAGGTGAAAATGAGATTTCGATACGATCGTTCGGCATCATCTCGTGCGGATTGCATACGGTGGAACGGCCAAATCCTTCTTTCCGTATCCGAACGATAGCCGTGTTACTGCAAATGGTTATTACGTGCACATACATTTCCGACCGGCGGGATTATTACACCGCCTCCGTACGATTCGCTTTTTTTTCCTCTTTCTTTTCCAATGTGGACGAGGGTAAAATGATGGAATAGTAAACGATTTAATAACGGTGATAATTGTGTTTAACTGCGAACGAATTTTCCGGAAGCAATTGTGGGTGTGAAGCGATTGCTAGATACAATTTCGAATGGGCGAAAGCTGTGCAAAACCTTGTTTGGGGCTTATTTTATGGGAAGATTTACAGTCAGCATGTTAAAAATGTTTTTTTTTGTTACAGTTTTCTAATATCAAGGTTTCAAGAATTTAAGGAATATGTAACAAAAATAGTTCCCGAGAAAAAAAGAATTCTTCAAGAAATTCTTCTTGAAAACCCATAATTTAGAACTTCTAGAAGTCCTGTTAGACTTCGACAAGATCGACAAGTTTTTAGGTGTTCTTAAACTTAACTTAAACTCTTGAACTTAAAGAAGTTTTCAGGTGTTCTTTACATTAGTTGCTAGTATTACACGAGATCTGTTTTGACAAAGTGCATAATTTTTATAAAAAAAGAAGATTTTGACATATTTCTAGTAGAACAATACCGTTTTTTATACAAATATTTAGAACTTTTTTACAAATTTAAAAATAATAAGTTATTCAAGTGAAATCTAGATTTATTTATCTTGTTCAAACAAAATTCGCTATGTTTGTGTGGGGAATGAATTCTGCTTTCGTCTTACAGACATCGGAAAACCGGCATTTTGAGGAGCTCCGCCAGTAATACCTCAACTGATGTGGTTTAAATTTTCTTCACACATCCTACGATGTGTATTTGTCATGAACACAAATCCAATATTTTGAGGTTAGATTATGTTATCAAAACCCCAAAAAAAAAAAATTCGTGGTTTGTATCCCTCCAAAGTTACTACATCTTCAATGTCTAAGTTGAGAACATCAGCACATTTCGCCATCTTGTTTGAACAGTTATCGAAACTCCGTACTTAAATCATCTTCTTCTCACTAAAGTCACTCAATACCAAATTTATCATAATTGATTCCTGTTGACACGAGATACGACAAGTCTCCACGTGAGGCCAATCAACACCGCCCGAAGGTCCTCTCGGGGAGGGCGCTGGCTTTTTCACTGCCCGCACCCGCACCGGCACGAACTTAAAACCGAAGATAAATGCGACGATAAACACCCGCAATAAATCAATGGTGATAATAAAATTAAGAATCCGCAGTGGTCGCTTCGGAGCTAGCCATTTCACAATGATGGCGCAGTGACGATTGTCTTTTGCGCTAGAAGTAGCTTCACTGCTCCACCCGGGTCAAGAGCGTCCGGCAGGATGAGCCCTGGATGACGCTGGGGATCACTTCACGCTTCGCTCCAATCAAGCAGTTCACATCCAATGACCAGTAAAGCAAGCTCCTTTTCGTCTGCGATTCTTTCGTTTTATTTTGTTTTTCTCTCTCACGCTCCTGTCCCGTCATTCGTTGGACGTCCGGTGGGAAAGGATCCGTGAACGATACAATAACCCAACCCGGATCGCACCCGGATCCTGGCCGGAAATGGTAGCGTTTTGTGTCTGGTTCTGTCGTCCTATCCCCAAACCAGACGCTTATCGGCATTTTTATCCTGCTCCGTTTAGCGCACCGGACCACAAATCAGGCTTCTCGCTACAGTTATTCATCTGCAGTGGATCTCTCACGCTTGCGGATGTCAGCATCTTCCGCCGTCCGTATCTCATTTTTCCAATCGTCGTTTGTCATCGTGGAACTTCATAAAGTAGCCGTTGAAGATGGCGGAAACGTTGGAGACAATAGCGTAACATCAAAGAATCCTTGCTGTCTGTCTTGCTTGTGTCTTATTCTCCAAACGAAAGCTGATTGTGGAGTCGTGGACAAGAACTCCTTCCCAACCCCGCCATTCAAACTTCATCCGGATGTCAGTGGATGTTCTAGCGGCGCACGTTCCACAACCACGAGACAAATGGCACTGGTTGAATTGATTTTTGTATCCCTCCTCCCTTTTCCCGCTTCCACTCTCGTGGAAATTATGAGTTCTTCCATCACCAAGTTTTCCTTTCGGGGAAGGAAATCCTTTGTACTTTGGGCTTAGGACCACTTTCACCGGAACGTTCCCGTGGTCCAATCTCATCGGTCGTTATAATCGCAAATTAAATTACTGTTTACGATTGTGGTCAATCTTCGTACACAAGCCACTGCTGGCAGCTAGGATTTTCCGGGAGCAACGGTAGAGAAATCTATTTGATTAGTGCCGGACGGTTGGACCGTTGCTTTTACTGTCCCGGTTCTATACCTCACCGCGCAACACACTGTCCAAAAATGGAAAGACTGCAGATGAATTTATTGAACGATGTTAGCCCGGAGTAGCCGAGTAACGGACAAATTGGAGAACAAAATATTCATACGAGCAGAAACGTTTGGAAATCATAACGAAACGAACGGAATGTCAATTTCGGTTCGTCTCGGTTTCCAATCAAACTTCGAGTGGCAATTTCGTGGTGGACAAACGTGATAAACGACATTGTGTTTGTGGTTAGGAGAGGCATGAATTTATTTTGCTGCTGAATTTTGATTTAATATTGTACGGTTCAAATTACACTCGGACCAGCTTGATAAATGTCAAGGTACTCCAGAGTTGTACAACATACACGAACCGAACTTTAATTTAATTTCATTATTAAGAGCTTTGTGGAAATGGTTGGTAAATTATATCTGAATTTTAAAAATTAACCTAAATAAAATGTGTAATACTTATACCACCAAATCACTTAGGGGTATGACATCATCGAAAATATTTCATCTTTTGTCATATGACTATAATCACATCATCCGATCATGCTAACTGAATTTGATCAACGACAACTCAAAAAAGCAGCGACTCATTTCCTTTAATTAACATATATCTTCTTAAGTAGCGATTGAAAATTGAAATTCTTCATCAAATCACGCCGTAAAGAATGTGCTGTGTCAACAGAGCACATGCCGTAATCATCGTCCCAAAAGCCTTCAAGAAAATAAAAAGTAACCAAACATAACTGTACCCCACGATCAAGAGTCACCATTGTGGCCGTTGGCAAGTCTTTGGAAAGTTAAACGCTGTTCAAGCGAAGAAAACATAAAATCCCTGGTAGGCCCTGGTACCTCATACCCGAACAATGTCATTCTAATCCGTCAATTATGACCACATTGTTGGAACCGGCGGGACCTCGTAGACGTAGACGGTCGACCCATGACGTCGAAGTCTTCGCTCGACTTTGAATAGTAAGCAATGTATACCAACAGATCCCAATAGGATGGCGGCTTGATTGGGATGGTCCATCGGTGCCGGTATTCTTGCCGATGACCGATGTAGTCTTTGTGGTCTCTTACGGGTAGAGAGACTTTTGCGGAGGTTTCAAGTGGCATTTTCTTCTACTTCAAACTGATCGGAGATACTGCCGTCTGTAGGCGTAGTGTGTGCTAAAATCGAGGCTGCTTGTTTGCTTCCGTATGGCTCAATGGTTGCGTTCGGTTGGTACCAGTACCCTTAACTGACGGATGACTTCAAACGCTACAATCACCGTTCATCTTTGAGCAAATGAAATCTCATTGAAGTTTCTCTTGCAGAACGTTTGCTAGTGAGGGTTAGGAGAAAAATATAACTTAAAAGCTTTTTTTCCAACACTTCAAGAATGATAAGGTTCTAAAAGTAAAGTAACAACCATAAACTGTAGTATTAAAGCAGCATAACTTCAGCAGCAACCAATTCGTTTCACTTGTGCGGAATAACCACTCGCCCCCATGCGCTGGCGAACACAATTTTACTGCCAATCAATTGTGATTGGCAGATTTTTCGTATTAATTCTATCCAACGGTGACCAATCTCAAACTCCCGCCGGTGCAAAAAGGATGATACTTCCTTTTCGGCGGGGGTTAAAATAAAATACCTGACAAGAGGGAGAAAGAGAAAGAGAGAGCAAAAACATTGAAGGAAAAAAAGAAAACTGAAATGACTGGCAAACATTATCGATCCTGGCCACTTCCCAGTGGAGTCATTTTCGATTGGGCAATAAATTAAAGGTCTCACTGTTGGAGTACCCCGATGTGTCTAGAATTTTAATCCTCTTCGCATTGCACTGATGCCTGGTGGCATCCCTCATCAAGTTTGCAGACAGCGTTCCCGTACGGAGGGAGTCCGTTATTCGCTTTGGAGAGCAACATACAGTACGTAATATTCCCATTTCGCTGGTCCGGCAAAGGTATCCGGTACCGGAACCGAACTAAAGGTGCATTCGGACAAGAGAGAGAGAGAGATTTGTCTCCAGGAGTGTCGCTGCCGAAATTAATGATGACGACGAATCATCGCTTAAACGGCAGAACACCAAATTGAACGTGGTACGTGACTGAAGCTAACCGTCAGCGTAACATGGATACCTTTGCAGTGAGTTCGCTACTTTTTTTTGCCCCCAGAACATTATCCCGGCCGGGGGACCAAGATATTGTTTGATATTTGGCGGTTAAATTTTTCAGATCATATCAAGCTATTTTTATGGCAGCACTTTTTGATGCCTTTTCTCCGCCCCGGGAGGGGGGAGTATGGTTCATGTTTCATTCGGTGTGCGCGAAAATGTATCACACCACGGCCATGATGTATCGTTTCTTTGAGGTCGGCCATTTTTGCCGAGCAATCACGTGGAGGACGTCACACCACGGTCGTACGTAACAGTCGTTCTACATTCCTCACGGAATGTCAGGGGTCAGGGTGAAGGTCGTACGCGGAAAGTAGAGAGCCGACAAAATATTGTACTTAACTGTGGCAAGGTGTAGAACCCCATTAAGCGGTTCTGCGCACAGAACGCCGACCGTTTAGTGGAAATGAATCGTTCGGTGGTAGTAAAAAAAACAACATCACTTAAGCACCGAAATAAAAGTGTGCACAACGGAACGAAAATAAAAATAGCCTCTCCCCAAAGTTCCATCTCAGCCAAGCGCGATCGGGATTACGATCAACCGATGGGGGAGCTGGAGCACTTTAATAATAAAAATCGCTTCAACCAGTCGGGGGTTTCTCGGCGTGTTCCGCGGCCTGTGAATCGGCTGCACTTTTGATTTACAACCCATTTACAGCTATTTAATGATTGGATATAAATTTATGCGCTCATGCACTCTCATGCTTGGACATTAAGCGATCGTGCAACCTCTTCATTTGTCGAACAGGGCCGCGAACAACGTCAGGTAAATCCTTCAACGTGTCCTTTTTTTCCCTTCTTCATCGGCTTGAAGCGAACAGTTTCCTGCACACGTTTCGTGTTGATGCTTAGGCTCTGATCACACACAAATCCACACCTTTCCTCCCCAAATCCCAACCGTAACGTCGGGTGCGAATGATGTCCGAAACAAATATCGGTTAATTTACAGCGCAAATATCTTGCGGCCAGTACAACCAAGACTGACTGACGTATTTATTCTGTGCACACCGGTACGGTGCGTCTCTCAAACGTGCGTGCATCGTCTTAGCCCGCATTCAGCAGCTTGGCACGGGGTAAGAAACGGTCGCTTCCCACTGTGCCGCAGGGTTTTCCATTTCTACATGCGCTACCTACGCAACGCATTATGCTGCCTATTTTTCGCTCACTTTTTCCGTTTTAATAACGCAACCATCTTACTACACCGCACGGGTCGAAGAGGAATGAGACGAACGAAGTAATTATCGGCTTTAATTGGCTTGCAAAATGGACTCTTGTCCGGGCGCTTGCTGAGTACGCGCGCGCGTTTGTTTTGGGGCGACCGTAGCGCATGGAAATGATATCAATTATTTCTCGGAATTGTTAAAAGATAAAATAAAATATGCCTTCATTTGCTTGGGTTCATAAAGTTAGTTGCGCCCTAGCGTCGTCGAATGGAGGCGTGCGTTTCTGAGCAGCGCGAGATATCATTTCACGCACCGGGCAGCAATGGGCGATAAAGTTCGTTACTTGAGCTTTTCGAAACAGGAATTAAAAGTTCTGGTTAATGTTGTGGGGGGTTTTTTAATGGTGATGGTAACGCAGGAAGGGAAATTACTGCTCCTGGCGAGAAAGGATAGGCATTTAATCATGTTTGTTTAAGAAATTCGTTTGTAAACACAAATAATTATTCTGGCCGAAAGGCAGACTGGATTTTTTTGCTCATTGAATGTAACAAGCTATATTTAACAAGAATTAATCCAGACAAACTCTTAATACTTTTGAATCCAAAGTTCCTAAAATTAAGTTGAAAACAAAAAAAAAATTAAGAATCCTTTTATTTAGTCTGAAGTTTCGAAAGTGGTTCAATCTCAGTTGCGTCTTTCACCTTGAAGACGTTTTTCTCAATTTCAACTTAAGATTCAAATCCAGACAGGAAACGACACTACCAAACAAAAATACATCCCAAAGTAACCATTCTGCCATGCCTTACTGTCTCGCCACGCTCTAGCCCAAGGCCACCTTTTGATATGCAGATTCGAAATGCTCATCAAATCACAAATCAATCCGCCATTTTTCTTACCTTCTCCACCTGCCACACACGTAGACAGGCGGTCCGCTATGCATTGAACATTGGCGAAGAAAAATAACTCCCCAAAAAAGTTCAACCTTGCAACCGCGGTTCCTTAACACAGCTTGGCAAAGTCGGATATCACGTCGAAGGAACCATTCGCGACGGCTATACCGACGATGCCAATATATTGGTGATAGACTAGAAATAGAAGCTTCTTTTTTCAGCTCAAACTCTGGTGTGCACATCCACCGCCGGGCACCCCGGGCAAAGGGGATTGAAATATCGGTTCCAGATTGTGGAGGATGTCCTGATGCGCGCTCTTCACATTCACAGGAGTGACCTCGCATACATGGCAATCGTTGGTGGCAATATGCATACACACACCCCGGTAACAAAGAATATAAGCGCGAATGAAACTGTTCACCCACAACCGGTAGAACGGTGAAGGATCAGGACGTTGGTGGCACGTGGTCACACGCCAACTTGATAGTAATATTCAACGCAAAATAGAAACGCGATCTATGAATTTTTCATATCCATAACGGGGGTTTTGCGGGATTGAGTCGTTTCTTCGGCGGTGAGGGGTGTGGTTGATTCTATTCGCGTTTCAATTTAAAAATGCGCACCTCGCACAGACGAGGTTATCTGCTTGAGTATGCTAAAGCAGTGATATTACCATTCGATGTGTGCGGATGTGCAAAAGCAAATATGGCGAAGTAACCATGCCATTTTTGGAGTGACAACTGTGTTTTCCCGTTGCGACAAACTTGAAGAAAGGAGTTGTTTTTCTTTGTACTTTTACATGTAAAGGATTATATTTGAAATTTAGAAAGTCCTTGGAAAGAATTGAATTGTTCTCATATGTGAAGAGAAGTAGATCGTTGGAAGATAATAAAGATCTCAAGTGTATGTTTAACGTCTAATTAAAATATAATGCTTACATTTTAAAATATCTAAAGTAATAATATAAATCTGACAATCAAAACCTTTTTCAAAACATAAAATTTATCCTTTTAAAGGAATAATTTAACGTATCGTAATTGAAGTGCAAATACATTATGATCATAAAATACCTATGCTATGGGATCGTCCACCTACGTAAGATACTGTAAACTACCGGAGCATCTCCTCAGCATTCACCACTCGTTTGATGTTGTTCTGCTAATACATTTGATTTCAGAATCAATTTCTTTCTCCCTCTATAGCAACCATCGAGACGTTTCTTGATCTGGCCTCGAAGCAAAGAGCCTCCCCTAAAGGAAGTTTAAACATTCATCTTCACGATGTTTCGCGCCACAACGTCTTCGTTGTTTAAGAAATTCAACAACAACAACAAAAAGGCGCACCAAACTCAATCCAGACAGCAAAAGAGAGACGTTCGCATGCAGGCGCATTATATGCTCGCTGTTGCAGCAGTTTAGTGGCGAGGGTGATCATGATTTTGATGATGATGATGATGATGACGGGGGACGACGATGTTATTTTCATACAATATGCCCTTTAGGAGTTCATAAAATGCGATGAAGAATTGTTGGAATTATTTTATTCCATCCGACCGGGCGCATTCGGGCGCCTTGCATGATTTAGCATGCATCCACCGCGTGTATGCGAAGCTGCATACATATGTGTGATTCGGTTCGGGGGAAGGCTTTGGGATTGTGAGAAATAAAATGGCACACAAAAGCGAAGAAGGAAGAACGATTTACGTTTTCGTATGCTGCAAATTACCTGCAGTTCTGATGCAGTGGGTAGGTGGCAATGTTGAGCTGTATGCGAATGATCGTGGTTACAGTGTGTGTTAGAACGTTTGGAAACTGTTTACGTTTTGAGAATAAAGTAGCTATAATTCTATGTGATGGAATAGGCTATTTTACAGCTTTCATTAAAATAGCTAGAAGGAGTTGTTTAAAAATATTAAGACAACTTTTTGATTATTGCAAGGAACAAGTTCCATTATTAAAGGCTTAGAGATTAGGCTTAATGATGAAAGATAAAAATTATTTAAAAAAAACTTTAATTGTTCTAACTTTATTCTAACAGTAAAGATAGTAGTTAGATAGTTATATAATTTAACAGTTTTGTTTTTAATTGCAATAATTTAGTATTACCGGCAATTCGTTTCTAATCAAATTTAATTAAAACCAACGAAATTCAAACAAAAAGAAAACAAGAAAAATAAAAACAAACGAAATTCTGGCGGAAATTCGCTTAATTAATAGCTAACAATTTGAAATGAATAAGTTATCCTGGTCACGGCACCATTTACAATTATAAATTGTCATTTGACACTGGACTACTACAAGAGGAAATGGGTTTAAACTTTGTGATGTAGAATTTAGAAATCTGTGTATTGAAGATACTTTCCTGATCGGAAGATACTTTCAACATTTTGACGTGTCAACTGTCATTAAATGTCATTTTTAAAACAATAAAAAAAGAAAGAAGAACCCTTAATCTGTTCATTAGACGATCTAGGCAAAAAAGTAATTGTTCTATCACACTTAGTAACTAAGTAAGTTATGAAGGTACTGCTAGGTTATACAGGTATTTTATTTATTTTTTTATTTTATTACATGATTACGACAATACGAGCCACAGAGAGCTGAAGTAATAACAATTTTCTCAAGGTATTTCCTCCTTGTAATTTATTATTATTGTTGTTAAATGTTGTAAAAGCAAAATTTTCGCAACATTTCTTCCACACTGTAATTCATTCAAATTGAAACAGTGTTTCCCCCGCTGCTTTACGTTCGCGAGCAAATGTTATGCTAAGGGAGGGCAATTTATTCCCTTGTCCCCTGCAGCCAGTTCGATGGTGGGCGTTGGTTTTTTTGTGCCCAATCAATGCGCAAGGGATCGTCGAGCTGATCGATGCCTTCCAGCACGATTTGATGTGATTTTACGATCTTTTAGCGACCAACGAAACAAAAAAAAAAGAAACGAAACCTCCAAAGCACTGTCCACAAAACGCGCACCGACAGCGATCGATCGAGGCGATCGTTGACGATAGGAATGGAAAAGCTGAAATTTGCGTGTTGCTCGTGGGCGTCCGGACAAAAAAGCCGGAGTCGGATTAAATGATTGCACAATGGCGGTGAACCCATTGGTTTCATCGTACCGGCGGACAGGCGTAACTTAAAACGAAGCGATTTCCGGCATTGTTTTTTTTGCTTCTCTCCTCAGGATGAACGATGTGTATCGTTCACGTGAGGAAGGCTAATGATTGCTGGGCTGGCCGATCAACCGGAGCAAGTGTTTGTAATGACTGAATTTTTAGCCCTTGCATCATCGACCGGTGGCACGAGCTGCAGACGACGACGAAGCCGAAAGGCCAGTAAAGCACCCAAAATGAGGAGAAGTGTGCAAAACATCTTTTCAATTTAACGCACCAATGCATCGAAGGATCTGAGGCACTTCTTGCAAAGGGGTATTATCAACCCCCTACGCAACGGTACCTCAGGATGCCGGTGCTTCCCATTCGTGAAGGTAATTTATTCGCTTATTATGTTATTTTTATCGGTCCGGTAATATTTAACCATTGTTTTCTTTTATTTCTTTATTCCCTTGGGGAATGCATCTAAGTTACGATCGAAACGGGTGCATAAGTGTGTGTGTGAGAGGAAGGTTTAAAGCTCACTTCGCACCCATTGCTTTGGTGTGCTTTGGAATGCAAATATTTCTACATTTAGCGTCGCTTACGTGTAGCTTTTTCCTCTCGGTCGATTCCTTATCGAAGATGACCCCAGCAAATGAGCCTGGTAGTTTTTGCCTTTTATTAACCATTTGCTGGGGAGTTGCAGCCATTTTTTTTTTATTTCATTTTCCCCACAGAAGCACCCAATGAAGGTGGTGCTGTAGCTTAATCGAGCGCCATATGTAACCTGTTCATTGTTCTGCCGGTACACGACAGTACCCGCGCACAGCAAACGGTACCCGTACCGTACCTTCTACTTACCGTAAACATTTTCAATTAAATGAAGAAATTAATCTCACCCCAAAACGAAGCGGCATCGATGCGGGAAAGTCGTTCTTTAACCGGCTTTACTGTACGGACAAATGCAAAACGGTGCGGACATTGGTGCGTTGATCGTATAGTACGCCGAGATAATCGGTGTGCAATAATGGACTGCACTAGTACAAGCAAGGCAAAGCCCGAAAACGCAACCTTGCTTGCGTGTTCATTACGGTTAATGGGTGATTATTCAATGGCGGTTTGCTTGAAAGAAGATGGCGTACCATCAACTATCGCCTCCGTTTGCTTGACCATTTCACTGCGCTATTGAGGCTTATCGGTACGGAATGACTGTTTCTTTTTTATGTTTTACAGGAACACATTGCGTGTGTTTGATTTTGAAAATGTAACTGCACCGAAGCGAACGGTTGCACTGGAGGAAGATGGTTATCCGGACTTATGGCAACGGGCAACCGTTTGCCCCATTTGCAATGAGATGGCGTTTATGGCATTCCCAGGGAAGATGACCCAGAGCGTGCTTGTTGGAACGTTGTACCGTACCACATGTCGATAGTGGGTGATAAATCTTAAGTGAAGACAAAAACAAAACCAAATACATTGTTGCAGCAGCACTACATGTGCTAAGGGGTGTTTGAACTATTGCATGGATCGGATAGACGCATTTATATGCAATAAAGGACAAGACAATACCGATAGGCTTTTGCATGCCAATGATAAGCCAATATTTAAATTCAGAGCTCAAATGTCTAACGCTAAGGCTTTTAAGACCATTTGTAATGGACGTTACTTTGTTATCTTATTTTATATTCTTGAGCTGATATTCATAAGGAAGTCTAAATTCATAAGGAAGAATAAGTTTTTGTTCGAGTTCTTCAAGTTTTAGAATGAGAATGTAAGAACCTTTTAATTCACATTTTTGTTGTCTGTAACATTAATTTCTTTATAATTTGGTCTAATGCAGGATCATCATCCAGACCTTTATCCTGTGCTAGACACATTAATGCCATCACTCCATCTCAGTTTTAAGCCTACTAAGTCAGATTTGAGTATCTCAGTTTTAAGTATAAGACTAACCATCAGCTCTGTTTAGACCAACCTTAAGGTATTCACAACAGTACACGACTCAAGAGTTCAATGAATCTTCGTAGATTTCAAACTGCTTTTAACTCCGAAGGGCCTTGCAGTCTCGTTTTCCATGCAGTATCATACAAATAGATCCAAATTTCGGAATCTTATCCAGCAGCCGCAAACCTTGAAGTCGACTTGTCCAATATCCTGGCCACATTGAAGATGTACGTCAAATGCACTCAATTCCAATAGCTAAATCATAAGAACTAAAACCTAGAATGATTCAACTGAACACATGATCTCCAGAGTTTGTGGAGGATCAAGGTTTCTAAAGAACTTGAGACAGGATCGATTACTAAAACCAGTCGACAAACTCTTCCAATGCTTCATACAGAGCCTATGTTCCTGAGCGAAAAAGTGTAACGTCCAAATTGCCTTTGAAGATCAATTGGAGGGCATTTCCGTTCTCAAGATCTAAACCATTGCCTTGAGCTCTGTTAAAGATCTACCAATGTAATAATTGGTTCCCTGTTCAAATACTCAATACCCAATTGTTAAGAATCGTCGTCCAGTGAAGATTACTCTCCATGGATTAAACTGTATTGAAATTTCTATCACACTTCGGATAACTATTTCCTCCATAAACCTCCAGAGCGAGTAAAAAGCACAAATAAAAACTTATTTTTCCAGGACGAATCAGAACAAACTAACACAAACTGTTCTAAAACGACACCAAATGTCTCGCGCATACATAATGTTGTCCTAACAGTTTTGCAGAAAAAAAACTAGCAGAAAGGTCACGTTGGCTGCGAACCAACGTTTCGAAAATTGATGGAAGCAAAACTTTTTTTATCGCTTCAGCTCGTGTGTAATCTCCATAAACGGTCCTCCTCACTTTTCCACTACTTCCCCGCTTCGGATGTGTTTGTGCGCTCGATATTTGTAACTTCTCTTTTTGCATTCCGGAAAATCATTGCATCAAAGAACGGGACGCCAACCCCTTTGCCGGGCACGGCGCATTCCTTCGGGTTGAGTTTTCTTTTCCTGTTTCCGGTCCATTAATTCGTACCCTCGAGGTACGCAAAAGGGTGCATGTGCGAAGCATTAAGAAAGCAGTGAAAGATCGAAAGCATCGCAAAACTTTAACCTTCCCTATCTGAGGCAGCTCGTACTAGTGGGTACCAACAGTGACAGGCCAGGGGTGTAAATTTAATGAGACTCCTCATCGTAACGTGTCCCCGGGTAGATGAAAACCTCGCCACGATGTCGTGCGCGCACACACGTTTGGGAAAATGTGTGTTTTTTGCGAAACGCCGTGTGGCAACTGTTACTTCTGCTGCTCTGTCTACAGAAATGGGGCGGCATTTGGGGGAGGTCCAGGTGGTAGGGTGGTAGTTGAAATGAGAAACAATAAATTTCGCCTTCCAATGGGCCGGCTCGCGGGCTTACATTTTCTTCTGCCTTGACAGGAAAAGCGGAAAAAGGTGCATTTCGCTGGTGTTGGGGTTTTTGCTTGTTTTTCCTGCGAGCCAAACGTGTAAGCGGAACCTGTTCCGTTCATACACAACCGCTTGTACACGGGTCATGGACCGGGAGGAAATTATCTCCGCACGTCCTTTTCCTACGTATCTCGGTGTGTGTGTGTGCGAGGAATTTCCTTTTTGCTTTTCGCCATCTACACTCACTCGAAGCTCATTCTCGGCTTTTCTTCGGTAATAAATTGTTAAAAATGTGAGACAATACGATGCCCTCGAGGGGGAAAAGAAAATACAAATCGAGAACCGGCACCAGCCAGACAAACTATCATTCTCCCATGTCTCTACGTCTGGAGCTTCATATCCCATTCACCCTGCTGTAACACCCTCGTCGTGGGGGGAGTTTCAGGATTGACGGCGCATACGAGAAGGTTTGGCATTAGATAATGGTAGACCATTTTCCCTTTTTGCCGGGCGCTGCTTCCCATTCACAAGGGTCACAAAAGGGCCAAGAGGGATGGTGTGTGTGTACCAGGCAAGGACCTCAAAAGGTATGCATGTGCGTTTTGTGAAGAGGAAACCATCGTCAGCTTGGACGAGCGAGTAAGCACAACCCGATTGCCAACCCGAGGGAACGATCTTCTGGCCCGGGTAAGATAAGGAATCAAAAGCCGAGACCGGGCCTGACAGGACACTCGGCACCCTCCACTGGGGAGCAATTGTGTCTGTACACGCTCGTTTTGCTACCAGCCGGGCTGGAACACACTACGGCAATGTTTAAGAAGGGGACACACATCAGGGACCTTCAGTTGCCATTTTCGATGGTATCATGGTACGATGCGATCTTTGGCCAGGATGTAAAGAACGGGGTGCGTTCGAAAATTTATAGATGATGGTTGAGTGGGTTTGCCTGGTTAGGCCTTACCCAGTGTCGGGTGGAAAACTAGTGAAAATGGTGAAGAAAATTGCCTACTAAAATGCCAGCAGCTTAGTGATACATTTAAATGAATGAAATTTGCTTTATTCATAATTTATTATAAATTTAAGATTTTAAGATGTACTTAACAAAGCAAAATTTAACATCTTAAGAATCACAAAAGCAAAAAGTCACACAAACCTTATCTTATCTGGTAGCTAGTGTTGGAATGACAAATTAATTGCTGGCTGTATTGTTTCAATGGGTAATTAAGACCAAAAACACCGGAATCAATTTATTACCCCTTGTCTGCTCGGTTCGGACATTGTACGGTAAGCTTGGCACGAACTCTGCTTCCTGGATGACCAGTACAAAACAGTTACTCGAGAGGTGTTTGGTATATTTCAAATAGTACAATAGTTGACGTGAAGCAAAGCGTGGCAAAGTGTGCAGCAAATAAAATGCAATGCAGCAAAATCTTGCAGATATAAGAAAAGGCAACTGAGTAAGTAAAAAAGCTATGTTTAGTATCATCTTGATAAGGTTACTTTTTAGAATGAGGTGTAAATGCAACTCTTGGAAAAACTTAAAAAGACAAATGCTTCTTCCTCTTATTCCTATGTGTACTTAGTCTTTTATAATGAGTATGGTAAGTAGTCAATAAAAGTGATTAAATAATATGGATGGGAGATGCGTTCAATGTCAAAATGGGACTGGGAAATAGCTAGATATTGTTTAATAACTCCATATAGCTCATTTAAAATATTTCAATATTCAGAGCATTCTACATAAGTATGCTCAAAAAGCTTCTTTTGGTTTGCTTTTGAAAGGGACTATTATTGAGTGATTTAAATCCAAAGAGAGTAACAACCTTTTTACTCATTCGTATATAGTAATTTAAATCGCAGAGTGAATCGGCACGGACAGTGAGTAAGTTGAAAACTCAAAAGAGTGAATTAGCATAGCGATTATGTGAGAAAAAAAGAAAAGAGTTAGTTTCAACGGAAAAGAGTGAGTCAAGGATTGAGATCTATTAAACCGCTTCAACTTTCATGATTTTTCCTATTGCTCATTTCTGTACACCGTAATTCTCTACAGTTACAACTCAATAAAAACGTGTTTTATTCCTTAACCACAAGTAACATCTTCCAAAAACTCGCATTACTTTTTGAGGTTATTTAAGTTGAATTGAGAAAAATGGATAAATTTCGAACCTAACCTTTTAATTTCAAGACTCTTTAAACTTTCTTGATCTTCAAGGTTTTTTCTTCATCAAACCCTCGGAATAGTAATGCTACGGTAGTATTTAAATAATGTTATATTTATATTAATTGATATCAGTACATGCACGCTAAATTCTTTGACAGCAAAAAAAAATAAATCTTCAATTTTGTTTAACGAAATAGAATTTTTTTTGTACTTTTCAAAACGAATGACTCATTCTCGGTGAAAGTTATCATTATATCACACTTTAAGTACGCTTGCTAATGATGAAACAATTGACTCACCATACTT
The DNA here is from genome assembly GCA_016254315.1 of Anopheles parensis. NCBI lineage: Eukaryota > Metazoa > Arthropoda > Insecta > Diptera > Culicidae > Anopheles > Anopheles parensis. Next base: position 38,222,300 of record CM028126.1, read on the forward strand.
TCTACAACGCTTGAATCAAACATCTCACGTACGGAAAGTAATTACTTTCCCAGGATCTTCTCAATGTTTCCACGTACCTCCAGTCACGTAATCCTTCGAAACGATCTGTGACGATGCGGGCATGTGTCATCAGCTTCAAAGGCAAATGCGCACAACATTACCAATCGACAGCTTAACGATGGAAGAGCTTAAGCGTAAGCCCAAGATCGCTGGATTGACGGCTCATCGGTTCGTCTCGATCTCCCGGGGTGGGGGAGGTGATATCGTTGCACAAAAACTGCACAACACGCTCAGTGGTCTCAGTGTGGGGGGTCAGGGTAAAGGACGGTACCCAAACCGAAAGTCTAGAATAATCGGGAAGAGCAAATCTCTTTCATCCTATGCATTTTTTATTCCCTTCCTACTGAGCACTTTCCTTCTGTGGTCCAAGCACGTCGCCCCAGGATAATCATCACTTCGATCGCTAATGGTCGAGGCATGGCCGTGGAAACAATGGGCACCATGTAGACCGGGAACAGTTTCACTCGCCTTAAATCAAACGTTTCACCTTCCATAAGCGCGCGCGCGAGAGACATGGCCAAACCGCTTCCTCCCGGCTCATGGTGTGGAACCGTGATTGGGACGGAACTCTGTCGATTACATGCGAGGTATCGTCGTAGACGTACCGAAAACCTCTCGTCGGATCTTCTCTCGAACGACCGAGCCGAAACGTGGTTCCGCGCGGGGTTGCGAGCATCGAGAACACGTATTGTCTCTCGCTGCGCACTTATTTCCATTCTTCAATTTTCTACTCCTTTCCGCTCTCACGCGGTGCGGCGATTGCATCGATTCGCGAAACGCGACTCGCATCCCGATGCATCGAATGTGGTTAATGCGCTATTAAAATGCATTTAATATCTCCCGTGGCACCGACGCAGCCGATTGCATCGACCATTGGCATGTGTACGGTAGAATCTTGTGCTTTCCCCCACCCCAAACACCGGAAAATAGGGATAGAGTTGGGGGAGGACAATTGTAATTGATTGGATGGTAGGCGCCGGTAGAGTGTGTCTAGGATTTCAACGTCTCTTCTGCTTTATCGGCAAAGGATGGAACGAACGCATTGCTGTGAATCCGATCGCTAGTTTACCTGCATGAGCGAGGGATTTTCCGGTGGATTAAAAACTTCACCACCCCAAAATTGTGCTCCCAGGAGCGTTAGATGCGATTGTGAAGGCGTACTACACCATCGTGACGTTCAGAGTGGTTTACAGTGATGTACGAATAAATTGTTCTATTGATGAACTAATTTTGCTATAATTTTTTATATTTTGTAAATGAATATTCTTAGTTATAGAAAACTGAACTGTTTCAGAATCTTAAATGAATATATTAAAATATCTAAAATATTAGTCATCTTAAAAGTCTTTTAATATTTGAAACATATATCTCAAAAGTCATCTTAAAGCAGTGCCAAAAACCAGCAATTCAAATCTTCAAATAATTTACAAACAATTATCACTTCTTTCCTGCCATTAACTGTGCACTATAATGGACTGCAGATAAGCAGACTATACCTTTTGCAATGGTGCAAAACCCGCTTCCTTCAGTTTGGTACACGTCCAACAGTTTTAGTGCATCACTCCATCTGGAAGCGACACGCGCTCGTGATGGGTACCCCCCCAGAGCAGAAAAGCCTTTTCCCCTTTTGATAGAAGAGAAAATCCGACCCCGTTTTTCATCTCCGGCTTAACCGAAGCATGCGAGCAAAACCCGAGATTCCACGATTCCGTGGGCAAAGATGCTTAGGGACCGATTAGTGACGGTGCACCATACACAGCAGTAGAAGGAAGGTGACTTTCTCCTGCCCCCTTGTCAGGCAACGTGGGGCCATTGTTTCGGTGATCGATGGGGACGGTAAACTTCTCGCCCGGGATTGAATGACTAAAAGGCAAAGGAGAAGGTTTTTGGTTGCTGGTTGCTGCGCGCATCTAGTCACAGAAGGACTGACCAACTTATGGCAGCGACCGGTACACCGAGTACCGGCCGGTATGCAGATTGAGGTCAATTGATTAAGAATGCAATTATTTTGCAGAAATGACTGTCCCCAGGGCGAAAGGATTGTTGAGTGCCGGGGATAGTGATGATGCCGGGGGGAAGGTGAACGTGGGGAGGGGGGGGGGATAAGCTGGCTCGGAAAAGGGAAGCAATTGTTGAAGTCAATTGATCGTTTAGCCCTGTTTAAGTGTACGTAGGCATCGTGATAATGTTGAATAGGAAATACAAGCAGGATGTTCGTTTAGCATTGTGGCGGAAGGGCAGATAGCATTTTGAGGTTTCGAATGAAAATTTGCCCAGACTATGGACATCTCAATGATTGAATCAAATTGTGCCACCAAAAAGGCTTCAAGTAGATATTTTTAAAATAATTCTAGTTTACTGTTAAAGAGCAAGAACTATTTAAATTAGTAGGAAGTGGAAAAATTGCTCCATCCTACAGAAGAATTTCCATTCTTGATTGCAAACCTTCCAACAGCAATTATAAAATGCACTGAAGCCATTTCCGGCTACTGATGCCGTAGGATTCTTTTCTCAGTCAAATGAGTTTTCTGCTAGTGCACATCAATCTTCACCGGCTGTTAGTTGGATGGAAGCATTAAATCTACGCCCTGTGCTTGCATTGGTAAATATCCGGTCTTGTACAGCAACCGGTACGAAAGGATTGTTGTAGTTGCTTCGCCTTATTCTGGTAGAGTTTAAGCTTAGAAAATCAGTATATCATACCAAGTGCGCCCTTTTAAATGAGAAGACCGGAAACAAAAGCAGTGTGACTTATATGATATCAAGTTCTGAGTTCTGCAAGTAATTTTCAACAAATATTTAGAAGTTTAAAAAAATGTTTATATTTAGCTGAGATTGAAGTCACACGAATAGAATTGATAACAATATCTTACTAAAATTGATTATAATATCGTTTATCGTGTTATCATATGAGCAGAATGCAAATTTAAAAATTTAAAAATACTAAATACTTAAAAATATATAAATATTAAATTTAAAATAGTATAACAAAACGATTAATTCACTAACCTCAAAGTTCACAAAAGGAAAAGGAAGGACATATAAATTTTGTGGATATCATTAAAACAAGTCACAAATATTTTCTTCACTCAATTTGAAATTCTGTGAAGAAAATCAACCGACACATGAGCATTTCCTGCTACAAGTTCCGCTGTTATTTAGGGTGTCCCGACATATTCCCGTCTCCGGTAGTGAGCTACGGAGTTTTGGACAGAATTTTGGAAAATAAACCTCAAACCTAGCGAACACAAATGGACTTAAATATCCGTTACGAAGCGGGAATTAATATTCTACCCACTGTGAGCTTGCCTCACACAAAACACTGCCTGGGATGGATTAAACCTTGAGGTTTTGAGTATAGTTCCTGGCACCTCCTAGCAAGTGTTTCTTCAAGCTGCTTCTCAAAACAGGACAAATTTTATTCTATTCCTTACTAGAAAAAAACACAGAAATCCTCCCGTCTTCTCCGTTGACTCGGCGAGTAGCCTCAGTTGCCTAGTAAAAGTCAATTTTACGGTGCAACCACCGGAAGGGCTACCTTGCGAGCGATAGTCATAAAATCGACGAAACGAGCGCACCCGAAACGAGTGAAGTGTAGGCCACCTTACGTACATTAAACATTTTATGCCTTTTTATATTTTGTTTGCATTAGCTAAAATAAATCATTAATTAGCCAACCATCGCCGCCGCCGCCGTGTGCATGCGTATGTGCTGGTGTACCAGACGCCAGTCGGTCCCGTGTACTCGAAAATGGATGGAAATGGACGTTCGCTTGAAATGTCCTCATCAATTCCATTCTCCCCTCCTCACACAGTCAAATAAACCCCCCTCGGTCGGCCGTATGTCCGAGTCCGGTGGTTGTTTGTGTCTCGGTGGCGGATAATATTAAATCCGTAATTTATCGTTCTCCATGTGTTGTGGCATAAAGCGGATTTTTAAGCAGCAATTTTTGGTAGCCAGGCTGGGCTGGGTTTTTTGGGGGACGGTTTATTTCGGGGAAGGGTGCCTGGATACGATGCGGTCATTCGCGATTTTAATGGTTTGCAGACGCGAAAATGGTGTTTTATAGGACGAGTGTGAAGGAATAAACCGAAGAAGTGTTCAGCTCGGGAGCGTTTGGATTTAGTGAGCAAATATAGGGCTGTTTTACTGGAGTTCAATAAGGTTACAAAGGTTTATGTTTATTTTCTAGGGCGCATTTGGTTGACGGGTTTTGATTTACAGCCTAAAATTAGTTTCAAATAAAGCTTTAGCTGCATACATATTATTTATTTCATCACAAAAGAAACGATTTTTTTTTTGGAAAATTTCTCCATTGCATCTTTCAATTTGTATTTTTCCTCACCATTAATTATTTAGCGGTTAATTTAAGTGATGTTACCTCTGCCATCGCTTCGTCTGATAGGTGTTGTTTCTACACCTTTCCCACGCACCGATAGTCAATGTATTCGGGCGGCGTTAAAACGAATGCCATGTCTGGTTAAATTATGTACAGAACACTGTGCCGTACCTGTGCCGAAAATAGCATCAAGTGTGGCTACATAGCACGTGCCTTAAATTCTAATGTCTGCTGTCTGTGGGACAAACGGTGACTTCGAACCAGTGCTCGGAGTCTTCTCAATATAAGACAGTGCGGGACAATGCAAGAGTTCGGGTGATGTTGGTGATTTTGGTAAACAATGTAGCTACTTTTCAATTCTTACCACGCACCATTGGAGGTGGAGTTACCTTGGAGTTTTGGATATTAGAACCCAGCTGGTATATTGAGTGATGGTGAAGACTTACCTGAAATGGAAAGAAAAATTTTGCTTAGAATTTATATTGTCTAAATTGATATTAAAAATTGAAGAAATAGTATTCTGGATAGAAGAATTTGTTTCGAAAGTACATAAAAACATTAAACTTCCAATAAGAATTCGATGCGTTTTCCAAGATTCTGCAATTTCTTTGCTCTAGTCCAAGAATAGCTATTCTTCCACAAGAATACATTGTTCCACTGTTTGTGGCCCACTGCATTTACCATTACACTTCGTTGCAACGTATCAAACACGCTTTCCACTCGGAACCATCCATCTGATGCGTGTATGTGATGAAACTTCCTTAGCCAATGCAACCAAACTTCATTTCCGTTTCGGTTTTTTTTTTATTCAAATTCCCCAGAAACCAGTCAACCTGTCAAACGCGGACATGCTGCAACGTCGATCGTGGAGTCAACCCCGAAGGTACGGTTCAGATTTTGCCACACTTCAAAACATTGGCGCAAGCGGAAGCCCGACCTGCGTTACGCATCAATCGTGTGCCTGCCCGCAAACGTTGGCAAAAGCTTCCATTTTTCCGAACCCACCGAAGTACCCGGAGCACCGGCAGAAGGACAAATGGTTTGAAAGCTCAAGAAGAAGGCGAAATAAAAAAATGCCTGCTCCCTTCTGCAAAACTCAACACTCAACATCGGCGCAGCGCATGTAGCGAAAGTTTTTTAATTAAAACTTCTGCCGCATGCAGTGCAGTGGAAAAATATGTAAACCAATCGTCGGTTGAAGTTTTGCTGTTTGGGGTTGTGAGTCCACCTCTCCCCCCAATCCCTCGTTATCCACAAACCTTCCCGAACAGCTCATATTTGCTGTGGATTTCTTTCGATGCAGCTAGAAGACGTGTGAGCCTTGCCCGGACGGTGACGGGGGAACCCCGTGGATGAACCAGACAGGGACTGCAGGTGATCGGAAGGATTGCTTTGAATATTTGCGATTTATTTCAGTTAAAATAATGTGCTCGTGATTTCCACGCAGCCGGCACAAAGTTGTTTCCCAGCGGAAGGAAGCTTTTTTTTCTTTTTTCCTGGCCTGCTTCCTCATGTCGCTGTACCACCCTAAAAAGGGTACTTGAGAAAAAGTTTTGCATCGTGCGGTGTGACATGCGGTGCTGAACGGTGTAGTACACGGAGTTTCGGAACAAGGTAGGCAATAAAAGTGATTATGAGTTCGCGGTTTTGATTGATCTTGAGACACCGATCGATGGTAGCGTGTGCGATGGTGAAGTTTTATGACTTTATGGTTTGTTTCGGAGAATTAATTTACAGCTGCCTTCAACCATATTCACTTTGTGGGGGAGTTATTAATTTAGTATTTGCTAATTATAAGCAAGACATTCACGATTCTGACTATAAATAGTTTTCCTGATTATTAAAAATATAATTATTTTCACATTTTTTCAACAAAACTTTAAGTCAACATAACATCTGTTTCAATAATGCATTAAATAAACCTTTGACTTCCTCTAACTACCATATGGCTACCGATGGACGTTTTGGCACAGCGATATAATCAATTCGCCAAACAATTTGTACTGACACCGTATGGTGCTCCTGGACGGAAATAGCCCCGTTTCCCATGCACCCACTTTCCCACTCGCCAACCAATTACGGAAAGCACATCATCAACTATATCGCTCATAATTCGTTTAGCAAATGCTTATATTATGCGCAATTTTCTTTCTTCAATCATTCACGTATGGTAGCTTTATCCTTTTTTTACTTTTCTTTTCTTATTTGCACTCTTGAACACAGAATAGAGACATTGGAGAACGATTTGCCTTGCGGCTGTACCGGCACAGATGGAACGTAGCAAAAACAAGGGGTCGTATAATTATTGATGAAAAATTCATAAAACCAATTACTTGCAAATCGAATCTTCTCGCCTGCCAATCGGCCAACCGATCGATACCCTTTTTCAACATTATTCTTTACGCACTACGGATCGAAGGGTAAACGAATGAAAGTTCGCAATGTTGGTTATCAGCTGACACCAAAGCTCTGGCACCGTGCTGATTGGTGCAGTGTTTCGGAGTGTTTTTTTTCTATATTAAAACATTATGTTTAAATGTATTATTGTCGTGATAAAAATGTTTGCATTAAAAAAAGTTTAATATAATAAAAATTAAACAACAAATTTTATAGATAAAAAAAAGGATTTTAAATATAATTTAAAATATCAGACAGTTCTTTTAATGGTACTGTTAGGAGTATCGCTAACTCAGATAGAAAGACGCTTCAAAAAGTGATTCATTTCATTCATTCGAAAAATTTTAAGACATTTTGAAAAATGGCGAAAAAAGTCAAATATGACATTTCTTCAGAACGCTGTACAAAATCCCAAAGTACAACAATTTATATACATCCCGTTCGGCTTCAGGACCGAACGGAATAATACCTCCCTTTGAATTATTTTAACTATTTTTTTACTTTTTTTGTAATATTTTCCCCTTCATTATATTTTTTTTCCGCGGCGGCCCGGTGGTACATGTGATAACGGCGCCCGTCCACACGGCCGGACCGGGTTCAAATCCCATCCGGGCCGTCCCCCCGTAGCAAGGACTGACTATCCTGCTACGTGGTAAAATAAGTCTTGATACGGCCAGGCCTTTCTAACCGAGTAAAAAAAAAAATATTTTTTTTCCAGATATTTCTTAAATCTGCGAGAAAACACATATTTTTTGGGCATGCTGACTTCATATCTGCCCTTAAGTAAAACATCGCTTGAGAAACACTGGACCAGCCATCTTTCATAGATATGTCATCACCAATTTCTATGACACTGCAAACCACAGCCCAGACAATGTGAGATGATTTCTTTCGAGCATAAACCTCTTTTGTCCCTGGTTTCAACCCCGGCACATTCACAGCTCAGTAATGTCCAGGACACTGGATAACAATATGTTGTGTTGCCGGTAGTGCACTACTTGCCTTCGTCTCATCATCCCGTACCAGATTACCGGATCAGATCGGTACTGGCCAAAAAGGCGGGAGCCGACGTAAAAGAGGCGCCTGGGATCGATCCCACAACAGGGCGCACAGACACACACAAGGAAGAATGCGATAAATTCTGCCTCCCAATATCCGTTAATTATTTATGCAAATGAAGGGTAATTTATGGACTATCGACGTATGGCTGGACACGGTGTTTGCAGACACTATGCGCTAACCGATGGACGGAAAATCGCTCGCTCGTGGTCACCACTCTGTGTGGTCAGCCGTTACGGCCAGTAGCGGTACCCCGGTAGGGGTTGAGGTTATGCTACTTCGAGCGCATAACGAGCATCGGAGCAGCAGACGGCAAGAAAAGCAACGGATCGAAGCACCCGAACTCTTCGGCGTTCGGGGGATCAGATCGTAGAGTGTTGAGCTAAAAGAAAGAAAAAAATACAACGAATCGCTAATGAACATAAATTCATTACACCCGAGTGTCTCTGGGTGCTCTGGCTGTGCTGCCGATGCTGTTCTATTATGGACATTTCCTTTAGAAGCTTTTGTTCTGTTTATGGACGTTTAGACGGTAACGGGAAGAGCATGTGCATCAAAAACCACAACTTGAAGACACCCTGGGAATGGGGCACAAAACAGCTGTTTTCGTAGATGGAACACAACCTAAATGAACATCGCTAGGCATTAGCAGATTAATAAGTTGGCATTCCTATGTTTCCTTCTGCGTCGCTTAGAACTTCAAAAATACTACATTCATTCTGTGTGTGATTTTTTACATCAGTCGTTATCATTCCATTAGCAATTCGAAAAGAACACTCTGAAGGAAGACAGTCCAGAGAGCTCAAAAAGTGCCTCTTGTATTTCTTGTTCCGCGTATGTTTGCGCGTTCCTGTACAATTAAGAGAAATTTATAGGTTTTCCACTACGATACAATCACAATGCATCTGGGGGGGGGGGGGGGCTACGACCACAAAACCCTCAGTGCGATGAACATCGTTTTGAGAAACTCATAAATTTTGTTCCCGATATTAATAGGCCACCGTCAGCCATCGTCTGCACCAGTTGAAGGTGCTCCGGGAGTTGAAAGAGAAAGCCGCCTTCCATCGCACAACCCATCCAAGCACCGCACCGTTACAGTCCAGGTTTTTGGGTGGTCGGAGATCCTTATTAAGTAATTTCCGAGCAGTGTGGTGAACTCCCGCGCGTATGGTGGCTAAAACTGGTGAATTCCAAATGGACCGATCGATCGATCGCGATTGAGCGATAACGAAAGAGACTGTAATTTACCAATTATGGAAGTTTCAGGGTGGAATCGTGCCGTACCGGATTTGTTGCAACTGGCCCCGGTTTAGGTCACGGTCGATATGGTTACGGGAGCCGGTACTGTCGGGAACATTATGTAAGTACAATGTTTCTTTTGAATTTCACGAGAATTCCTTTCTCTTTCGGGAGGCGCGGGAGAGTGAGCTTTAAGTCCTGCAACATATTTTCAATATCCCAAGTGTTTTGGGTCTTCAAAAATCGGGATTTTTTATAATGGAAGTAAAAGTTTTTGGTAATTCAATTAAAACAACAAGATACACATGTTTATAAATTTCTACAGAAATAATTTCCAACTCTCCTGGATTGATGCCACTGTCCTAGTATTCAAATATCAATGCTTCAGGTTACCTGAATAGTAAGCTTAAGGTAAATGTTTGCTATGAATGGGCATAAATGTTTCAAAAGACCCCAAAAATCAGGTCATCTCTCGAGTGCCGAAAATCTTCCTAATGAAGGCAATACCCTTGCAGCTAGTCCGCTAGTCTTTCCAAAAGCCACATATGTACACGATGCACGGAAAGTGCACAATATGCCGATGGATTGTAGACTAGGACAACTGCAATTGCTACCAGCACTGGGATGTCATGTCAAACGGTATTAAACCAAATCCTGCCATGCCATCGCTCCAAGCTCCAAGGTTTTGTCGGTTTGATGTAAAGTACCGAGTCCTTCGGGACATAAACCCCAAAACTACATGTACGGTATGTTGCACATACGTTGCAACGATGTGTCCGCAGAAATCGAATCAACGCTAACCTAAATCTATGCAAGCTGTGAATGAATTTCGAACGCCCAGAAGACAGATATGAGTCATTGGTTTTGCAAAACAGCGGCTGTTGTCTCTCTGTCTGTGCTTGTTCCTTATGTTCTCACCGGGTGAGATTTTGGATTGCAAATCGTGATCATTCATCTTTCCCAAAGCTGTTTTCTTTGCGGAACGATGAGTTGTTGAGTACGCTCAACAATGATATGTCAAGTCAGCATGGAATACATACAAGGAATGAAAATTGCTTGAAATTTAAAGTACTTTAGTTTAGGAAAAAAAACTGATTATTAATTTTGTTGGAAAGAGATTGAAGAAATTGAAGAATACATTAACAATTTGATGAGTGTTTCTATTAAAGTGCGTTTTATTATCAATTACTTTAATAAAAAGCTCCGATTTTATTGCGATGTATTTTTCATCACTTTAGTTAAGATTTAGTAAGATAAGACAAAATAAAAATACACTTGATTTAAGCTTGAACAACAATGCGTACTTTTGAATAACACGTGCGGGAAAGCATGTCCAATTTTGTCATACAAAAGCTCACTTCAGCCAATGGCAGATTATGAACGACAAAATGCACCTACAGACCAAAACCATAGCTGGAAGATAGAGAATTTTCCAATGGAGCACCATCCATGTCAAAACATACACGATTGCCACACGAAGTAACGGCCGAGCAGTATGCAAAAATGGAATGTTTTCTTTCCCGTTCAGCCGCGAGAACCATCGCCCGATCCACACAGCACGCAATGCAATGCCAATCAACGGACACAGCCAAAGGAGATGAGCAGGAAAATTGCGCATAATGCACATGATCGGAACTAATGCAATGATTCCCGTAATTTAAATTGGAGTTTTCGAGCTTCCCCTTTCCAGCGTGGTTAGGGCGGAACCAATGCAGCAAAATGCGCTCGATGCAAACGGAACGCATTCGATTGACTTCAATCGGTCGGCAAAATGGGATGCTTTTGTTTGGATGCATTCTTTTGCCTTGACTGTCGCTGCTGGCTACAGACCGTAGAAGCTACTACTTGCTGCTGGTCTGTGCGAAAATTTTGCTGCGCTATGTCCATTTTGCAGGGGACAGATGATGGGATGGGAGTTGGGTTTTTTTTTTGTTTGCTTCCATCCTTTGCATGGAACAACATATCTGGTCAGCGATAAGTTTTAAACACTTTGGTAAAATAATGCAAAGAAGTTCTCAGACATATTTAACACAAATTTGAATGAAAAAAAAATCGCGTCGTGTTAGTATGCAAAAGAATCGTTGGAAGTTATTGAACTACTCTTATAACATATAAAAATGTAAATTATTCTTTTTATGCATTACAAGTGCTATTTTATGGGCTATACTATTCCTTTAAGGTAAGCAAACAAGACCCAAAAAACAAAAGCGAATAGAAAATGGTTTCTGTTCGATAAGCTATCTTAAAGGCGTCCATTTTGTAACACTTCTTGGAGGGAGTCATTACCTACACGCGATTACTACGGCGAGCGACTGATTCACAAAACAAAACTTTAACAATTTAACATTCATTTCTATATTGCATTGGTTTGTTCCCTTTTCACAAGCTTTATAAAGCTGATAAAAATGTAAATTTATAAAGATAACATGCCACACGAATGTGTTACAAACAATGTTTACAATAGCAGGAATGCATTCTATCTGAATGAAATTAAATCATTACAATTGATCGGTATTTGAAAGCAAATTATCACGACCAAACACCGATACGAAACGGTGAGCAGAAGTACAATTGCCCAACACAAATGCGACGTATTTTGACTTGTTAAACTTCAATCAACGATTGCAAAAGCGATTGTTCCCGTTGCCCTTTTATTTATCATGATTTTTTTTTCTTCTCTCCATTTAATCTCTGCCATTCATTCATTACATTCATGCAGCGGTTCGGGACAATTTGGCGAATTTTTTTGAGTGACCTGCGGTCATGGTAAAACGTTTGGCTTTTGCATTGGATCAATTTACCCGCAGGATGGACCAATCGAAACATGGGTAAGAGCATGAAGTTCCATTCAGTGCACTTGCGGGACCAAAACATACGACAAAAAGAAAGAGTATCTTTAGAAATTAGAACGTTCTCGCACGAGACGAGTTTCAATGGGTTTCAATTAGAATACCGGAAAATAAAAACAAAACAACAGGAAAATAAAGAAGTTCTAACGTTCGAAAATTGATTCCCAGCTTTCCAATGACAGTTTGGCGCAGAAGAAAAACCTCATCACTACGACGGGAATGGGGTGAAAAGAGAATAAAGAAAAAAACAACCTAAGAATAGCTGAAGAACACTGTGGAAAAAAAAGCTGTAATAACACTCAACTTCAAACGACAACGGGAGACGAACACATTTCGGTTTTCGCATCTACCGGCGCCACCAACCGATGTACCCATGTGAAAACATGCCTTTTCTCGATGGCGAATGACGAGCATGATTATTATGATTTCTGTTTTCGTGTAATTGAACAAATTGGAATAATTGTTTTAATTGATTTTAATTGGTTTGGCAGGGAGTGTGTATTTCGAAGTTAACCGTGTGTTCGTTTGTGTTCTGTGAGCGTACGCGCATATGTGGTTGAGTTTTGCAGACTTCTTTCATGTAAGCTTTATCTATTTTGGTTCCTTTTTTGTTTGGTATTGCTGGCTTGCGTGAAGATGAAGTTTTTCGTTCCGAATTTTTGTTTGATGAATCGAAATATGATCATTATTTTCGCAACGCTTCATTGCACGGAGCGAATTGGTAGTGGAATAAATTCAATTGTATTGCACGATACACAGCATCTATGAGCAGTACGTTTGATTTTTTTTTTTCTAAGACAGATTTATTATTTCGAAGTAAAAAATTTTGTTTGATAGCCCATAGATTATAAATGAAGGCAATTATAATAAACATTTAAAAACAATAAAAAATCTAAAATGCAAAAATGTTAAAACTATTTTTTAATCTTTTAAGAACGGCGAAAGTTAATTTAAAAAGAAGAAAAAAAAACAGAACGGAATAAAAACAATAAAATATACAGAAAATCAAATCAGAACAGAACTCACAGAAATGAAATTTGTAAATATTCAAAGTTAAAAAGGCCATTTAAAAATTGCATGCCAAACAACATCAAACCTCAAAGAAGCAAACAAAAGGTTCAAAACTAAAGAAATTCATTAAATTTACAGTTAAATTATGTATAACATTAAAAAAGATATTAAGAAATAGACACGCTAACATCAAGGAAAACTAAAAAAAAGGAAATAAATATAATAACAAGTCAAACCCAAAAGAACTCTATCAAGACTTTGAAAATGATGCTAATAGACATCAGGCGAGCAAAATATACTCTAAATAACAATTAAAATAAGAAGAACATTGAAATATAATTAAAATATATCAATTGTTCATTACATCCTAATGTTGGTAAGATTGTCGTATAACTCTGTATGTCGCAAAACTTTAATTTTGACATAATTATTAATATATTATAAATGCTTCATAATATAGTAACAATTTGAGTAGCATATAATAGTATAAAACAATTTTATGTTGAGAAAAATACAACAAAACATAAAATAACCGCCATTTTGTTAGCCATCAAATCAACCTATCAGAATGTCGAAGTTTGAAAAAAAAAGTATCTCAACTTTCATTCGTGCACATTATGTTTGTATGGGAAAATTAGTAAAAAGCTGCTATCACCAGCTAGCATGGTTACATTTGTAGATGGCCAGCTTTAGATTGTCAGCGTGTGAATAGTTTTTGATAGTCGACAGTGGTACAAGCTCACTTCACTTTCTAGTTTTATTTTTTAATGAAGCTGTACAAACCTCTCTAGCCAACATGTGTACTCGTGCGCTGGCATGCTTTTGATTCTATAAATGTAAAAAAAACCCATCTCTGAATAGCGACGATGGCTGTCCATGGTATAGAAAGGCATGTTTTTAAATTGAAACATAACCCCACTTTTGTGTTAGTTCCCATTTATTTCCTATCACTTATTTGCTACATGTACAGTCGAAACACACCTTTGCCGCCTTGGCTTTGCATAGAGCGTTGGAAGGAAAATGGGGGGGAAAAACAGAATCACACACACACACACATATATAAAAATCCTCCCATTTGAAAAGAAGTCCTTTTACACTATTGACGCCCGTTGAGACCTTTTGCACAAATTGAAGTTGTGGAGTGAAAGCGAAGAATAGTTTTGCTTTCAGCTTTTTTGCAGCTTTTTTTTTGGTTTTTCTTTTTTTGTATACAGTCAGTGTTTTCTTTTTCGTCTTTTTCTTGCCTGGTAGTTATCCTTTCATCATTTGATGTAAATCTGTCCATGTGCTAACCATCGCTACCGTTCCGTTCACATTCGTCCGCACGGGTAAGGTTTTTCGTCGGGGCTGAAGTCCTTTTCACTTTTGTGCTGATGAGTGTACGACATACACAGGACGGTTTGGGGGAAATGGCGTGGAGTTGGATGACTGTCTTTGGTTTAATTATGCTACAAAGCCGAATGGATGGAAACGAAGCACTTACTATACCCGGTTTCCAGACGATTTCCTGCAGTGACGTCGACTTGTGGTGTTTTCCATCTTGAGCTGTAATGATGACTGATGTAGGAAGGACAGAAAAGAGTTTTCCTCTTTTTTCGTGAGTGAGCTAAATTAATATACTTTAAAATAATAATTACAATTGCATATTTTACTCTGTTTTTATATTTAGAAGCTCTTGTATTTAGTTTTCTAAGTACATAACAATTCTTCAATTTTAATTATTATTAATTATTTTTCAGTTGTAAGAAAGTTACAAACGTTCATGTATCTTCTCACTCAAACTCTTCCATCCTCCAGCCCCCCATTAGTTTTTCTATGTATCGAAGCAAACGGTCTTAAAAGTGGCATCATTTCTTAAACTGATTACTTCATTACCAACTGCTCCGAAGTGAAGCATTCGTCGTTCCATCCGGACCGATCCAGCCACAGGAACAGCTCCACCCCCCGCGGGTGGATGACTTAAATGAACTCGAACACTTCGCATCCGTCGTCCGACTCAATTCACGTCAATAAAGCGAATCGTTCTCTACATTGAAAGCTAATTAAATTCGTTGTCTCCCGTTCGTTGCAGCAGCGATTGCGTCGATTCGACCCGAATTCACTCTCGGCCAGCAAACGGAACCGGGAAAGGACATGGTGGCACGTTTCCTTATTGAAACTGCTAAAAGGAACGAGAGCGAATAAATAAAAAAATATATGCGCGTAAGCAACATTGAGGAGAATATTTCATAATTTCCGGACCCGGCAGCTTCCGTGCGTTTTGCTTTTATTTGGCCGCATGCTGAACGGCGTAATCTATTTACTGGCTATTCTTGCTCTGCTAATCCTCCAGCCGAAAAGGGGGCCCAATCGGGTTTCATGGTTGAGGTTGGAAGTAAAGAATGGAGAAGGGTTAAAGGGTAAAAGGATTCGACCCGTAAATGGGTACCAACGTCCAAGGGGACGATCGCTACCAAGCGCACGAAAGAGGTTGAATTTATTAATGAGCTCCGATTGTCCTCCGGGACCAATTGGAAACCCCCGGTGCCTGGAGGATGTAAGCTTCCGGCCGTTTCAATGGTTTGCCTTCTGTAGATGATGTTGCTTTGTGTGCGTGGGGGATGCGAACAAACGCAATTTTCTTCAAATGCACTAAATTAGATCATTTATTGACAGGGCAGTAGTTGACTGATAGTCATATTGTTCCTTAAAATATTATTTATTTGCTTTTTTTTTATTTGATTTTCTGAAGAGTTCTTTCAACTATTAAATATTGCTGGTAGAGGGTAAAGGTGCGCCGGCGTTACGATTTGTTACACGTCAGGAGGAGGTGGCTAAATTTTGTGTAACGTAGCATAAAGTAAGATACTTTCAAAATTCTTCATTTATAATGCATCTTTGAAAAATTCTTGCCCTCCTGTATCGCATAGTTATCAATTATTGCAAGGAGTTGTAAAATAAGGATGAAGATCAAGTGCAGAGTAACTTCAGCGTTACATGTAACGGCCGGAGGTCTTGAAGACGTCTTCTTGAAGATCCGTCATTAACAACACAGTTTATTAAATTTGTCAATTATATTCAGGAATAAAGAAAAGATGAGTTGGAATAAGATAAACATTCTCCAGATTCTTCTTCTCAAGATTCTCAGAAAAGGGGTTAAAAATGTACATTTTTTGTGTTATGTTATAGTTAAATCATCCTTAAATTGAATATAGTTATTTGAATACATCATTCAAGTAATTTTAACTCATTTTCAACCAAATAAATCACTCATTTAGGTCACTAAGATCTCTTCCCAAAGCATAAGAACTATTGTATTAAACACAACCATCATTTGATTCGAATTGTCAAGCATCTGTTTCGAGGCGATTCCGTTAGTAAACACGGACTGTTATCAATTATTCTAATACCATTCATCTACTTAGCATATTTAATCATTCACGAACGGTCAGACGCCAACGCACACTTCCACCGTTCCGTATCTCCTTGATGAACGGCATGTACTTCACCACACACCGTTAAGAGCACACACCTTTTCGGGATATTACATCCCTTTCACCAGTACACAAGAGATGGATGCAAATTACCCTGCGGTAAACACGCACATCTCGCAGCATCTTACATCGCAGTCATATGCCGACTGCTGCCGCTCTAGACGCGTTTTGAATGTTATCATGTTTGCACAACATCATGATTAATTAACCCTTTTTCATCACCCCGAAGCACGACAGCAAGCCCGCGTCAAGACTTGTGCAGAACTCGGGTGTGAACACAATCACTTGTATGTAAAGGAAATTTTCCACCAACAACATCGAACTCCTTAAGTCAAGTGTGGTTGTGAGAAAAGGGGTGGATGCGTGCGCAATCACGCAAAACAATGATCCGATGCATAAATGCAAATGCAGCACGATTGGCGTCGTTACGCAAGTGTGTCATTGTTTAAATTTAAGTATTTTTCTACAAAACATTTGATTACAATGGGGACAGTTTAAAAACTGAATTTATAATCTTCAACTTAAGCATTAAATAAAAGGTTTATTTTTGGCCTTAAACTCACAATTATTGGCCTTAAACTCTCAATTATTGGCCTTATATTAGTTGTATTTACCTTGTTCACAATCCTCAAAATATTATGAAATATTTCGCTTGGTAAATCAAATTTGCTTACAAGTTTTATAATTTTACAAAATATTACCCAGATTCATATTTATGCACATTTAACATAAAAACCCTCTTGAAACAATACAACCCCATTTTCATATTGGCCACTGGCACACTTGTGATCTGTACACCTTGCCTAAGATGCTTCACATTGCTCTTTATCGTCGCTAACCCTTCCTGCTGTAGGAAGCATTATGCACTCGCACTGCCTGCAGTGACACACTTTTATCTTTCATTTCAGTGTTTCGAACCCCACATCCAGCACATTTTCAAATTGATTTTGACAGCTTTTTTTCCCCCATTTTTGTGTGTGACAAATAAAGGGTTTTTTGTCGTCGGAGGGTTTTTTTTAACATTGACTTTAATTTTTCCGCACAAAACCGCTGTTGCGGTGGTTAATCCTTCACTGGTGAGTTTTATCGTGTTCTGACAGAATTGGCCTTGGAATGTGTGTGTGTGTGAGAGTGCGTTTTTTTTGTTTTCTTCTTTCATTATTTTAATTGTAAAGTGACACGCTCCCTCTCGTGCAGCTATCAGCGACAATATCACACACTTTGAAGGGGTTACGTTTAATAATTGTCTGTGGTACTTTTATCAAGAGCATCCGCATTTTGCTGTCCGTACAATAAAAGGATAAGCGTTTGATATATGGAACGGCTTTGGATTGTCATTTTTTTTAAACACACCATCTGTCAAAGCGTGCTTCACATGATAAGGCTAGTCGGTTTTTAATTGTTAAAAAAACTTACATTAAATTTTAGATTTTATTAATAATACTTCATGTATTGCCTTTTAATTTCAAAAAATGCTTCTTCTTTTAAATAAACTTAAATTTTTATTTAATTTTTTTTTTAATAGTTCAATCAAACGTTTTAATTAGCTCATTTTATCAGACTGATTTGCGTTGATTTGAAATTAATTCAACATAATCAAATCGTTCCGCACCACAACATCTACTCGACTTCTGATCAAAACGGTTACCAAACTCTATTCAACCACTCCAGAACGGTAGTTCCAGGAATGACTGACATTCAACACCAGAATTTGAAAAATACATCACATTTACCGGGCGCTTCTAGACAAACAGGCTAACAAACAAATCTAACTTCCAAATGCTGAAATCCGATAGCCTACGGTATCGGAACTCTGACAAACGCTATAAGCGGTATCAGCAACTGATCGATGTTTGACATACGATCTTCATCCCCCCCGAGCACTGATCAGCAGCGAGCTCGGCATCTTCCTATTTTTCCCGCCTTCTTTCGTTCCATTCCGCAACAACAAATCGATCGTCAATGATGGCAATAAATATGTCCGGCTCTGTTAAAATGTCACCCACGTCTCGTACTTGGCTGTGTCGATGGGAATCACACGGAGGACGCAAAACCATGGCAAGCTGAGTTATTGCCGCCATCCACAGAAGTAATTGACCGGGACGATGGAGTGCCCGTACGAGAAGGCTTCTGCATGCCGCGAATTGTCTGGAAGACATCCACGGTCCGGGGCTGTATGGAAGAATCATTTCGCATCGCGAATTCGTGATGAAGATTCATTCCTTCGTTCGAGCCGACACGCGCGCTCTTAGCACTCTAGCGTCCGGGTTGGGGGGAAGAATTGGAGATGTAGTTTACAAGTCTCCCTGCGTATAGACGGTCCCCTGCGGGAGCTGCGTAATTAATCACGACCTACGCAACCCATCAATCAGTCAGCGGGTTAATCAATCAAAAGTATCGAACTCGGTTTCGGTTCGGACAAAAAACCGCAACAACATCAGGTCGCTTACTGTGTCGGCGATGAGGTTGGACAGTGGAAAACTCACAGAAGGGGCTGTAAGGCTGTTGTAATAATCAATCGAACTAAGGGAAGTAGCGCGGGGGTTTTACTGGGAAAATGCACACCGGGACAATCATCAAAACATGTCATGCTAGCTTTTCCAGCAATCGAAATGCACCATTAACTGCAACTACTGCTCTCGTTCGCCCAGACCTCGGAACAGTGTGGTACCATCTGCTTTAAAGTAAGACTGCCTCAGATAAGCTGTCAATTTTGGTTCCACTTACAGCTGCAAAAAATACATTCAGCGGTAGGTTTTTTTTGGTCTCGGTGGTTCGTCCAATTCGGAAACCCCAATTTTTGAAAGGAGAAATAAGCTGTTCTTAATGGTTTCAACCTGATATCAGAACCGCATCTATCATTTTCGTCAACAGAAGAGCTTCGTTTCGCTTGTAGGGAAATGAGTTTTTTCTTCGTTTCTCTTTTTTTTTTCTTTACTCTGAGTACTCTGTCTTTTCTTCCTACTAAGTGCCACATTCGGTAGACACAGCGGGACAGATTTATTACCAAAATCCATAATCATAAAACCCGACATCGTTTGCAATTTATCTTATTTACGATGCATTTCGAATGTTTGTCGTATGTGTTGAGTTCTGTGTGTGTTTTTTTTGTATTTGTCTCTCTCTTTTAAGGAGCGACACGCTTCTATGCAACTTGTTTTTGGGGGGTCTCTTTTATGATACGATTTTTTTTAAAAGAGGAGTTAGTCGTGACTCAATATTATTGAAAACACTTTCGAAATTTCGATCATTTCAGGTGATAGGAAGATTTTGAGTACGGTAGTAGTAAAAGGATTTTGTTCTTAAAAGAACTGGCTTATCGTAATGAGAGGGAATTAAAAACAACAAAAAAAGGTAAAGTACCTCTTTTGATGCAGATGTGCACTTTGGATGTTTGCATGGGAAAGAATTTCGTTTGAGGAGAGAACTGCATTACCAATAAAATCTTTTAAGCGACACAACAGGTCAATAAAAAGGTTTATTAAAATATGGCTTTTCTCTGCTAGTCTCCAACAGTGTGTCATTATTTAATTAATGTTAAATGATGGTATAAAGCACGCACCAAATAAAAAGTATAAAACCATTAACAACGAATGTAATGTAAATGGACTTACGACTCATTGGGGTGTTTTTTTTTTGTACGGAAGGAACTCCTCGGCGAATGACATATTTGCGCACTTATGTGACCATTGGACGTATCGGATGAAGATGATTTCGATTTTTATGCACCTTTTATCTTACGTTTCATACCAAACTTCGTCTTCGGGTTGCTTTTTGATGAAGCACTGACAAGCACACGAGGGCTAAAATTTATTGCTCGCGAAAACAAGCGCGAATGTGGCTGCTTTTAACGTTTTTAAAGACGTTCAAGAATTCGAAGATAGCGGTCGAAAAAGGTGGATGAAAAACGTCAAAAAACGTAATTACTTAGATATTTATGATGGTGACAGTATCGTGCGAAATTCTTGTGTTAAAATTTGTATTTTTACTTATTTTTGTTTTTAATTATTCCTCTTAGCAATGACTCTATTGAACCTCAATAATAAGTTCTATTGCACTTTTCTTGTTTCCTGCAAATTGCAGCAAAGTTTTGTTACATTATCCGCAATTCAATTCAAGTGCGAACTGGGAAATAAATATAAGGGTGAAATAATGCACACAACTCTCGTAAATGCTTGTGTTATTATGCAGCCAATACTGCGTTAATGGCTTCCCACGCATGAACAATCGAGCATGGATTGTGTCATAAGTAGCCACAAGAAGTGGAAAGGGTTTTCCCCTTTGCAGTGCGGTACTCCTGTTGGATGTGAAACTTTGGAACACTCCCTCGCCATATTTAAAAACACTGTTTGGATGCATTGTTCTTTGAAAAAAAAACCCCCCCAGACACAAAACCATAAATAGAAGGGTTCTGGCGTTAAGTGAACGTGAGACTGACATATGATCATCCACAGCAAGGACTCTCCTCCGGATGTGATGTGGGCAATAATCGCTTGGTATGATAAGATGCTATCAACAAACGTTCCCCTCTAAGATATTTTTTTAAAGAATAAAAAATAATCCTTCAAGTGTTCGCAAAATGCCTTTAAAAACTTCCTCCCATCTTATGTAGGGGAAAGAAGTGAGAAAAAATATATACCTCCGCATGTTAAGAGTACCCTTGAAGGCGTTCATTGGCGCTCCCGGCTAGAGCTTGACATAAAAATTGATTTAACACCTAACGGGCAATGGCAACCCCATGGCAGTGAAGTGGTACCTTTACGATAGGGGGTGTTAGCGTTAAAAATAACACCTACACCCAAGAAGGGTTTGGGTTTGATTTACCTTTCCTAGCCAAGTTGCATCCGAATCGATTTGTGTTTCAATAGCGAGCACCTAAGGAATATTCCTCACTGCAGGAGAGTAGTAAAAGGAGTTTTACTTTGTTGTGGGCCGCTTTGTAGGGTTATAAAAATCGCAAACTCTTCCACCACGATCTGGGGAGCTCGTAAAAATCGATCCTAGCTGTACGATGGTCCGCGGAATTTAATTCCTTTACAATGGCTAACTATGGTTGCATCCTGGAGCCATAGCTCGAGGTCGAAGATAGCTGACAATTTTAACGATTTTCCTTCTCTGTTTAACCTAGCGATCGTAAATTCTAGCTCCCCCGCCGGACGTTTACTCGTTTTCACGGTGACGCAATAGCCTGACTAGCTGGAGAGTGTGTAGTGTGGGTTCCGCACAATCGGGCAAGGAAACATTTTAAACGGTGTCTGCTTGATTTTCGTGCATGCATCAATTGATCTGTGCGGGGTAGGGACACGACGAATTTATGAGACCCATTAACGCCAACACTCCTGACACACGCGCTCGTGCAGCACGAACGATCGAGCAGGCTATTCACATATGTAGATGCAGTTTTTGTGCGGTCCTCGCTGTAATGTTCCAGCAGATCGTGATGGATGCGGCGAGGTATCTCCGAGAGCAGGAGAGTGTATTTTACAGGCACGATGACAGCATACGTCCAAGATGCCAAACAGATTGACGCAACGCGACAAAACATCGGAGGGTGATCGTGCCCTCAAGTGTCATCATCGAATAGCTGGATCAGATTGAAGTCCCACAAACAGTGGAGTTCGGAAAAATTGGACATATCTTTAATTTTTTACTTGGATCTCTTGGATTTGTTGAAGGTTTGTAATTTACGTTTTAAATTACGCTCCTTAAATTTTGATCTTTGTACTGAAGTATAACCTCAAAACAAACATTTGATAATAATGTCTATTCTTCTTCAAACTCCACTGCACTTATTTGCATGGCACTGTCTCTGTCTCCACTAAACACTGTAACCCACATTTGTCACATTGTAGCACGAAGGGATCGTAAAGTGTACGGAAAGTTTTCCCACAGGAAACAGGCCTTGTTGTCTGACTTGAGGCTTCCCATCTGGGAGCACGTCCCATCATCCCACCGGTGCGCACACAGCAAATGTTGGATGTCGACGACCACCGTTCCGTACCGTAATTTACGAGGTGTTAATCCCAACCGTTGGTGATTACTCTGTTGCTTCTACCTTGGTACCACAATAGTTTCTTCTTTTGGTTCGGCACTGCTAAACGTGGTGACATTCCATCGATCGTCTTTCGGCGGTGATCTCCCCAATTTCGGAAACGCATTCTCCTACTCCGCGGCGAGTGACTTGTTTGCGTTGAGAACATTCTATATATTTCCCCAAAAACTTCACTACTTTGCTAGCTGGAAGTTGGTCAAAGCAAGCAAGAAGTGAGCAGGCGCTCATGTTAAGCTCCTTTTTACGATAATTGACCCATTTCCAGTCAAACGTACCGCAGCTAGTGGGACATTCAAACCAGGGGGAGTATGGCAGCCACATAAATATGCCAATGTTAATGGGTTTTCAAATATAAATAATTACCTCTAGCAGTGTGGTAAACGCAATAGAAGTTGCTTTATGGTGGAATTTATTTTAAGTTCCCGGTGCGATGCCTTTTTTGTTTGATATTTACCTGGAACGAGAGTGAGAGTATGAGAAAAAAGACATCAAAATATATTCTTTAAAGTGGCGAAAGAATGAAGGAATCTTAATCAAAAAGGTCAAGACTATTTTTGGAATCTTTTAAGACATTTTCAACGCAGATGTTGCATTTAAGTATTTCAAGAATTGCGCTCGTTTCTTCACCAAGTACAACTACTTCTTTCATTCAAATTTAATTTCACACACGCATCAATGGAGTGCGGTCGGTGCGAAACGACAATGTGATTATGGTTACCAAGAACCTCAAGAATTCAACCAGCACGGCTTGATACTAATGGGACATTAATTAGCGCAGAAGAAGGTCAAACGGTGTCTTGCTTCAACTTGATTCATTCAAGCCCGGTTGCCAAGCGTATTCGGGTGAAACTCACATTCCAAAAACTCTTTCACAAAAGCCGGTTAATTCACCTCAAAATGTTTCACAGAAGCAGTTGGGAATGTAAGAAAAAAACATTATCACAGTGTCAAGACAGACTGAGATGCACGCAACATCACATTCCAGGAATTGTCCGCCCATGTTGCAATCACGCACGCGAGCAGTTGCAGTTTGAGAATGGTACGAAAAAGATGCACCTTGAATGCAAGTTGACTTGGCAGCACGTTTCGATTGACTAACCATGAGGAGAGTGACAAACGCCCATGAATTGCCTGACGGTGGACTGATTGAGATGCACAGCGGTACCGACTCTGTCCACTTCTAATTAACTGTTGGAATTCGCGCCGTAATGGGTAGAGTTTTTGGGGGCGAGAAACACGAAGTTCATTAGATGTACAAATACAGGTCACAGGCAGGCAGGATTGGAACGCGTCCGTGGTAGATAAATCTTTAGTAACTCCTCGCTAGGAACGATTGCTGCCTTTCGATGTCGCATCATTCCGCGGTGGGATTTATGGTATTTCATGCCGAAAAAAAAGAACTTTGTTGCAACTCTGCACAAATCCAGCGATCAAAGATCAGTGGTTCAAAAATAACTTCATTCTACGTGCGACCTAATGCAAATGAGCTGTAGATCTGTCAGAGATTGTCTGCTTTGCTTAGTGGAGCTGCCAGAACGAGAGCAAGAGGTGATGTTTTTATACACAAGAAAAAATGTTAAAGAAGAGTTAAGAAATGTAGCTATTTATCATTTCTATTTAATCTCAAATTAGAAGCAGCGCTTGACATTATACTCAGCGATGTGGGAGAAGAGACCAAAAAAAATGAACTCTTAATGCATAAAGAACTCAACAGTGTCTGAATGGTAAAAGCGAAAAGCTAGGCACACCAGTCTCGTGCACATATTGACTTAACAAAATAAAAAGAAGTGAACCCGGCATCACTTCATCTCTGGGTGGCCACCAAGCGAACGAGTTGACTAAAATAAATCCGGAACCCATCCGGTGCACACTGCAGCGTGTCCGGAAGGGTATGCATGCTGTGTATATCACCTTGCATTCGTTTTGCATTTAGTTTTGTTTTTTTTTTTCGTCCCAAGGATTTGTGACATTTTTAATCCTTTGCTTTTGCACTCCCCTTGTGGAACATCTAATTTTGTGCTAGTGTTCACCATATCATGCTACACTATCGTCGTTAGAATGTGAAAGAAATTTCGACTGAAGCTTGGTATCATGATTCAGTTGCAATGCAGCTTGGGCGGTTTTTTTTGTCTTCCTTCGGTACAAATGTTTCATTTGCTCTTAGCTATGTTTTGAATTAACTTATCTGAAATGAGGTACCGTATGAAGGAAGAAATGAAATGTAAATGAGAAAACCACTCACTTACTGTCGTTGAAATGCTATATCATTGTACGTTTAACCTTTTGCTGCAATGAATGGTAATAAAGAAGGTGCTCCACTACGAAACAATTTTAGTGTTTGAATAGATAGATCTTGTGCCCAATAACATTTTTTGATTTTCTTGGTTCGATAGATATAAAACTTAGAGATTGTTCAATTTCTTTTTTTTATCTGGCTAGAGTTATCAATTTCTGACATCCTTATCTCAACTTTTGTGGACAAAGATTATTCAGGTTTGTGATTTTTGTTAAACCCAACGAAAAACAGTAACTGCACCGATATTTCGACAAATTACCAAAATACATTTTATACAGTCCAAAGTCCTTGGTGAATTCTTGTAGATTACATTTTCCAAATATGCCTCCAAATTCTTAAATAATACAAGTGTCCTTTACTCTTTTCACCAAAGCTTGTTTAAAAATTGAGATCTTTACGCTGTTAAGGCACAATTCGTTGAAAAAATGTTGGAAAAACCTCTCCTCTTAATCTTCTATCTGTGAGGCACTTGGGCGGTAAGGTATAGATAGAATTGGGCATGCTTTCCAAGACTTCAGCTTTTCAAGGCAGGGATCTTAGGATATATATTCCTTAGTTAATTATTGATCTTTGACATTATTTAAATCAGAAATTTGATCATAAAATATCTGACTTAATAAGTTCTAGATTTAAGTTTCTCAGTTGAGATAAATACATATTTGAGATAAATTTCTGTTGATAATACACCTTGATTTTGACCTGTTGAGTGTATAAAAAAAATTAAATAAATAATCATGTTCCAACAGCATAACAGTATGTATAACGTTTCTAGATGCGTACAAGATTCCCGCTCTGAGTTCTTGCTTTGTCACATTAACTGTAACTACAAATTTCTCAACAATTCTCCACGCTCAATAGAAATTGGAACAAAGCAATTGCTCGACGTTTTATTGAAGCTCGTCAACTGCGTCCGTCCGCGTGTACCAACAATGGAACGGATCATATCCATGGTCAGCGCGCGGCTAGATCCTAACGCAAGAAATGGCATGCAGCTACAACATTCCCTCTATCGGCAGCCAAATAAATAACACCTAATGAATCACTACGTTAGTGCTCTTTTGTCGTGATGGTGAATATTCTTTTCTTGTACCAGTGGACGCCCCCCTCAACATGATGGTGGACAGTGTGGGAAGCATTCGTTGCAATTTTTATATCCAACCATAGCACCACCGAGACCATATACACCGTCCTGTGTTCGACAAAAGGACAAAGCAAATTAATTTTTACCAACCATCCCCGCGCGTCTGCCGTTCGGGGTTGCGTTTGTTCCGTACTGCTTTCTTCGTGTTGCATGAAACTTCCCTTTTAAGCTGTAAATTTCTGAGAATGCACTTAATGCGCCACTCCATCCCGATAAAAGGGACGCAGTATAGAGACACACAAAAAAATAGTACTCTAATCAAACACTGAGTGGTTGGGGGGAGAAGAACATCGACTCATAAATAGCAAAGAATTAGAAATAAAATTTTTATTTATCGTTCCACGCTCGACCAAACGGTCAGTTTGTGTTCCGGGCATGGATGGCACAAAAAAACGGTGGAATAACTTGGAACTTCCAACGTAGGTTGCAAAGGCTGCTGAACTTCGTTTCCCTTCGTTGTCCCGTTTTCCCGGTAGGTGAAAAGTGTACGATTCTTGGCAAGGCGCAAAAGGAGTAACCTTATTCGTACGGACGGAAACGACAAAATCCATAACACTTTATTCAATTTCGATTCATTTTTTTCTCTCTCGATTCACCTTACACTCCCCATCTTGAACATCGTGCGCTCGATTGTGAATCCTTTGGGGAGGGCCAACCATTGCCCTGTACGGTGGTTGCTGTAGGGACAGCCGGGAATGTAGCGGACGGACAAGAAGCACTGCACCAGGTGACGACGGTGGCGGTGGTGGTGATGGTGGAATTTGCTCTTTGTTGCAGTTTTCTGATGCAGTCACGGTACTGACGGTTCAGCCGTGTTCGTTTGTTTGGTTGCGCAGGATGCAGCTTTTCATTCGCATTCGTCCGGGTTTTGTCCCTTCAGCTCTTGCGGTCTGCAACAACCATTTCCCTTCGGCTTGTGTACGGTGCCCGACTGCTTTTTTTCTTCTTGTTGTTGTTGCATTCCCTTCCTGTCAGCAATTTTTCCACCTTTGCAGAGAGTGGTGTTTTCCTTCCGATGCACCATGAGCCTGAACTGTGGACCATTCGGACCGACACGGACTGGACGAGTTGATGTGGAAGAATTGCGAATTGGGTATTAGAACGGTTCATGGCCATCGGCATGTGAAGTTACTGGGCTACTCGGGTAAGGGAAATGTGTCGTTGGAAAATCTGCTTCGTACGTGTGTGTGTGGTTTTTTTCCTTTTTCAACCTCGTACAAAGCTCGAAGGAAGCAGCAAAAATTATCTGCTCAAAAGGATCGTCAACCCAGACGCTGCAGGAAGCTCTACACTACAGCAGAACAGGTTATGACCACCGGGCTCACCTCGAATCTCTTTATCTTCACCGCTCCACAACGGCAAAGGATTTGCGAAAATCCGATTTCATACCCATTTTCGAACGGCAGATAAATTCGAAGATGTCACAGCAATGAAAGATAATCGAAGCACAAAACGGTCACCGGCTAGAGCATCCTGCAGACTACGACCTGCCGAACTCACAACCTACATACACACACACAAACACAGACAATTGGGGAATTTTTCTAGCATGCACGAGTTTTGTTTATGACATGGTTATTTTTACTTTCTCTGCTATTGCTACCAACAGATGCACGGGTTGCTGCCCTGCCGGTGCAATCGGTCGATGATGCAAGTTTTTGGCAAATTGACAGCAGATAAGCAGATGAAACAGATGAGCCCCACATCTTTCGCCATGCTGCCGAAGTGAATCGTTGAAGGTACGAAACAAACCAGAGCTAAAACGGTTCGGTGAAATGGCCACGTTCTGATGAGGAATGTGATTTGATGGGAAGGATTTGATACGTAGTTTGCAGGTATTGCTTAATGGACATTGATTGGACCATTGATTTGGAGATGATTTGTACGACAAAATATCATTTTTCTTTAGTTGATGTTGAACTGATATTATTAATATAAAAACATGTTAAAAATTCGTGTCGTATGAAGTATATGAAACATTTTTGATGGAGTTGTTTTTCTTGTTATTATACTCACTATTCATAACTTATGTTTTTATATCTCTATTCGCCGGAACCTTGCAGTAATGGTGGCTTAAGTTTGAATTTGAACTTCCTATGAACTAGCTAATTTATGAATACTTCGAACCATCTCTATAATATGTATTCTTTATAATATGTATCTTTCATCATGTTGCTTTTTATTATTTTTATAATGTCTTCTATTGGAAGTTTATTGTTTCCGATTCTTTTTTTTATTTCTTTATTTCTTTATCTTCTTATTTTTCTTTTTCTTCTTCTTTTTTATTTATTTATTCTTCTTTCTTTACTTTCTTCAAAAAATTATTCATTTAAAGCAAATGTTGAACATTTCTTTTGTATTCTATTTCAATCAGTTTCAAAATTAGAAGTCGTTTGAAAATGAATGAGAAATAATTACAATGTGTGCTTAATTTTAATATGAATTAAAAACAACTTTAAGCGGTAAGACAATCGAACAAAAACTATCGTGCAATTGGAAAATAATGGATTTAAAATGAATCCAGCTAGAGTTATTATTGATTAAACCTAGAATTAATAATTTAGTTTACAAAGGGAATAAATTGATACCAGCATTCATGGTTATTGTTCAATCCGCAACATTTTCCCGCTTTTACAATAAAACAATTTCACACATAATCGGTACCGATTTCGGTCCCATTTTTAACCGTTTCAAACAACTCACGGATACAATTTCAGTAACGCAGCACAAAAAAAAACAAAAACCACAATTGCAGAAGCTGCAAAAGGACGTTGTTGTCGTTGATCGCTTTTCCATTACTCGCCATAAATGACACGCTTTTCCGATTGATCAGTAACCCCATCATGAAGCCGACGAAATGGAGGGGGTCCCCGGGAGCCAATTAGTTTTGTTAACTTTGTGTTACTAATGCTACACACGAGTTCCAGGCGGAGAATCGCTGGTGTGGTCCTGTGGTGTGGTCGCTGGACGTGAAGTGGTTTACGTTGGGTTAATTTGCAATTTAAAATCGTCTAAAATTACTACACCCCGGTCGTATCGGTGACGATGGTTCACGGGGTTAACGATGGTAGCGAAGCAATACGATGCGGGCACATCGCTATCAAGTCGACAAGGTCCTGGGAAAAGCTAAACGCAGTGGTCGAAACTACCACCACCCCCATCATACATTGCTACGAGTGGATAATCGGAGCGTTTGAATGTACGGATAAAATAATTGATATTTTGCACCCAAAAACTCGCCCGTTTCGAATTCCCAAAACGATTGCTGTAAAGTTGCCCAGCTAAGCCTACAGTCTGCTTTTGGAAATCGTTATCATTTTTGGCTAACCGTTCCGTGGTCCAATTTTCCGCCTGAATTGCTATTTTCCGATTTGGATTGGGTTCCGATCGGAATGGATAGGATGCCAGAGGTGCATATTTCTATGATAATGGTAATGAATAAAAAAATCCCGAACGTCAATAATCATGATAATCGTTATGATGGTCGTAATCACACCATCAATGCATCTTATAATAAGCAGTGTCAGCAGGAAAATTTGTGTCCACGTGGATTTGAAACCCTCAGGCGAATTTTCCAATGTTATTGCCGATACTGGTTGGGTATTGTTTGAACAGTTAGTAATTGTTTTCCATTTTTTTAAAGGGATCTAAGAACCATTTTTCATTCGAATCTCTTTGCAGCTCATACTTTAATTTTCATACGAGCATAAAGCTTACATCTCCTAAAGGAAGCAGTTAAACTAAATTGCATCCTAAACAATAGATTTTTCCCTCCATCAGCATCCAGTACAGTAACTGTCCGAATTATAGAAATTACCACCCTCCCTCCGGGGGAGGGAACGCTGATGAAGTCATCCGAGCGCACGGTACAAAATTTCACCCAAAAGCCCAACGAAGCGTTACGCACCAGACAGTAAACCACGACAAAATGCCACACGACTGGACTGCCCCTAATGCATCCATTGTTCGCGCGGCTGTGCCTTCGACTGCCGGCAGCCACAACCAGCAGTTCGGCAATCAAACAATGTTCACTTGATTATAGGTAATTATGTAAAGCGAAGAGAACTGACTTTTGTCCTACGTCTGGATGATGCGTCCTGAATGGGGCAACAATGGACACGAATGCGGGGGAATAGCGACTCCTATCAGCAGTCGGACAGTCCGTTTTCGTTGAATTTATTATCATGCAGCTTTTTGGGAGAAATTGACTAAAGTTGGTGTCTCGGTTGCGATACGGTCCGATGGAAAATTTTCGGTGCAAATTATCGGATTAGTAAAATTGGCCGTAGAAAGGGACACCTTTGTTGTGGAAATTTTTGGTCGAGAGTCGTGTGAACCGTAAAGAATTCGGTGCACAAAAGGTTGTGGAGGTAAGTTATATAGGGGTTGTTTCATTTTTCTTTTACGAGTTACTTTTTTTGAATCACGTTGAAGTTTGCACAACAGTTTTTTATGGTATTATCTCTGGTCTAACTATATTTTATTATCAAAATAAAATAATATCCCAAACAATACGGCCGAAGCCGTAATCATGAATTATAAATAAATAAATATAATAATATCCCAATCAAAATATACATGGACATTGGATAATTTTAAAATATTCATTTCATTTTAACTTACTTACTTATCAGGCGCTTCAACCGCTGCTCGGTCTTGGCCTGCAGCTCACGGTCGAGGCATCTTCATCCAATCCATTAACCCGGACTATCTGGCAGACACATGAACACCAATACACCTCACTTTGCGCCTACAGCTCTTCCTTTGTCATTGTGGACAACCTAAAAGCACTTTACGGGCTGGGTCGTCCGGTACCATTCGAATGACATGACCAGCCTACCGGACCCTAGCGAGTCTAATTCGCTGTATAGTAGGCTCATCGAACACCTCATACAGCTCGTCATAATACGTCATACAGCTCCTCTAATGTCCATTCACACTTTTGGAACCAAAAAAAACTTCTGACCATCTTTCTCGCGAACGCAGCTAAGAAGGTTTCGTTCGTTTTGACAAAATTTTCAAAAGCCTATGAGAGTACTTAACTTATGTGTATAAGTTCTCAATAGTTCCAGCTTCCTGTTTGCGACAGGTGTTTTGAGTAGAGAAGTTTGAAGACTATAGAATGATATGTTTACAGTTAGCATCCTAGTCCATTTTTGCAGAGTTTCCAGAGTATCCACCTCTGAGTCGGATGGCCCTCTCTAGCACCAGCTTGAAAAGTAGACAAGCAACTCCATCTCCTTGACTCAGAGTCTTGATGATAGCAAAAGAACCAGAGAGTTTTGCTTCCACCATCATCTGACATGTAGACGTACAGATCATTGTCATTCATTTGTGTTGGAACCTTTTAAAGACAGGGAGACAAGGTCCCAACAACCTGACAAGGTCCCAACCCAACAACCCAACAACAACATTAATAAAAAAAAACAAATCAAAGACGAAATAAGAAGACGGAAGAAGACGAGTCAAGTCTGCCAATCGGTGTTCGGAAAAAAGTCTTGTTCAAGTTAGATATTTCCGAAAAACGAATTTTTCTAACAATTTGTTCTATATTTCAATTTCGCCTGAAGGAAAAATAATTATTCCCTATAAAATTACTGAATAATAATATAAATATGTTAATAACTGTAAGACTATTCCGTAAAAGCATATCAAGAAGTAACTCCTGACCTGATTTTAGATTTTACTGCTTTTATATGATATGTTTTAATGTGCTTGTATGAGTAGTTTTGTTTATTTTAGTGACTGTGAATAAAACATGTACAACGTCATAGCAAATCAATTTCCTTTTCCCCCTTAAAATCGAAACAAAAATCGTATTTAGTACATGACTGTTTCCACTCATCAGTCGTTATTGTGGTTTGGCCCTACACAACACTTCCCCTGGCAAAAAAAAATATTTGTCTCAACCTTAACGCACTGAACATAAATCATAAAAATTTGGCAACAAAATTGACATACAGCAATTCGGTCGTCAAAAACTAGATTTACCCATTAAAATCTCATTAACTCCGTCCGTAGCTCCGTAAGGTTAGAATTAATTTCCCCGCCGCCGTTAAAGTCGTAAATTCTTTAACTGGATGTGAGAACATTTGCCAATTTTTAAGTGCCGCTTGTTAGTGTGTTCTATTAATTAATTTCCACTCGCATGCGTTTCATTTCCTCCGTTGAGCGACAGTTTTAAGAGCTTCCTAAAACCGAGAGCTACAAGAGCTTGTGGCGGGGTTTTTGTTGCTGTATTTAATGGGGTGCCTATTTTACACGAGAAATCTCAGAGAAAAAATCATGAAATCGAGTATTTCATCAGGTAGTTTCAGTGTGTGTGTTTTTTTTTTTGTTAGTCGAGTGATAAAATGTCCCACAAAACCGTGTACCGAGGGGAACAAGCTTGTTAAAAAGAGTCAAATCGTATAAATAGGTCGCTGTTCTGTTTTCATTTCACGCCACACAGAACCTGGATGTGGTGTATTGTGGAAAAGCACACAAAAAAATTTCTATTCCCGTTAAACACTGCTAACAGTCCATCAAACACAGCTGTACGTGCCTGTTGATGATTAATAAGCTGAAAAAAATTAAATCCTCTTTTACGAACAACTCCCCCGATTAGCTTTTGTGTGTTAATTACCAACCTTGGTTGAAGCTCATATTTCATTTGCATCGGTAGAAATTACTTTCCAATTCACATTCGGTCGGCCATTGGCCACTTTTATCAAATATCACCTAAACGGTCAAATGCGCGCAGTGAAACTTTTCTCGCATCAAATGCGCTATCGCTCGTAGTAACGGCCCGTTATACACATGTACTGTCGGACACCCGTCGTTTGCGTTTGCTATAAATTTATAGCAATCACTTGAGGTGGTATTTCTGAAGCTTTGTTCGGGTTTTTGTGCTTCACCCGGATAAGTGTGGCAGCCTGTGGTGTATGAGAAAAGTTTGAAGTTTTCCTTAATTTTCATACAAAACGCTCCACAGTTCTGCACCCACCGCCATTTGCCAAACCGATTTTCTACGCAAAATTCGGTGTGAGAGTTGCTTGGGCAAGGTTTAGCTACGTTGTGGTACAACGCTATTCCCTGAATTACGTGTCCTTTCGGGTAATTCGGCTTCAAACCAGGCATCGCCAGCCCGCCCATTCAACCCCAAACAAAGGCAATCGAGGGAGCGAGGGTTGAAATTTTGTAAATTTTAATTTTAATTTATCGCCGTTGATTTACAGCTCGTTTCGGACTGCAAAATTACCCGCTTTTATTAGGACTTTTATGATCCACAACAGTCGTTTTCCACGTGCCTCGTGTGCTTCGGATCGTCTGTGTGGAAAACCCATCCGCACTTACCTTTATGCAGCCCTCGCAGTAAGGTGGTAGGAATAAAGCCAAAAAAAAAGGAAATATTACAGCTTTCGGGCGGTGAACAAAACCTAACAAATAACAACAACAAAAAAGCCAAATGAAAAGAAAAACACTTCAACACTTTTCCATCTGCTGCACGCTTCGCAAATCACCTAAATTTTGTGTTCCGTTTCCCGGTTTTTTGTACGAATGCCCACGGACGAAGCACGGGCACCGAAGGTCGCTAAGGTCGCAACAACGATAGAGTATGCCCGGTTATTGGGGAGGGGGAGTTTTTGAAAGCTAAAGTTTGAATTTTATGATAGCTATTTAGCAGCTACGCCCGGCTACCTGGTGCGTCATTTTATTTCACTCGCAATTTTTCCCTCTCGCTTCCGTAATGAATTGTTTTGTCAGATTGGAACGCGTTTTGTTGGGCTTGGAGGTGGATTTCCATAATCACGTAAGTAGACAGAATTGGTAAAAAAAGTAAGTGGAAATATAAAAAATACAACGATTCTGACTCAAAAAGCTTGGGAAATTTGGGAGTACCAGAGTGTCCTTTATAAGCTCGGTACAATAATGCTTCCCCATCTACAAAACGTTCAAGGTGAA
The DNA here is from genome assembly GCA_016254315.1 of Anopheles parensis. Lineage (NCBI taxonomy): Eukaryota > Metazoa > Arthropoda > Insecta > Diptera > Culicidae > Anopheles > Anopheles parensis. Next base: position 38,256,160 of record CM028126.1, read on the forward strand.
ATGTCATAAATCCCTCACCTCGTTTCGCTATCAACGATTTAGCAAATTTTCGCTCGAGGTTTCCGAGTGGCAAAATTAAATCCCTGCTCGTCTGTATTCCTTTCCTTTCCAGGCGAGCAATGCAAAATATAACACAACGCGCTCAGTAAGTTGGTGCTGGTGAATTTCTTCTTTCTAGATAAAGTTTCCTAGGAAGGAAAAAAGAATGATTTTTTTCCTAAGGGTTGACAGCAGGGCAGATCCCGATGCGGTGCGCAATTCTTCGCGAAACAACGGCGAACGGGCTTGTTCGTAACTGACCAGACGGCCGGACGACACTGCGAATCCCGGAGCGTTGAAATTGAAAATATAATCTCTGAATTATTGCTGCGCGCCGCTTTCGAGTGAGTGAGAGTAATCCAGTTTAAAATCATATCATAAATATAAAGACTTTTCTGCTAGGCATTTCAAATGGGGTCTGTAGGTATAACGCTGGTTTTGTAAGTTATTCGGAGTTAATTTTCACTTTTACAATAAAAAATGCTCATACATTTATAGCCATTTTTTTCAAAAAGAACATAAAACCAAAACAAATATCTTCTGAGCAAAAGATATGGAAGACGGAACAGATATAAATGACTAATACGAGAGAAATATTAGCATAAACTGCATTTTGCATTATTTGGAAAATAATTAATTGATTAACATAATACCTTGAGCATGTCCAATCTTCACAAAATAATTGAATGAATGTGAATTAACACAAGAACTACCGAACCGTTCATGTTGGCTGAAATGCTTCATTTTCATCACATAATTTTTAGGGATAAAACAATCCTAAGGAAGCTCAAAACATGGATTTTACATATCCTATAGTAAGATCTTCAATAAACAATAAAATATACTCCAACTCTTCAAAATTGTTTAATAATTAACCACGAACGAAAAACGCTTAAAACGCTTGGTAGCTCTAGTGGTAAAGATAATCTTATGATTTAAACTTCGTCATTTTACACTCTACGAAGCCTCTTAAATATTTCCCAAAGGAATTCGTACGTTCCTGTATGAATAAATTAGGCAAGATAAAGTCTGTAAAATGTGTGTCTATTCATAGTCTTAACTTACGACACTCATTCATTGACGTTACGGTGGCAAAAACTAGGTAAAGGAACGAAAAAAGGTATCCTTTAGCAAAGGTTGATAATAAGCTTCATGGGTTTGCATACGTCTGTAAGGTCCACAAGGTAACAATGCCCCAAAAACCGTTCCTGCTGCACGATGAACCATCCCCGTTGGCATGTCACCGTCGTTAGAACAATGTTGATCTAACCTGCTGACGGAACCTTTCATGGACATGCGGTTCTCGTCAATAGGCCAAGTTTTCATACTACACCAGAGCACATCGGTTGGGTAAAATGTGAAACCCCACAAACCAAAAAACAAACCTACGGAAAAAACAAAAAAATACATCCCTTCCTTTTCCGGGGTTTATCCACTGTTTTAGGATGCAAAATGGCATCGGGCAGTAGCCGGAAAAAAAGCTTGCACCATACCCGGGCAAACAATAGCGAGGTTTTTTTTTGTTGTTGTTGCAAACCGAACAAGCTTACGGTCGTAGCCATCGACAGATGGAACCGGAAATCAACCGACAACACACACACACACACACACACACACACACACAGGGCTACAAGTGAATTTTCGGGCAAACCGGAACTAAACGATACGTCGCGACTGTCGTGACTGTGGTGGAGGATTTCATTGAGTTAGAAATTTATTTCATGCGGATACATAAAACATACCTACCTTCTGTCGGCGTTGGAGGTCTGTTTTTTTCCTTCGCCCTCAAAAGCATATCGAGAAAAACTACAAAAACAGCCTTATACTCATGTATACCTATGGCCTTTTATGTCCAGTAGGAAAACGTTATAAGGAAGGCTTTTTTTTAATGTCCTGAAATGTATACGGGTCTTGCTAGGAACGCATCATCAGCAAGTGAACCTTGCTGTACAAAACCAGGCCAGGTAGCAGTGTGTTTTATTTAGTGTTTATACTTACATTATTCAAAAGTAAAGCTTTCCAAAAAAATGCCCCCCGCATGCATAACAATATCATTGACCGTAGGCATAGCAGTGAGCAGTCGTCCATCAGGAACGGGAAGTTGCAAAAGCAACCAGTTTTGGTCAAAAGACCAAGAATTGTAAGATATTTATGTAGTTCGCCGAATAAAGCTTTTTTGTTGATCCAAACAGGGCTATTCATTTAAAAATATGCCAAAAAGAGCTAAAAAGGTATTGTCAAGACATCATGTCAGTTATATGAAGTCTTGAGCTAGTCATTATCCAATAAGTATCTGAATCGTTTACTAAATAAACGTAGCGTTGGAAAATGCTTTCCTCAGGCTACATTCTTCATCCTCTCGTAGACTTCATTATCCTTTTAATACAATTTTGTAGAACATTCGCAAACAACTTTCTAACTTAAATGCAATAGAATAAAAAAAACGTTTTTCCGAAATTCTTCGCTTCGCGACCCCATATGTTCTGCGAATGAAACGTGAGCCGGTAACTGCATCAACTACAAGGTATGCTACAAAATGGCTACCCCCTTCTCCAGGCGCACCCAGCCACATCTGGCAAAGTAAGACGCATTTACGTGTAAGAAACCCCTGCCCCTCCCGGGTCCTCGTTACAACCCAAGCAGGAATCACCCGCATCATAATTAATCTGTTGGTCCCCGGCTGCACACTCCTGGGACACGTCGTCTTCTTTTGCCGTCGCTGGCAAAACTTTCCAACGCATCGACCAATTTATCCTCGATAATTTGCGTTCCACGTAAGACCAGCTGCGTTGCTGAGTGGGTACGATTTAGTGAAGATATCGCGTTGCATACCAAAACGGGGTGGGAGTTTCGTGGTTGGGAAGTTTGGAACCCTAGCCGTACCATGGCAACGGATGTTAGTGCAGATTGGTGTCGACAACCGTTCCGTTCGCGCGGATCTGAAGATATCTTCCTATCTGTGGCGTATTGTTCCACCGCCAAAGACGAATGTCGACCGAATGTTTGGTACGCCCTTGGTACGAACGCTTTGAACTTTGAAGATTCAATGCGCGTTGATGCGTTGATGGAGAAGTCGATTCACTGCACGTCACAGTTGTGTTGCATCGGACGGAAAGGGGAACCCAACCCGGTGCGAGTATTCAACCGCATGACCGAAAACCCGGGGTAGGAAAATACCGGCTGAGTGGACGAACAAAACTAACTTTGACTATCTAACCTAGCTTCCCAGGAGCTTCACCAGACGTGCCAACACCTTCAAACTTGAAGTTTCGTACACCAGCTCGAACCCCTCCCCGCCTCTTTACTTCCCATTCCGGACGGGTCAAAGTAACTCCTGCCCAGCTAGAGGACATGACTAACTAGAGTCAGGAGAATTCCTTAAGTTCATAGGAGCGGTAGCATTATCCCATTTTGCCACCTTTTGCTAACGTGACGATGAACCTGACAGCTGGAAAAACCGCCCGGAGTGATTCCCGAACCCCGAAAACATTACGCTTCTCATTTTGGATGGACGAACTGCATCCGGTAACCGGGTCGATTCGGTTCGTTACATGGTACGTGTAGTCGTGCCCTGATTTTTGGGTCTGGAAGCTCCTACTACTGCTACTACTGCTGGGAGTACCCACTGCTATAATGTAAGCATTAGAACATCCCAAAGATTTGAAGGAGCCCAAAAAGGGGAGGACGATCCGGTAGGGAGGGTAACGGCCAGTTTACAACTATTGGTGCGAGCAAAAACCTCAAACTCTAACCGGGATGATGTCCTGATGCTCTACCCATCGCCCGAAACGAGAAACCGTGTTCGGTCAGAAAGTAAATCAAATTAAATTATGGTAGCTGTTCGGTGGCTTACATCCGTGTAAAAACCGCATGTATATTCATAAAGTCTGAAAGTGTTAATCAGGAAATTCACTTTGCTCCACACCCCCGCTCGGCTACACTTTTCCAGCTACACCGATAAGGCGGTGTAGCTGTTTTCGGCATCGCAATGGTTCTAATGCTTTAAATCGAACATTGTCAGTTTTTGGGGGAGGTAGTGCTTACGCTTCCTCTTTCCACCGTACCGGACCGATGGATATGAGGTTGTCCTTAGTAACGGTGGAAAGATTTGGCTGTAATTGTGGTTTTCCTTACGTGTACGAGCCAGTCGAAAAGCTGCCCGATTGCCGTTGCTAGACAACTACGGATAAAGAAAAGGGACAAAACAGTAGTTTTAGATGAACGTGGTCTTGTGCAACTGTGGTTACCGATTGACTGATTTCAGCCCGGCAACAAATTTGTGGAATAAGTACGCCGAATGTTTGCAATAGTGCATTGGAGCGCTTCACGAATCTTGGAGCTTTCGCATGTTTTTACCGTGGAACTTGTGATGCTTTTGCACTAAGCGTTGTTTACGCTATATCTATTGCAGCTTTGAATTGGTTGTAGCATTCAATTATTCAGGAAAGATCACTTCACCTGATTATCGACGTACGATTAGAAGTTTTTGAGAAAAGTATTAAGAACTGATATTCGACATATGACAGATAATGATAAAGTTATTGTGTATTGATTCGAAACTAGTCCAATAATAAAATTGTTTGCTATCAATATGACTAAATATCTCATGAAGGAAAGAAGCTTATAACTAATCAGGAGCTAAGTACATAACCTAATCAGGAGCTGTAGTGGTCTAGATCGGGTGATGTCGTCTGCCAATCTATTATCCCGGACTTTCTGGGTGGACTTATCATCTTCATCACTTTATCTTCGTTTGGGCCTATCACGTCCTCCTCCTCCTTATCTTCTGGGTCGCTCGGTATTATTCTTATGACATGACCATACTTGCTGAAGTCTGCCGAGTAGAATTCGATGTACCGATGTATAGTCCTCAGTTGTCTTTCCACACATCCTCCTCACTAATTGTCCTTCCAAATAAACGGAATCAAAGATCCTTTTCAGCATCTTACTCATTAGTTATTAATTTTCTATATTTTAATCCGACTGATTTGTAACTAAAAACGCGTATTAAGATGTATTCCTTATCATACGAAGATACATGAACACGATAAAGAATAGTCACATCTAGAAGAGTGATCTCTGCATTAATTTGGTCTGAAACAGATAGTTGAAATAACTAAAGTGCAATACTTTACTTTTCAAAGTACATTTTAAAGTAGCAAAAATCTTGCAATGGGTTCAAAAAATTGCCCAAAATTGAATCCTTGAAGACTAACCTCTACAAATATTCTTCCCTTGAAAAGGGTTTAGGCCAATCAACTTGACCCGGTCGGTATCTGTGATTGGGTTCATAAACTTTCCAATGCACTAGTTTGATTTTTAAATCACTTCACCACCCGTCACTTTCCCCGATGTGGCACCAACATAAACACTTGCGGTTTTAATATACATCCTTCGGTTTGGTGCGAACGTACCGAAAAAGGGTAGAATCATAAATGAGCAACCGGTCGGCGAACCTTGACGGTACCGGTGACGGTTAGGAGGCGTCACTTTGGGTCAAGTAGTCAGCAAGACATTAAACGAAAAGGTTAACAAAAAGAAAGCAAGTCCCTGAATTTGTTAAACCAGAGGACTTTTACTTTCGCTGCAGCCTTGAAGAATAACTTTCGATGAACGGAAACTGGCGTCAGGAAATTGGGACCGGGTGAAAGTTCAATAAACAGTTCTTAAGATCGGTTTCTTGGGCGAGAGAATTGCACTTTGTTGTTTCGAAAGTGGTGCTTCTTTATTACTTTTTTAAGAGCATTTTGGGATGGGTGGAACACACAAAATAAGCCGTTTTGATATTGAGGTTTGAAGCGATGGGGTGTAACTTTCGGTTGGATGTTTTGGTGACGAAATTTGCTTCAGAACCAATTTTTGGTGCAAACGAGACCATCTTTCGTGGAATAAGTCGAGTGTGTAATTTATTCCTCACTCACCGATTTCACAGGCCTACAAAACAATGGAGCTAGAACGTTAGCAGTGCTTTGCTCACGAGTGGACTCGTGTGCAAAACCGTGGTTATGGTTTCTGCTAGAGGAGCCTGTGCAACATTAAGCAGGCAAACAGCGAACATCTTCAATAACTTTACCACACAACAAACACGCGCCTACCTACATACGCACGAAGTGGCAACAGTAGAAGAGCTTTGTGCGTCGAAGAATGGCAGCCTTCATGTCCTTTTTGGAAAGGAAGCTTGTAGCGCGTTGTTTTCATAGCATCGCCCCATCTTCACAGGCACATCCCTTGTCCTAACCCCACCTTGAATTTTAATACTTTTGTTTTAGTTTTCCATGCCAGAAGTCAAGCTTTCGAGTGTGAGCGCGCTTACATGGTACCGAGTATTTAGTCCGGGAATTAAAATAACGAGCATAAGGTTCGCCCCGGTTCACTTCCATTCCGAAAAACGCTTGACATGCGAACTTTTGCCGCAAAACACAGTCCATGGGAGTACAGCGCGCGCGTCATGGCTTTGTGTGTTTATTTGTTTCTGCATAATTTTCCTCTTCGTTTGTTGCGTTGTTAAGGGTTTTCTTTTGCTTGCTTTCTTCACCATTCGGTACGTATATGCTCTTCAGTTAGAATGCTGTATCCGGTCGGATGGTGTACACGATCGGTCTAAAGCTACACCCGGCTCGCGTTCGATGTGTCGCCCGGTTTTTGTTCTTGCTCTTTGGGGGAAGGAGGGACTTCTGGGTCTTTCCCAGCACTACCCCGCATGTCACTAGTTCTCTCGTTAGACCTTTACCAAACACACAACTTTTCCGATACGGTTGGGATTATACGAAAGTAAGATGCACACGTACACGCCCGGCACAGACACAGATCGACGGGAAAACATTCTTTTCTGCTTTCGGTTAGCAACGCATCAGCGTGTTTCGCCCGTGAGTGGCGCGCGCGCGTCCGGGAAAGAAAAGCTCATTAGCCAGTACAATACAGCACTGACATGATATTCGTTTTGGGTGTTGAGCCTTAAGACACTGTACTTGTAGTAGCTAATGAAACTGGTAGAAATGAAGCTGAAATGTACGATTGGCAGTATCAGGCTTGGAAGGTAGGAAAGCTTTCAGGTGATCAGGAACAAAAAAAAATTACAAGAGTTGTACTGTTAATGATTGCATTAGACGTCATCCATTAATTACGTAACGTGTTCGTGAGAGGGGAAGGTTACTTTCCAGCGTTACAATTTGTTACACATGGCGAGGTACGTAAGGCATAGGGCACTCTGTATATCCTGTCTTGTTGTTTGGTACACTTTTATATTTACTGGTTTTTATCTATTTTTCATTCGAGTTAATTGACTCCTGGTAAATTCAGTTCAGGAATCGTTCAATCAAGTGTCTTTTGAAAATATTAAATTTGAAATAGTTATTAGCTATAAGCCGGAGAGAGACATTGCTGTGTTCAAAAACATGACTAAAAATCTTTCGAAGCAGACATAAGTTTTGAAAATTCTCCAACCGTTATCCGGAAGATGCTTTTCAATGGTTGTCGATAAGCGAAAAAAAGGCGTGAGGCTATTGCAGAGATTTTGGAAGATTCAAAGTGTCTTCCAGAATTTGCTGTCTTCATCAAGAAGTGCAATCCTAGGAATAATTAATTTTGGGCTATCTTAGAAATAACGATTTCATCAGAATTTATTACATTAACCTCTAGTCAGTTTCAAATTTATAGAGGATAAAAAACACGGACTAATCTGTTAGGTAATCAATAGAGGAAAGATGCTCCTTGCATAATATTTGATCGCAATAGATGAAGAAACTCTTTGAATACTTGAAGTATTTATGTAACGTGATAACTGGATGACTCTTTAACCGGATGGAATTCATTTTGAACAATTTTAACAATTTAAACCATTTACAAATTTCAAATTTAGTTTTTTTAAAAATATTTTAAAATTATTAAGTGAATATATATTAAGTTAATATGAACTAAATAATACCAATTTACTGGAAACAAAATTAAACCCGTTCGCTAGCGTTTTGCTCAATGCTTGAAAAAAAAAACAGAAATTTTCCAACCAAAAGAAGAAGAAGAGAGCAAAAAAAAATCACCACCATTGGCATTGACACCGTTGGCATGGTTTTGCTGTCGCTTCTAAACGATTTGTATGCATAATACATACGATCCATTGCCGACACGCAACGGACCAGAGGAGCCTCATCAAAACGACATGTGACATACGTCGTGATGGGACGATCTCCACCGCATCTTCCATGCGCGACCATTGACGGTTGCCATGCGATTTTCATCAACCATTTTCTAGGGATCTGTCGCATGGTAGGAAACACAGGAGAAAAAAAAACATGGTAGATAAAACCCCTGAAGCAACCGTTTCCGGGTATGATCTTGATTTTCCCAGCGGTATGCTCGGAGTCTCGGGGTAAAGTATGTTCCGTTGAAAAAAGATGATCCACTGGAAAACCGAAAGCTCTCCGTATGGGGTTTGTGGGTCAGTGGGATGAAAGAGATATGGCGGAGGGAGTGGAAAAAGGAATACGAGAAAATATAAAAATCTAAAGAAAGCGTAAAGCCAAAAGCCACATGGAACTGAGCTTTTTCCTTGTGCAGGGGAGGGTGGTTGGTTAAGGATGGGATGTGGTGGATGGGGTGGAGTGGGGGAACATGTGTCGTCGAAATGTCAACAAGCGGAATGGAAAATTTATTGCGACGAGAACTCATCGTTCTGATGAATTTTTATGCATGTGAATGTACATGCACGTGTGTGTGTGACTTAAAAAAATCACCCGGAAAAGGTTTTTTGGTTTTCCGTTTTTTTTCTCTCCCTCCCCGAAGGAGCATAAATGTTTGAGGTTTCGAAGGTCGTACATGTTCTTCTGCATCGCCTTCGACCCCGACCGATGTGACCAAAAAGGACTTTTCTGGTCGCGCAAGAAAATGATGAAGAGTCTTGGCAAACCTTGGCTGTTTTGAAATTCATTCGGAACGCGGCATCGAGCGTACCAAGCATGTATGAAAATTTGCACATCCCACTCTCTTTGTGGACGGTGGAAATGTCAAGGCTCCGGAGCACCAATTTCCACGACCAGGGACCCAAACAGTCGGGTCACAGAAGGTGAAAATGCTTACCAGTTGCAGACGAGTTAACCGGTCCCGATGGGTGACCCTACGGGAGTGTTAAGTGTGTGGTCAATCAGTTCAGCCAAAAAAAAAGCTGTTGCAGCACACGACTTCAACACGACACGGTGAGAACTTTAACACGCACGGGTAAAGCAAACTGAACTAACTGTGTTTGCAGCCGGTCAGCTTTCGGGGTGAACTGCAAAGGCGGAAAAACAAACTCCCACCACACACATACAAACAAATGCATGCTAACGAACGTTCGAGGCCCAGGAAGTGGAAAACAACCTTAAACCATCAAATTTATGAGGCCCGGAAAGCGCACCGAACGCGGGCAATGCATTCACGTCAAAAGTTTGTGCGCTCGAGGAAGCGCGAATGGGAACTGGGGGGTAGGTGGGTGGAAAATCGTTCGTGGAGAATCCATTTCTAGAAAACCCTCGTGGGTGAACTTTCCATCTGTGGCTATATTTTTGCGTTAGTTAAGCACACGGTGGTACGGTGCTAGAAAATGAAGAACTAAAATCGGTTGGAAATTAGCACAAGAGGAAAATCGAGCGAGCGAGAGAGATAGAGAGGGGTTAAAAAATGTAAAACCCTAGAAAACCTTCTAGTGCAACTCGTTTACTACATCTCCTCTTTTACTTTTCACTCAACGGCTCAGCCGTATTTAACATTTTTCCGTGTTTTTTTTCTTTCCTCGCAGCAGCTTTTTGGGGGCTTGTTGTGTTTGGTGCTTCTGCTGGAACTTTGTTAGTTCTCTCTTTCTCGTATGGGCACTTGCTGCAGGGAAACATTTTCCTTCGGCAGCCAACTAAACACAGGTTGCATCCACCCTTTTTCTCGAAACAACTCGGTTCGAAACTCGCGCCACGATCTATTGGAAAACTCAAACTCACTGGGCAAAAGGGTGCGAAAAGGGGATTTTCTTTTTTTCCTACGAACCAAGCGGGGGTTACAAAAAAACCTACGATCACCGCAAAAGCTATGTTAATAAGAATTCATGAATAAATTATTTAAATTTATCCACCGAGTGCCGTTTTGCGCGGAAGCATTTTTTACCTACGACCGTGCAACGTGAGCTTAGCCGTAACGGGGTTTTTCGGTGTGTGAATGAGTAGTTTGTGGTTTATTTGTAGGTTTTTTTTTTACTTTAAACATTTTTTTCTATTTAAAAATATTTTCCTTAGTTAGTTTGAGTCGAATTGGAAAGTTTTTTTTTATTTTAAAAGGAGAACAAATATAGTTAAAACCGTGTTAACAATTAACAAATTGATTTCAAGTGTTGTTTTTCCTAATTCACTGAAAATAGCTTTAAAAAAATAAATAATTTCCCTGGAACTAAAACAGAACTATTTTGTGTGAAGTACCTACGACTAAGTTTTTTTAAGTTGCATAATTTACTAAATTCATACTCAACATTCCTTCATGAAAAACAACCTTTCTGTTGGTTATCCGTGGAAATCTATTATCTGCGGTCCGCAGCACAATGGACAATCTGCATTTTACTCCAAACCCTGATGAAAGAGATTCATCAATTCATTGATTATATCCAAGGCAAAAAAGTAAAATAAAAATAAAATATTTTACCATTTTGTAGTAATTTATAGAAAATTTCATTTAAAGCGGAAAAACAAAAGAAACAGCAATTGATTAGAAAATAGAAAATATATAATTATGAATTTTTTTCGAAAAACTGCTTTCTCTCTAGCAAAGAGATGAATAAAGATTGGACGAAATAAATGGAAAATATAACCGTATCCAAATTCCACCCGAATGCCACTTTACCCAGCTAAATACGCCCACTTAAATGTGCGACAAAAAGCGCTCGATGGATAAATGTTTCATTCCGACCACCAGTACCAGCACGCACCTAATGCACATCCACGTTCTCCTCCCGCGACAACATGGCATCCAAAGTCGCGCCAAACCCGAGACGACAATGTAACAATATTTTCATTTTAAATGTTAATAAGAAAAGTTTTCCCTTTTCAAACAAGCAGCAAACAATAATCAGCCCGATGTTGACGTGTTCGGAAGGGGATGGCGGCATACGCGGTGAGACATGGCGAAACAGACGCCCTCCTGTCGTGCGACCGGATAGGAACTGCACGGATGGAAGTGTCTCATCAGCTTCCCACCGGTAGCCGACGAACGCAACGTGGTTGCGCTGCCGTACAAAAACACACGTAATAGCTCAATTGTTAAAAGAGGATCACGACCAGTCTAGGGAATCGAGTTTCCCGGAACGATCAAGACGCAAGTTGTCACAATCAACCCCTTTCGCTGGACAAAAACGTGGTAACCCTCGTTGGGGAGGGTTTTTAACCCTGGCTCTGGTATCTTGGTGCACTTTTCCACTTCGGGTGGATAAGTCCTGTTCGCGGCAAATCGTTGTGCGTGTGCCATTGTGAAGGAGTTTTTCACCAGTTCGGTAAGACGTTCGTATTTCCTCTGAAGCTTCCTTCCCTATTGATTGTTGCTATCTTCAACTCGTATGTCTGTGGGGGGTTTGGGCATTCGTTAGATGGGGTTACATCTTTCCTGGCCATATTTGGGAGAGCAAAACGAGAAAGCCAAAAAGTCAAGCAGAATGGATTCCCAGATGATTTATGATAACAATGTATTCATAAGTTTGCTTCTGGATTGGTTCGAGGTTGTACGGGGTTGAGTGTTTTTTTTCCTTTGTTGAAGTATCTTACACGAGTCAGCAATATGTTGTGACATTCCGGTTGTGAGTAGTGTTCAGGAAATCGAATGATCAAAATGAAAATTCACAAGAGTGTGACTAGTGGTAACTGAAAAGTAATAATTTTGAGGTTAGTTTCTTATATTTTTTATATTTATTAGAAAAAAAATATTTGAAGAAATTATTAACTATGTTCCACAGGAATTCTCCCATATTGCCTCTTTTGGTAAAGTCAGTGCTCCAAGAAATTGACTTGTTCTCAGGATGCCAGAACTCTACATCTGTGTTTCTTCCTGTGTTTCTCAATGTTTGAGCTAACGTGGACGGAAAAGAGGAGAAGCTAATGTATCTGTTAACAATTACTAGTAAATATCCAAAAAAACAAATTGATCTGCCAGATCGCATGAGTGTCAAAGTTTACCGAAGCACACCTCAACTAATCAATGTTCACCAATAATTCTCCTAAGCATGAGGAGCGGTGATTATATGCCAAAGCTCGTTTAAAAAAAAAACTAAAGTTCATGTCCTAATTTGGTAACTATTGCAACCTTGTTAGATGCAGTTGAGAGACCAGATACTAAATATTAAAATCAAAATCACACCGAGGAACGATAAAAGAGTTGTAAAGATGGCATTTCATCATAAAGATCAGGTCGTTGCAACGCCTAAAAGTATGCAAACTAAATCATTATTTTCTTTTTAAAAGGAATTCTCCACTAAAAACGAGTAAATTGACTAAGCCTGCAGTCCAAGCCTGGTTTCCTGAGCTGAAAGTTCAAACAAGCTCTCATACCTATTTCATTAGCAAAAGCTACATACTTAAGTAATAAAGTTTTATCATCTTTTCGCAATTCCGGTATAGTATCCATTAAAGCATCTAACATGCTCCTGGCGCCAAATTATCAATGAACATCTAAAGAGAGCCTTGTCTGGTTATCACTCTCCCATTATCATCTATTGTAACGATTACGTTTTGGACTTCCTCTCTCTCTCTCTCGATCTCTCTGTCTAATTCAATAGCTTATTTTATTTTTTGTTATGATTTTTCTTTTCTTCAAACCAGGAAAAAAAGGTCCATTTTGACCTACTGCACAGATCGATTTATATTTCCCGGCACGTTCGTGTCATAAAAATTACTTCCGAATAAATAATGGAATAAATATACATTTTCAGCTACCGTTTTGTTAATGGCACCAATGCGGAGCAGCAGATTGTTCTACTCCCTTCACCCACTTAAGGAGTGTTGCAATGTGTGTGTGGTGATTTTTGCCTTTCTAGAAAATAGGCCTCTTATGTTTCATTTTCTACTGACGTTTCTTTATGGGTTTCATAGTTTAGACTAGCCGTCGAGAAAAAAAAGCAGCCCAGAAAGGGAAAGCAAAACATTCTTGTAATGCATAAAACGACATATAGCGGCTTGGGTCTTCGTTGGGCTATATCTATCATAATTCAAGCGTCACTTCATAAAAAAGCGCACACACACACACACACACACACACTGCTTCTAGGACCTGTTAGAGAAACATTAATTTCACCTTCTTCTTTCTAGCCACTTTCGATGTGGCCAGTTCGGTCCGTTTGTCGCGTGCGATCAATTTTTGGGGACGAAAAAGTGATGCCCATTAGGCATTTGTTTTCATTTCACTCATTTTCCCATAGCGGTATCACGCAATCAGAGAGCTTTGGTGTGTGAGGAAACGCTCGGAAAGGGATCAGGGCTGGGTCATAAAACATTTAGCAATAAAACAAATCAGCGCACTAAGTTAAAATGACCAATTTGGAGCGGTCTATCGTTGACTTTTTACAATAAAACGAAAGGAAGGGGGTCCATTGTGGAATTATTTAATCAAAACTTTCTTTACTTCTTTCTGAGTGATGAATATTTTTTTTTTAACATAAGTAGTAAATTTGAACTGTTTCTAAAACATCCATTAAATATATACTATTTTTTTGTAAAAATGATTTATATTTTGTGTAATTAAATAATTCGTTTTCTTTATTATAAAAAAAGGAATTAAGTAAGTTTGAACATCGAATTTATTCTACAGTAAAAAAAGACCCTTCAACTTCCCAGGCAGGCGTTAAAAGGTTGACCAACATTTTCCGCACCATCGCACGCTAGCACCACATTTGACTTGTTTGCTTATTTACTTGTTTGATCTCTTTTGTTGCTTTCTTTGCTTCCTTTTTGAGCGAATGAAATAAAATCTCGATGGGAGAACCAAAAAAAAAACGTTCGTTTGTGAGTCTTGTTACGCAAATGGCAAATAAAAACAAAAAATACCAACAACAGCAACAACTCACGTGGTACGTTTCCATAACGGGCAATGGTATTTTCGCAATTAAGCCCCAGAAAAAACCCCCCCTTGAACCATGAATGGGAAACTAACCGAATGGGGTTGGCATTTTTCTTATTTTCTATGAGCCTGATGGTCTTTTTCGGTTGGGTTTTGCTTTTGTTTTTTTTTTTTCCTTTTTGCTTCATTCTCTTCTTCCACAAATGTGTACCCTAGTGCACCTTTACCGAGCACCGGAGTTGATGAATGTTTATTGTTTTACTGATTATTTTATTGTTGTTTGTATATTACAATCTAGGAAAGGACATTCGGCACACCGGGACTTGTGTGGTGGGACGCGTTTTTTCGTTGGTTTATTTTTGGAAGAAATATCTACACACACACACATACACACACACACACACACACGAATGGACATCCAAGCCCCCACAAACCACAACCGGACATGAATGGATCGTAATGAAAATCGTTCAGTACTGCGTTTTCCCCATACATCCTGTGGACGGGGGGGCGTTCATTTCATTCGAGAGAAAGCGCATAAACAATGGACAAAATCGTCCTCGTCAGCGTACACATTCGTTAGATCATCATCATCATCGTCGAAGCCATCAATTGGTTTGCTTGTAAAAATATTTGTTTCATTCCAATCGTTCGTTTTTCCATTTTGTGTATGTATTTTTCGGGGAGGGAGTTTTTTCGCCCTCCTCCCCCGCGCAAACAACTTCCATCGTGATTTTCCCAGCTGATAAGAAGAAAAGCGCACCATATCCGTGGGCGAGCGGGGACAAAATGCAAATACTGGGCACAATTTGCACGTGCCCCCCCTAGCGTAGGGTGAGGAGCTAGCCAATGGGTCGCTATTAGTGCCAGCAGCGAGGAATTACGTTTTCCAAACGAGCTTTACTCTGCGTAACATGAGCTTTTCGGGAAGTGTTTCTTTTTTCATTTGCTTTTAATTTTGTTCTTTTTTCCCCCTTTCCAGTTGGATTTATGTTGTTTTATTTCATTCCCATTAGCGTCGAAATCGTAGTGCGGCTGCGAAACTCACCATTTGTTTGAATTGTATGAGTGAGTTTTCTTTATTTTTTTATTTTATTCCATTCCTGCGCTGTGACAGTGGTGACACAATCGGTTTTTGCGTGATGCTATCTGGTGCTGCTATTGTTTGAGGAAATGAATTTTCCGAAACTACATACACTTCAGTGCGGTCCAGCAGGATGGACCTGTGTCCATGGACTTTGCGTGAGTGAAATTTCAGCATTTGAAGCATGAGCGGAGCGAGCGCGCGCGCTTGCGAGTGGAATTCAATTTATTTCTGCATAAGCACCATCGAATCGGCGAATGGATGGAAAACGACTAAATACAAATATACTGCTTTTTCGTGTGTTTAATTGTTGGTTGGAGTTTTAATGAAAATAACATTCGTGTTGGAAATAGTTTTCACCATTTTGGTTGTTATATTTACCAGTTCACGTAGCGTTTTTTTTGGAAAGTTGGTTTTTGTAACGTTACAAGTTTTTATGTAAACACCAATTCCGTATCAAATCCTATCCGGAGTCAATAAAAACCCATTAAAGTTAAGGAATGCTAGAACAAAATCTTTTGATTTTTTAATATCTTAAAAGAAGAAAATGAAGTAATCAATATCTTCGTCTAATAATTGCGCTGAACAGTATGAAGTCCACTCAAACAATGTCACTAAAAAGTGATGTCTAAAGTATCGATACTAAAACTGTGACTTCTGTTGATTTCCAATCCATGAGTTGTCGATAATATCAAATCGCTACAAGAGACAGGTTTTGTATTTAAAATTAAGATGTTATGATTTGTGATTTATGAAATCCTGGCTACTTTTGGGCAATTCAATCAAAGTTCCAAAGTTTATCGAAATTCAAAAATTCCTTTCGGTAGCCTACATTTCGTTGAAATATTAAACGAAACAAATCCAGAATGATTTTTGGGACATTTTCACCAGGAGCACAGTCCTCACCAGGTTTGACTGTAGAAGCATCCCAGTCTTTAAAGATATTTGATTAAGTCATCCGTCAAATCCTGGATATTACAAGTTCTTTGTTTGACAAAGTTAGTAAAATGTTTGAAGCTGTACAGATTTCAGGACATTAACCACTTAGTTTGGTCTTGCGTGAGAATCAATTTCTGAGAGACCCAGATTTTTATCAACTAGTTTGGAATTCCTTGGAAGATCCCATCCTCAATAATTGAGGACATGTGTCTCAAACCATCGGAACATCCTTCTGATTACCATATATTCGACTGCCTTTTATTACTATGTCCAACCCCTTTCCTCACTAACTTTTTATTTCAATGT
>CM028126.1:38333324-38365278 GCA_016254315.1 Anopheles parensis
GTCATTTCGGCAATGAAAGAAACCTTATAGCGACATCCTGATACTGGAGAACAATGGCTCAAACAGTGCCGTCCCGGAACAAGCTGGAATTTGTCGCATCAAGTTGAGATTGCGAATGGTGGAAAGGATAGCAAAAAAAAAGAAGCTGCACAGAAAATGGATTAAACTTTTTCGTACAATTGAAAACGGTGTCTTCCGGGTAGTGTATTTCAATTTTTTTTCCTAGTGGATTTTCTCTTTTTTTCTGTGAATAGTACACTAGCGGTATGCTGTCAGAGAGATTAGTAGTTCTATTGTTGATTAATTCTGCTGATCTAGATTTTTTGTCTTGTTCAGTTTCTGTTTGCATTTTCACAAATAGGTTTACTAAATAATTTATAAATTTAAGAGGAAAATTTTTTTGAACGGGTAGCTTAAAGTGAGTGAATGAGTTAGCTGGTCATGTCATTCGAATGACACCGGACAACCTAGCTCGTAAAGTCCATTTAGGTCGTTCCCATGGACAGAGAAGGTGTGGTAGGTCCAAACTGAGATGAAGTGATGGCTTTGATGAGTAAGTAAGTAGTAGATAACATGAAAAAGGTACAAAATAAATTTTAAAGAATAATTTTTTACCCACTAGAAAGTAAAAACAAACCATAAATGGAATAAAATATATAAAAAAATAATAACTTAACAAAACTTAAAAAATGAATGACAAAAACAAGAAACAAAAAAGAAAATAAAGAAATAATAAAAAATAAAAAAGGTGACTAAACCAATCTACGCAAGCGGAAAGAAAACATAGAAACCCGAAGAGAAAGAAAAAAAAAGAATAAAATGAAAAAAGTAACAGATAAAAACTAAATGAACTGAATGAAAGAGAAATATACTAATAATATTAATAAAGGCAATAATAATAAAGAGATTCATTTGAAATATTTAAAACTTTCAAATACTTTACCAAAATGATAAAATAAGAGACAATATGAAATGAGACTCATCTACAAAGTATCTGCTCATAAATATTTGAACCATTTTTCACTCACTATCACATCAAGCTTGGGTGCATAAATCGATAAAAGCAGGCACGATATGTACAAATGGTCAACATATCCCGCTTTAAATCTTCCAATCGATTTTCCATGTCCTTACTGCAACTATGTACTTTAGCAGGTGAGTTCAAGGAAAAACGCACACCCTTCTGGCGGGTACACAGCACCAAATGATGAAAAACGAACCTTGCATACCAATACCGAAGCAAACGAAATGAAATAAAAAAGTTTTGGCACAGGTAAAAAACTGCCAATCCAAACACACAAAGACGTAGTTCTGCATGAAGAATTCAATGCAAAAAAAATTGTTGATGCATCTGTTTTTTTTTTTCTTTTGGTTTTGTTTTGGCAACGTGAATAAAAAATCACTTTCTACTGCTTGCATCTGACAATGGCTACGAAATATAAAGAAAAAAAATCAACATCCTCCCCGTCTTTCCAAGTGTCTGAGCAAATCCGGTTGGCAAATTATCAATTCTAATGCAAGGTGGAAATCCGTTTCCGCTGGGAACGAATTTTCTCTCACGTTTGGCAGGAACACAAACCCAATCGTACAATTTGTTTGCCACGGCGTCACGGACGTTGCAAAGACGGACGGAATGGTGAACCTGATAACCGTAGAACTTGCCACCTGCTGCGGCTCCTGATGGAAGGAAAACCTCTTCTGCGCGACATCTCGTTAATGCCAGCGACCGCAGATGCACTGTGATGGAAAATAAAGTCCTCCTTTGGCAGTGCCGTCTTCGTGTCACCCCGATTTGCTTGGCACGCTGTTTGTTTCCTGCTGCTTAAGCCCATTTTCACACCCGATGGGTTACGATTCTTGGGAAATGCAACGCAAAAGGATCCTGTTACGGTTACGGAACGGAGGTTTTTTTTTTTGGTCGAGCCATGGGCTCCGGATACTGCTCCAGTGGTACGGTACACTCTGGGATTCATTAAATATTGAACGCGTGAAAATGTAGAGTGCTATTTATGTGCCGCCTGCCGGGTGCTTACCGACCCGCAACATTAGCTTCTTTAAGGTGCTTTGTCTTCCATTCGGAGACGATTCAATTTAATGTCTATTTCATTGTAAGGGTTGAATCGGAAAGCGTCACGATCAAGGTGTAACAGCCTAGAACAAAACTACAGCGGAACACAATCCGGTCGTCTTTTGCGGCAAAAAAGTGAACTGTTGGTGTAGATCCCTTAAGCTGGCAATTGTTTTGTGAATCAACTAGTGATTTGAATTGTTTCTGGAAATGATTATCGCCGAGCGAAATTGATTGAATGAAGAAGATTTGATTTCCGTTTATGAGATTATCTACTTTTGGTATACAATGAAAGAAAATTTTGTCCAATTTTGATAGTTAAACTTTGTTAAATTCCGTTCACAGATTCAACGCCTTGAGGTAAGCGCCTAAATGTATGCAATAAGTTTGCTGTTTTAGATTTATGATTCTAGAACTCTGCAAGAAGAATGTTAACAACTAAATCGAATGGCTGTATTAGTAATAAAAACTTACTTAATTTTATTTTTAATATAATGCAACATTTCTTTAAAATAAAATATACCTATTAAAAAGTCAAAAAATATTTAAGAAGATGATAAATAAATTCATGCTCATAGGATGCAATCTGCTCCACACAGTTTATTTTTAAATAATCAAAATTTATCTACTTTTATGAGAACCATTCCTAAAAACTAAACAAAAACAATCCGGTCTATTTTTGCGGCAAAAAAGTGAACTGTTGGTGTAGATCCCTTAAGCTGGCAATTGTTTTGTGAATCAACTAGTGATTTGAATTGTTTCTGGAAATTATTATCGCTGAGGGATATTGATTGAATGAAGAAGATTTAGTTTAGGTTTATAAGATTAAATATCTACTTTTGGTATACAATGAAAGAAAATTTTATCCAATTTTGATAGTTAAACTTTGTTAAATTCCGTTCACAGATTCAGCGCCTTGAGGTAAGCGCCTAAATGTATGCAATAAGTTTGCTGTTTTAGATTTATGATTCTAGAACTCTGCAAGAAGAATGTTAACAACTAAATCGAATGGCTGTATTAGTAATAAAAATTTACTTAATTTTATTTTTAATATAATGCAAAATTTCTTTAAAATAAAATATATTAAAAAGTGAAAAATATTTAAGATGATAATAAATAAATTCATACTCATTGGATGAAACCTTCTCTACACAGTTTATTTTTATATACTAAAAAATTAGAATCATGACATCCTGGACCAAAGATTGACAACTTTGCTCATAAGATTCGAATAACTTTTTTAACTAAACGGTCTTACTAAACGGTCTTTATAATTCTTGCTATACTATACATGAATACTAGTCCGATAAAGGATTTCAACTACTAGCTTGCAGTTAAACACAACTTTCGATAAACTCTTTATCATTTACCAGCCAAACATCAGTCACAGTCAACCATTTTCCCATTTTGCGCTTCATTGATCGTGCCTTGTTGAGATGACACATAAAAAAAAATTCATTATGTCCATGAAATTCCCCAATCGTGGTGAAACTAACGAGAAAAATGAGCTGCTTATTGGGTACCATTTGCAATTAAATTGATTTGCGTAATCGATAACTTCAACGCTGCAGCGTCGCACCCTGTCGGGAAAATTCTAAACCGTCCCAGCACGAGCAACCCGTTGTGTGGAGATTTTTAAATTTTGTTTTACAATACCAATCGTGCAACAAACAGTGAGAAAGTGTGGATGAGGATTTCAAACAACAACAAAAAACACACGAAAAAAAGAGTTACCTCCCGTAAGTACACCCTCCTTGTACGCCACTTTGACACTCTAAAAACGATAATTAATTTGATTCATTCACTTTCGACGAACGGTCACCATAAATCACCCTCAGGAAGGCTATTAATTAACATCTGTTTCCATTTGCCTTCGCTGCCTTCGGTGCTTCACATTGCCACGTGTGCCACACAATTGACCCCTGCCCGGCGGCTTTTCTGGCAACCAATTCTGGCATTCCCGTAGCAGGTGTTCCGAACCCAATGCCACGGATGGAACGTGGATGCAAAGAGAATGCAAACCGCCTGGGCCGAACGTGTGAAGCGAACTTGTGTGTGTGTGTCTAACTATGGCCCGTTCGTACGAGCCTGCGCTTACATTCCTGCTGACGCTGAAGTAATATATCATAAAAGTTTACCCTTTGAACACACGTGCCCGAACCAAATCCAATCGAAACGATCTGCTGCATCTCGCATCCTTATCCATCCATTCGTTTGCCTTATCCGGCGGTGTACAGATTTTCGCCGAGATGGGGATGAGCTGATCCTCGATCATTATCGCATGGGGAGCATGCAGTATTTCCTCCACGTACAATGACGACACACCGTTGACTGCGACCGTGAAAGGTCTTATGGATGGGTAATGCCGCGACGCTTCCGTGCGTTCACAACACCATAAATATCGTGTTCATAACCAACTGGCTCGGGAAGCCAACACGATATCTTGCCATCCTCCCTAGCGCCATCATTACACACGGCCAGGTAGCCAAAAAGGCCGCATCATAAAGAGGACAATCAGGCACGCACATACCCGCTCACAAGGAATACGTTTCAATTAGATCGTTGATGCGTATCGGCGATGTTCTGCTTCGACGGGAGTTGCAATAAATTTTGCCAACTACACACCGTGCGGATAATTCTAAAGAGCCAAATTTGTACCGCACACCAGGCTGGGGAGGAATTATTTCTCCATGCTTAAAAGACACGCCCGAAATAAAAAAAAAGGTACATCGTGTCGCGTGGTTTCACACGAAAGAGATTATTGATATTAATTATGGTTTGCTAGGGAGACGGCAGGGGAACTGATGAGTATGTCATAAATTAAGAAATAAACGATTTTAAATTTCATACTCTACTACTCTCTACTCTACTCTCTCTAATATTTAAAGAAAATAAATAACAAGATAAAATTAATTTTCCAAGATCCTCAGTATCACAAACAACGCCTGAAAGTATGCAATCTTTTTGTAATTACGCTTATGTAGTAGACATTTCATGTAGTAGACAGGGGGCGGCCCGATGGTGCATGTGATAAACGGCGCCAGTCCACACGGCCGGACCGGGTTCAAATCCCATCCGGACCGTCCCCCCGTAGCAAAGACTGACTATCCGGCTACGCGGTAAAAATAAGTTTAGTAAGCCAGAAATGGCCGGCGTGACCTGTAAGGTCGTTAAAGCCAAGAAGAGAGAGTAGACATTTGAGTTAAAATCGCTCTGTATAATGCATTCTTTCATGCAGAGGATCGTCAATTATAATGAAAATAATAGACTTGATAAATATAATAGTCTTTATTTGTATTTTCGTTATAGGAAGCCGGTAACAAAGGTATAATAATACAAGATCTTTGTTTCATAAGATCATAAGAAACGAAGTAAGTATTGTTAGTTTATTTAAATTTATATTGAAATTAATAAATTTTAAATTAGTCATCACAGCTTTCACATTTCTGTGTTTGATTTTTTTTATAATTCATTCGCCCGTTTTTGTATTTCTTATATCAACAAACCTCCCTAAAAGTAAATTAAATATTGCATACATCTAGGCGCAGGAATAATTATTTAAAATTGATACATATCGATCCGATTAAAAGAATTCTAGCTAAAAATTCACTTCAAAATAGTAGTAGAAAATAGATTTAAATTATTTCTCAACCGTGTGAACAAACAAAACCACCTCAGGAATCTCTCCAACAATTATTGACTTTACTAATGAAATGCTCTCATTAGAGTCACCTAATGCAGATGCTAATGCAAACGTGCAAGCTTTTGCAACCGTACAAAATAATTATTCTTTTGCCACTAGAGACACAGACACCGGTCACTTTTGCTTTCCGGTTGAGCTGTGCTCAGGTGCTCTAATGAATATTAGCCATTTCCGTCACTTGCCATCGTCTTAAGTGCAGTGACAGCGGCGCGTTGATCACCGGCCCGACCAGGATCAGTCAGCACAACAGAAGGCCTCCAATTGTTCATAATTACACCAATTACACAGCAAAACGTTTCAGGTGAAGCACACTGAAGACAGCAGGAGATAAAAAATGCTTTTTCTTACTACGATCCCACACTAGCGTGCAACTGCAGCTGCTTATACCGTACGAGAGGATCTAAGGAAAAATTAAACAAACGTACAACACTTACCGAAAAGAGCTCCGTTGGTGCATTCATACCTGCCCCAGACAGCAGCATCATTACACATGGCTACAAGCTATACAGGACACGATGGTTAAAAAGCGATAGTGTTCACATGAGTACTAAAGGTCATACGAAACAGCAAACGATCCGACCTCGAAAGCACTTGAAAACCCTTGAGTAAGAATTTGTAATAAGGAAAAAAAGGGTCGTGTGAATCATGACGTTATACTCTGAATTCTAGAATAAGATGTCTAGCTAGTAACAGGAGCTTTCCACGATTCAATCTCCTATTCTTTTGCGCCTTTTTTTGCTAGCACAAACTAATGATCATCGTCGTAGGTTCGTTCGTTTTTTCTTATGTTTTCAAAATGCACATTTGGCAAGTTCCTGCCATGATCTGCAGTTACAATTACAGCCAGACCCATTCAATGGCAGTGTCAACCGAAAATCTTCCAATTTGTATATGAAGCGAGTAGTTTGGCGAGGTAAATTGCAAAATATATTTATGCTCATGATTACGCTTTTTGACTGACGAAGTGAGTTTCTTTTCTACTCAATTTCACTAGCGCACATTCAACGATCGGGCACAATTACGGTTACGACCCGGCGAAACCCCGTGCTACCATTTCTGATTCATCTTCGGAAGCCACTTGACGTTGCCGACCCTTTACGGATAGCACCGACATCAGCATTGCTACTTTACCACTTTTTATTTCCATCCAGAGCGCATTAAGAAACACATTTGGTCAAAGATATTTTCACTTATGACTTCATATCTCAGCACTTTTCTTCACTTTTTTTGGTTGCCGTTTGCTTCCCGGGATGAAAAGGATACGGCCAGGTTGAAGAGCATCCTTACCGGTCACACTTGTGTATGTGTGTAGGACGAATAAGATGTAAATTTCGGCTTCCTCATGCACCCATATCCAATCTCTTCCTCCTGTTACACATTCACACAAAATTGTCCCGAAATGAGGAAGGAAATGTGAAAATGTAATTATTTTTCTATTCATTTCTCTTCACGTTTTTTTTTGTCTGCTGAGAACGCGAAAGAGCTGAATGGTCCTTTGCTCCTTTATCGCTGTTTAAGTGAGGTACGGATGCTTTTATCTTTCTGGCGCTCGTTACGGTGTGGCACCAAGTGGGTGTGCGTATTCGTTCCTTTTTTTTCCCCATTTTACTGTGGATGATTTTCCGAACTCACCGTCCAGCACCATCGTGGAAGGAACGGGTAAGAAAATGAGGTATTTCTTCTACCGCTCGATCGGTGTATAAGGAGAAAACTTCAAGGATTCACCCACCACGGTCGTGAATGCATATGGATGAGTACCAATCCAATTAGATTGAATCGGTGCACTCGAGTGATTGTGCAAATTGAAAAGACGTCTTCGGTTCGCTCATCTTTGCCCAGTGTTTCATTCCTTTATCGCTTCATTTCATGTAGCTTCTTAAACCACTCATTTCAACCTTAGACAGGCCGAAGGACCCAGTGAAAACCATCCCTCGCTGTATGCACATGTTAGCCAAAGTCTTATCTACTTCATGGCAGACACAACGTTTTTGGATTAGTACTTTAGAATAGCATAAGACATTTACTGCATTAGTTTGAAAAGGTTTGAATGTTCGAATCGATTTTTAAAAGTTTTGTTTGGAAAAAATGTTTTTATTTGCCGTTAAATTTTTCAAAAAGAATATTTATTCTTGTTTTTTTTTTGTTCAATTGACATCCTATATAATCATGACGACTTTACTAACAATCTTATTTTTAGCAAGTAACCGTATGATCTGTTTTGCTACGAACGATCAGTCGCAGTGAAATTTGATATAATATCGTTCTGTATATTAGACCAAACGAGGAAATAATTGAAATAACCACAATTTTCGTTGAATCTTGTACAAAATAAAACAAAATTATGAATTGAACATTTATCCGTGCCTCAAAAGCTAAAGACATAATTTAAATTCTTGTATACTTTTCTGAGGTCTGCGTTTAACCACTATTTTAAACTAAAAACTGTCACGCATTTTGATTCTTTTAAATTACAAAATGTTGCATGGGAAACGGAGTGCACGTGCATGGCACTATGGTTTAAACGAAAATTAAAACGAAAAATTATATTTTCTTCGCAGAACGAAAACCAATGTTAAACAAAAGCATTGAGCACAAGTATAAATTTTATAATTGTTAAATAAAACAGCTAAAATATATAATTTGTTTGTTGCCAATTGTGTTTCTTCATAATGTTTGAAACAAGCAAACAAATGCATAAAATTAAAACTTTATTATACTGCTTTCCAGTTTTATTGTAATGTTAAACGAGTTGTAAAAATTGTAACCTCTTGCTCTCTTTTATTTCGCAAAAAATCGTTTACTTTGTCCTTGTATTCACCTGTAGTGCAAACCAGTTGCACTTCTGTGCGGGAATCAGCAAATAACTGAGAAAGAAGTTTCGTTCGCCATGTTTTTCTATATTTTTGACATATCAGCACATTTATCACTATAGAAGTGATTATAAAAGTATTTATTAACGTGTAATATATGCGTAAAAGCTTACAAAAATGGTTAAAAAGAAATAAATTCATCAATTTACATCGAATATCAGCACATTACGCGCTGCAAGTATAATGCACGTTCTGTCATGTGCCCGCTACGTCAAAATCTTAACTGTCAAACCTCAGCACATTGTCAAACCCGTTTTCGCCACACAACTGGCCGTGCGTCAGCCGTCAATCGAAAACATCACGAAAGAAATCACGAAAAAAATCGAAAAAATAGATATCGGTGCGTGTCGTCGTCGTCGGGGATTATTTGATCCGCGTTTGCTGACGATGGAAAAAGGGCAACCGTAGCGGGCCCCCGCTGGTAGTGAAACGTGTGAAACACCCGTACCATTTGTGACCAGCCAGCAGTCAGCTGCTGTTTCAGTTTTCACTCGCTCTCTGTGTGTGTGTGTGTTTGACATTCGTAGCAACTCCGCGAGAGCAGGCAGCTGCTGGCGTTTCGGTAAGAAAATCAATCGACCGCTGTACGGTGAAGTGCATAATGCAAGTGCAACTCGGCTGTCCTATCGGTGGGTGCAGTCAGCAGAACGGGTGCGTTGAACAGACTGGCTGGTGCTGTGTACCGTCCCAGCGACGCGTGTGTCCCATCGTTTGGTCCGTCCGTCGGTCATAATCCGTGTGTGAGGAGGGAAGGGGTGTTTGCCTTGTCTGTTGTCGATGGTTGTTGCCGTTTGTTGCTGCACGCTGGAAGACCTTCGACAACGCCTTCAGCTATCGTGCAACCGTGTCGTGGGTTAGGATTGATAAAAAAGTGCATTCCCTGCTCGAACGGCGGATGAGAAAAAGATGCACGCCCATTCGGTCAACATTCAAAAAAGCTTCGCAGCAAGAAGGAAGCAAGAACGCACATGAAACGAAACAACTAGCGAAAAGTGTGTCAAAAAGTGGTTTGCCTCTCTCGGTCGATTCTCGTGCGGAATCGAATTTTCGAGCAGATAAACAACCAATATCGAGCAGCGGAAAACGGAAAAGCGAGATCCTTTTTACTGCTGTTGTTACTGCAAACGGAAGTGGTTGGATTTCAACGACGACGCGGAGAAAAGCGGGGCACAAAATTCGTTCCGTAGTGAGAATCGGTGATTTGGTGAGATGTCAGTCGTCGGCCATGGCCTGCGAAGGTTCGTCGTCGTGGGACGTGTGGTAGAGAGTGCGTGCATGTGGGTGGGTAATGTGCGTAACTGTGTCCGTCATCCGTGCGTGCGTGCACTTGTGTAAACACCGTCCTACAGTAGGTCGTGGGTTCGAATGTTAAACCCGCACACGTAATTTGTTTTTCATCTTCCTTAAAGCCTCCCTCCGCGTGGCAGGGAAAAGCAAGTTGTGAAAACACAAAACCCGTACCGTGTATCCTTGTGTGTGTGTGTGTGCGTGATGTGCGCGCGCTCCAATTCTACGGGAAAAGTCCTTTTCCGATGATATAGCAGAGGCGCTGCCTACTTCGCTTTGCACAGCAAACGAGTAAAAGGAGAGAAAGAGGCCGCGATACGAATTTTTGGAAGCAAAAGAACGGGAGAGCGTTTACGGAAAGCAAAAACTGTCACTTGGAGAGAAGCGGCAGCAGCAGCTGTGGGCAAGAAAGGGAGTGGAAAGGAATTGTTGTGTTTACTAGTCTCATCTGATTTTCCCTTCTGTAGTAGCAGAATCGAACGAAACGGAAAAGCCCAACGTTCGAAGGTGAACGATTCGCACCGTGCTTTTTTGTTGGAACTGATTTCGACGTTTGTGAAAGCTGGTTCCGAAGGCATCCCCGTTATCCTGTTTTCCCACATTGGAAGACAATCACGACAATATTATCTGTGAAAAAGGAACCCGTATCCGTCTTCGAAAAGGTGAGATATCTTCCTTAAAATACTTTGTATCTTCTTGTATCCGTAGACAAGCATATCCATTAAGAAGAATCATCAAATAAATAGATCAACAATTGAAAAGTACCACGTACGGCCGCCTTTTAGTTCCCATTTGATGAGTTCTCGACTACAGTGAACACGTTGAAGGTCCAGCCGACCGCGAAACGAGCGACACAAAACCATCCCTTCACATACGAACCTTTTTTGCTAGCAGAACGAAGGCAAGAAGGTAACGTAAAAATAAAGCTCAAATACAAGCGGCCAACAAACAAAAATCGCAACGCTAGATGGGGATAGAAACGGCACGCACTGGGAAAGGCTACCAGCTCTAAACAAATCCCATTCACCCATGCGGTCTGGGTCTGGGCGATTTGGTCGTTACGCGCCTTCACCTTCAAATGCGAACCGAGAAAGGCGTTTTGGGTTCAGGCGAGGGACACCACTGTCCGCGCGGGCCGCCGGGGGCGGTTTTTTTTTACTAATGAATCAGATATACTGGCCCTTCCCGTGCGCACACAACATGCGGCACGATGGGCTTTTTGCACGGTCGGTCAAAATATGACATCTGAACTCGCCACCCCATTCCGATGGTCATGCGCATACAAACGTGGTGTGTTTTTATTTAAATGGTGTTACGCGAGAGAAAAACTCCTCAGGTTGATACACAACCATCGCCGGTGCGGTTTGCCTAAGGAAGCGAACCTGTACAATCACTATGAAGCTGATTCGATTAAGAGACAGCAAAACATAGGGAAAACGGTCGCCCCAAAACCGGGGAAACAGCTAGGCGCACGGACGTCCTCTGTTCATTGAACTGCTTAGTGGCAAACAAATCGATGACCGAATGGGTAGCGAAATGGGTAAAAAAAAGGAAAGTGAAGGACCCTTCATTTGCGGCTGGAAAGAGAGTGTAATTAAATTAGAGGCACGAACACACCACCCTGGGGGGAACATACACACACTTCCGTGCGCATCCTTTCGTACACTTTTCCACCCCGTACGGAATCAGAATAATCTAATAGAAGCAAAAACGGGGTGCAGCTTTTAATCGCTGCCCTTATCAGCCCAACCACGAACGGAAGGCAAGAAAGTACGTCTTTAAGACCACACAAAAATCAGCCCTTTCTTCCGGATTGAGAAGTAGGATAGGATCTTGCGGTTTCGTTGTGGAGCGCAATGGCATCAACTCTTTTATCTTTATGAACCATCTTCAGTTTGGTGGTTTATGGGTGAAATCCAGTACGATTGTTGGATACTGTAGTACTAATCTTATCTTCTTTTGTAGATTTATTGTACCGAATGTACCAAACTCCCAAAATAAACTGGAAATTTTTACCATTACAAATCCATCGCCAATCCCACCGTACACACGTCGTCATATGTGCTCGGAGAAGCAAAAACTTCCAACGCCGCACCGTGGTCACCGGTTCATGACGGTAACCACTGTCGATAGGAGAAAAATGTCCGGCCATCAAGAAGAAACCAGGTTGTGCCCCCAGCGATTGGGGCGCTGCGAACGATAGCACGATCCGCGGAAGGAGAGAAAACATCATCGTCCGAAGAAAAGCTCACATGAAAGAGCATCAACACAACGCACACAGTCACATACGCAGCCAAAACTATGCCTGGCTGGTCTGGCGTGCAAACCGGTGGTTGTCGAGAAGCAACAGAGCCGACGTGGTTACCATTAATCCCTTTTACCCGGGCCCGGCTTCCATTAGGTCAGTCAGTTTTGCTTTCGCCTCTTCGCTGCAAGTATTCTACGTGCTGCGGTGTTTATTTTGCGCGTGTTTATTACCGCAACCCGGTGCCGGTTAACGCAGCACCGGGGATCCAAACGATCCAAAGATGCTACATGGGTTTCGAGCAAGAATGATGCCGATCGAGAGTCGGACAATAGCACTGAATCATTGGGAGTTTTGTTTAACAGCACACTCATCGGTTTGGAGAAAATGATCGAAAAAAAACGATAAATTATAAACAGGGAGAAACCCTGAAGATCGCGGAAAACAACAAAAATCAAAGCAGATGAATGTTAGCTTTCGCGGAGGAAGCAAGTAAAACCGGACGCACCCTTTCGGATGGAGGCTAAAGACGAATGTGTCTCACTTTGTCCTGAGTTTCTCTCAATACACAGACACACGCTCATAAATATGTGCAAAAATCGATGCCTTCCATTAATGGAATGCAGCAAAACGCATACACAGGTACACGAATGGTTCGAATTTTAAGCGCCATTTCTTCATCCCTCTTTCGAGGACGTCCACAGGAAGGGGTTCCGTAAATGGAATGCTTCCATTTTCTTCTGGACCCATTCTTAACCTTCGTGTTTCTAAACGTCTCGCACGTTCCGGTGCACGATTATGCTGCCACAAATACAGACGACGAAAGAGGTACCACCGTTGCCGTCGACAGTGCGTGACCTGGTTGTGTCTGTTGATTGGTTTGTACAAATTTGGCCAAAAACGAAACCAAACCTACCTACTGCCGGAGAAGAGACGTCATCGTCATCGTTGGTCATTCGTTGGACGATTGGTTACGGATGCTGTTAGGATGCTGATGTGTCATCCGTACGCCGCGGTATATCCCGTGAGACACGGGTACAGCCGCAAGGGGTCTTCACCCATAAAGAGGACAAGAGTTATTAGGTATGACTATTACAAATTGCCAGCTGCTTTTTGTGTGTGCATCATCAGTTACGGTGGTGGGAAAGACCATCACGCAGTGACTCATTTTTTCTCAATCTTCGTCCCGACCTTGAGATGATCAGTACGCTTTTGTAATATAGGGCCTCCCCACCAACGGTCTGGGGAGTCTGCGAACGAAACACCTACACCTACGGTAGACGGCGCATGGCGTAAGGTGATGAAGTTATGGCTAGATATGGGCAAAGACTCAAAACCTCAGCTCGCGCAATCTACACAATGCAAACAGTGCAGCTACTACCGTGCAGTACTCGAATGGAAGTTCCGGCGAAGATAGCGTTGCAGTGCCTATTTTCCCCTCCAACAATGGTAGCCTTGCCTAATGTTTGCCCGGTGCACGTGGGGTGTATGACGATCGCGAGTCATCGGTACGGTGGCACACTAGTGCGGTACGTGCGCGAACCATCTCTCGCTCTATCGCGCCTGCATGTGCGCGCACCCGCTTTGTAAAGGTCTCTCAAACGGTAATGGGTCTGCTATTCTTTATGCTTCTTTTTTTTCCTCTCCGCCAAACGCAACCCCGCGGATCGGATATACTGCGATTGCCATATTGGTGAAGTGGCTACCACACAGCGGGTAGTTTTGCTAGTCGGCAAGCGTACTTTACACTGAAGGCAACAGCTCGGATCACAGCGAACTTGTGCGCACTAGTGGACGGATACAGGCACGTTCGTTCGGCTGTTTCCCTGTACCTTTCAAACACCGGTTCTCCAGCACGGGGCCAGATTTCTTGCTGTGCCGTTGAGCAAAAAGAAAACGAAACTCTTGCAAACACACACACACGCGCTTCAACCAGCTAGACACACCAAAACCAACTTCTCCCCCGTTGGTTGGGGTTGAGTAATTTAACCGGCTCGATTGCACGGCACACGGTTGACCGCAATCGCAACCGAGTGACGGCGTTTGCACAACATCGTTTGCGTTCTCAGCGCTAGAACCGACCACTGTTAGTGCTCCGTGAGTCGGTGGTCTATTGAAACTACCGGCTGTGGTGGTGGTTTGCTTGCGTCCACAACGCCGTCCACGGCAGCCAAAAGCGTAAGCTCATTACAATGAAGCAAAAAAATGGAAAGTAGATCAACACCAACCGATATGCACGGTCCGAGAGATGGCAATCTCTAATCATTCGCGTACAATGCGGGGGCTTTTGCGACGAACGTTTGAAAGGGCATTCGGCAAACGGATCTCAATGAACCGCTTCTAATCCTTTTCAATGCGGATCGAATCCCTTTCTCAATCGCTTTATCTTTCGTGATTTTGTGATCATGGTGGCATTTTGCAAGCAGTGGAAACATTGGAACATTTTAGATATTGAAGATATTATACAGTGCGTAACATAATTAGAAGAACCGCTCACTGTAGGATAAAATAAAATCCTGAGAAGTTGAATAACATACGTACAATGTCTTGCAAATTATTTGTAATACAAAATACTTTATATTTGTAATTAATTTTACAAACGTTGTTTTATTTACATAAAACGGACCCCAAATCAAAATTTATCAAAGATCCTCAGATAATAAAAACTCAGGAAAAGTTGTAATGGAAATCCAAGAACTTAAATTGCAATCCCGAAAAATATAGAGAAGTACTAACAACGATGTTCCAAATTTAATTTAACTTAATTTACCACTTTGTATTGAGATGTCATATATTTCATTATATACATCTTCATATATCTTCCTTTTGGTCAGATATGTCACCTGTTTATAGTATAGAAAACCTCATGGAATTTTCCAATTATTCCCGTCATCGCTAGACATATGATCAAAATTTATTCAAATTGATGACTATTGTCTCAATAATGAATAAATTAACATGTGGCTGTGTATGAACATCGTGATAAGCGATGCGCAGTGCTGTATGCATATGATTATACCTTCACCTTATTCGAAGGTTTCCGTATAATACTGAAGTTAAATTAAATTCGCAGTGGCGTGCTATTTGCAGTCGATCTTCATTACGCTACTTCATTAAAATACGACATACCGGCGTGTGTTTATTGACTACTTGTGTAAATGAGTTTATAGATGATGAAACGCCGTATTTACGATTTGAAGATCGTACCTTACATATCGTCACATCTCGTAGAACATTTATTGTAATTGACGTGTTATGCACTAATCTAGCTTAAATCGACACAAAGATTCAACCTTTTGAGGCCAACACCTTGAAGATGCTCGGTGTAATTCTATCCGTACATTGCGAACGATCTCCTCAGGTGCTCCACTTACGGTTTGGTGGTTCACGCTCGAGAAATCCTGATCACCGCAAGACGTGGTAGCCCTTGAATTTGTTTCATTAACCTTGGTTTCCATACCGCGAGGGCAGTGGCAATCATGCAATGTTAAATGCAAAATTAGCTCTGCACATACCTCGCCGACGTCTAAAACCTCCAATGGCAGAAATGTACGAATAATTAGAGATTATTTTCGTCACCACTCGCATACGCACAGTAGCTGCGTTCTTCGTTCGTCAAAGTCATGAATGTCTGATGAAGTCACGTTCTCTTAATCCGCTGCCCCATCGCATTCGCATCGCAAAAATCCCTCCCGCGGCATGATGATCGCGATGATCGCGAATGTGGTCCGGTGCTGCTATAACCGATAGCGGAACAACCGCTATGGTATATTTACACGCACGGCCTCACGGCATGATCATCATCAGCCAGCAGTTCGCGGATTGCGCTCACTCATCGTTGTCAACCTGCCCGCGAGCTGTCACCGTATGAAGTGTGCTGCGTGCTGTGTTTACGTACACCGGCGAAAGGGGACACTCGGCTTTGCGCGGAGTGAATGTCAGAATAAATTACCGGATCAACGGAAGGGTCAAGCTGTACCCAAAACAAAATAATATGTGATCCCTTTCCACCGCGGACGACGAACACCTGTTGTGGTCAGTTTAGCTCTTGAAGCGAAACTGTTTTTTTCTTCTGTAGGTCATGGGGAATCTTCATCAAAACGATGTCCGGCGATGTGTGCCTTGAAAGTGTGTCGGGCTATGTCCTGTGTTGACCGTTCTAAGGTTGCATTAAAAACAGAATCACACATTGCTGTGCTTAGCGTTGGGACACCTTGGAAAGGTTTAATGGCCTATCGCCTAAAACCTAATGAAACTAAAACCGGCAATGAGGCGTAATTGTGAGATGTTTTGAGAAATGTTGTACATACTGTGTTTAGTATCTTCCTGTACATACCACATTCTTTATTAAAGTGATCGCGTGATATCGTAGCTAGCTAATTGAGAGTACCTAACATTTTCAAAATTCTTTAGTTTATTACTAGTGGCTTGAAAGGATTGGAGGACTGTCTCAGCTGATGAAATTTGAGGATTTATCTTTCTGCCAACATGGATCAAGGGTAACTCTTTGTACGATCGCACCCATTATTAGTTTTTTGAGGGGAATAGACATTCAATACCTCTAAACTATTCTGTTTTCTCAATGTTTGCCCAAAATTGATGAAGTGATGATGAAGATAATGAATTGGGATTTTTTTTCTTCAGCAAGTATACACAAATGAAATATGTGATAAAAAGTATTATAAAACTAAGATAAGTTGATATTCAACAGGACTTTTTCTTCGGATCGCTGTAGTGTAATGAGTGATATCCTCCGGCTTTTCATTAAATATACTCTAAAAACCCAAAAAAATTGAATAGCTATTCAATGGAACATTGCTTATAAAATAACTTCTTGTCTCAAAAAATCTGAAGAGAAATCAATTCAATCAGT
This sequence comes from Anopheles parensis, assembly GCA_016254315.1. NCBI lineage: Eukaryota > Metazoa > Arthropoda > Insecta > Diptera > Culicidae > Anopheles > Anopheles parensis. Next base: position 38,350,371 of record CM028126.1, read on the forward strand.
TCCCAAATTGACGAGAATTCTTGAATTGGTTTGACATTTTTACTTCATATTTCTAAGCTCTTGAGCCTGAAGAAAATGCAATCGATATGTTTGATATATTTACTATATATCTGCCCTTAATTAAAAGCCTTATTCACCCTTAGCTGTTATACACTTAAGATTATTTTTTGTGCGTTTGAAAAGCCAGGACTTACATGTCTAACCCTTGAAGAATTAAGCATGATGTAAGAAAAAGTTACTACCAAAAATTGCAACCAAATTGTATTGCAAACGCATATTCAAGATGCCATCCAAAATAAATGATGGTAACGAACTATATGTAGCTATTTTTACCTTTTTCAATTGAGGAGACCCACCAAGAAAAGACACAGTGTCACCAACTAACCGTCGGTTGTTTTTATTTTTGCTTTGCGTGTTTTATTTTCCCTCTAGATAAATGCGTCAATTGCTACAGAATGACAGTTTTGTCTGCCTATTGCCTTTCGTACGGTTGCCGTCCATTGTTTGCCGTTTGTAAACATTAGTACAGCATTTAAATTTTGCCACGCCTTGTTACACGTTTGGCAGTTTGGCAAAAACATCTTAATTATCACAAATCTGTTTCGCTAACGAAAAAAAGGCTCTGCTGCTCTGACAGTACCGGTAAAGCGCGGTGAATACAGTGAACCAAATTTGTAACGCTCGGCAGTGAAATATTTACCGACAGTTCTATGCACGGTTTAAGCAAGCGGTGTAGTACTCGCTTCGTTTCCACTAAATATGGACTCGTGTCAAAACATGCCCTTGATTAATCGGCCGGCGAGCGATTTGTTCGCACCAGACGTGTGGTCGACTTGGTGGTGAAGCCGCGTCTGAGTTGAGCGATGAACCGATCTGCCACTCGTGTCCAAACATAGTAACGGGTAGTAGGGTCAGTTCGGATTTTAAAATAAAACAGACATATACACCACAACGCCTAAGGGTGGCACTTAATAGGACGCTTCGTATGGTGGATCGACAAATACACGTTGTTTTTTTTTTATTATACTTCCCCTTTTGTTTATTGACTTTAAAAATACAATACATTATATTAATAAGTGTGCAGGATGTGACGAATGTTCTAATGCCGGAATCGCTTTAAGATAGTCTTCCTTAAGTAAAATATTTATCATCCGTTAGCCTCTTAGGAGGATTAGACTGTTTGTGATTAGTACGCGTGAATAACAAAAACGGTTTATTTTGACATTGGCCGTTTGAGATCACGTGAAAAAAAAAGTTGGAAAACAATCACACCAGGAAAGAAACGTTTCACTCCGCTGACATTGAAGCAAACCGAGCAGGGGCTGGTGTTGAGTTTCCAATCTTTTCACTTAAACTTGATCCGCTAAACCGACAGTCCGCGCTCATATGCTCTAAACGCGTGACACCGATGAAGCTGGCAACGAAATGAAAAGCAAAACACGGCTGACTCATAGATGAGCGAACCGAACGTGTGTGGAAATTCTGTATTTCACGCTTGCAGTTCGCTAAATTAGACGATTCACTTTTCGCGTGATTCGCGCACACTCTTGGCACGCCTTGGAATTATTTGGCATCCAACTCCGAAAGAGAGACAGAGTGAGCTCCGTATAACCTGGGTTAGTAACAGTCGATCCGGTGCCATAATATCTGCCAATCGACCATATGCGCGAAATGATTTGTTGTTGTCGATCTAACCCCCTCCGTGACGATTCGTCTGTGGTTGGTGAATTTTTACGCCACGCGAAAAACTGCCACCATCTAATCGGTGTCCGGATCTTGGACGAGAGAGGCTTGTTTGAGGGGTGAGAAATTAAACAAAAAAACAGATAGTGATCGGTTTTTGACCCTTTTTCCGTTTTAGTGTTTTACAGTCGATCGTTGTGAGGAGATCTTGTGTTTGTGCGTCTTTTTCGAAACAAACAAACCGGCGAAGAGTGAATGTTTGCTATTGATGCTATTTTTAAAAGACACGAGAATGCAAACAATTTTCGGTGGTCATCCCCAAAAACTCAATGCAAACTTGGCCTGCGCGGTTGGGTGTGAATATAAATTCTCCCGTGCCAACACATTAAGTTCGGCAACGTTAGTCATCCGGCTCGAAGGCGTAAGAGTGTCCATGACCTTCGTGATGGTGCAGCGAAGGGGATGGAGTCACGCGGGGTTCGAATGTTCGGACCTTATTTAATGTGTCATTAATTTCCTTCAGCACTTAAATGCGCGTATCGCGCGACTGTTTAGTTTTCGGGGTTGGGAGGGATGTGTGTTTTAGTGGTGTATCAGTTAGAAAGTGTAAATAATGCTAACAAACGTTCGTGTAAATCTGTTCGTAGCCAAAAACCCGTGCACATAAATTTACTCAATTGCGGTTTCATCTGATAAGAAACATAACGGGGTGTGTGTTTGTTTGTTTTGTTCCCAGTTTGCGTATGATTCAATTTACTCTAGTGCGCCATTATCAATTTGTAGCTTTCCATATGAAACGAATGGATGAAATGCTGGGCCTGATCGTTTCACTTCGCTAGCTACAAACAAGATACTTCCGTTTCTAATTCATTGCGATCTCACACTATTTGGGTAGTGTGTAAAGTTGTAGTAGCAAGTACGTTAGATTTACTCTATTTTTTTCTCAAATGAATGTGATATCCTATGAAACTAGCTAAACAAAGTTATACTAAACCTTTCAAATATTAGGTTTGAGACAGTTAAACATAACTTCTTCATTACATTATTGTAAGTTATTGTTATTAGTTTCAAATTTAATGTAGTACATAGTACTTCTTTGAAGTGCAATGCTGACCCGCTGCAGCAAAAGATGCCAAGTCTAAACACCCGCAACATTAACCGTCGAGGTATCCAGTTAAGATGAATTCTTGTAGCAAATTCCTCAACTATCGTCAAAAAATAATCCATTTGTTTAATAAACTCTAATTTAGAAAAAAGGAAGCATGATCGAATGATTCGTTACGTCTTATAGAGCTGTTGATGTAGTCAAAGTTTATCAACATCTAGAGCAGGCCCTCCCGAGAGATACAGAAATTGGCCCTCAGCTGTGGCTATTCCATTCAATGCGGCCCGCCAATCTAAAAAGTTTGAAGGCCCCTGATCTAAAGAATCTCGCAGTATGATGTGTACGCAGTACTACTAAGCCTTCAACTGCTAAGACACTCCTCAAAAATCCTAGTTTTGAAGATAGCTATAAACAGTCACCCAACAACCTTGTCTGCTTCTTTCCTAACCTCTAACCTCAAAAGTTCTGGGACGATGAATGAATTTATCGGGAGGCAATCATATCGCAGTATCGTGTGAGATATTACAAGAGGACTTCCAGTTTTGGCTTCCTTGGACGTGAACCTGTACCTCTGGTTGCTAGTACCTGTCAGTTCTGCTTACTAGAACATGGTACTAATGCGATGTCCTGTCTGTAATGAGATATAATGAATTCTGAGGTCTCGAAGTCCCTATTATAAAACATCTAGTTATAAGTCCTGACTAGCAAGATTCACAAGTTTTAATATTCAAAATGGGATAAATTCGTTCTAAGTTCTCAACAGTTATTAAGTTATATGAATTGTTCAAGTTACATGAATTGCTTACTATTAAAAACTAATTCTTATCTGTAAAACCTTGTATACAAGGACGGCAACCTAAATCAAAATATATGTCCTCAATCGTTGTCTTACGTGTACAGGATGTTTAGACCAATATTATCGCTTCGCTCAGTTCTTTGCTCCAGTTATCTGATGAAGTAATTAATGTTATTAATACGCTTAATTTGAATCACTATCAAAACCATCTTTTCTGCTCTTGTCTCTCTTGGAACTTAATCACACATTAACCAGCAAATGAGTGAGCACCCGCAAATGGGTCACAAGATCGCATCACTCTCCATGGCCAAACGACAGTTTCTCGAGCATTACTGGAAGGGCAAAATACGTATGTCTGTGGAGCTACACAAATATACGCATTGAACATGGCAAAAACAAAACTTCCTCACACACTAAAGTCGCAACGATCGGTGTATAATTATTCACGTTTCGCCGCACTCTGTGTGCTGCCGATTGAACACACCTAACCTTGCCCCGGCTGGAGGTTGTGCCACCGGTTTGCCCAAAGTCTCGTCCAAACTTGTGTGTGGCTGAGGAAGTAATTTAACTACCGGTGCACTCCGGTCCGGTACCCGGCAAGGGCACTTTGTTATGACGTATTGCATATCTACGGGTACAGCGTCTGACGCTGGCTAAATCTTACACCCGTGTACTGTACATTGATCACGATCCGGCGCACTCTATGGCCAACTTCATCGATGAAGAAGGCGGAATACCTGCCTAGACTGTTCTATTCCACTGCTACTTAGGCGCCACTATAATTTTACCCCATTCGAGGAACAATCTACATTTAACCCACACCTAAAAAAAACACATCCACAGGTAGCAGAGCACCTAAGCCGTCAAATACTGCTGATCGTCCCTGAACCGGACTGTGATGATGGTCGACAGAAGACGTGGTGGTTTATTTTCATTTATTCACTGGTCGATTTGCGCCGGTGCTAGAAGTTTTTTTTTACGTTACTACAGAGGAAATAAACTATTTCGGGGGATATCTGAAGCCTAGTGGACTAATGTCTGATCGGAGAGGAATACATACAGGATGCGGCGACACGTGCATAGTTTGCGCTGTTGTATCTCGACCTGACTGGGAGCTTCATGATCAGGCATTTCACGTACTGGTCGACAGTCTCTATTTGCTTCCGAATTCACTCACAGTAAGTGATCTCGCGCAACATTTGTTGGAGTTTCTTGTCAGAAAAAGTGTGTAGTGTGTTGTCCGTAGCTCATATAATTATCATCGGAGTCCGTCGGATGTGATGGTTCCACTTTTCAACTCTGAATGGAGGAGTAGTAGTACAGCTTATCTAGCAGGTCTGCAGCAAGTGTCGCTTTCTGTCATCTATCAAAAAATACCATCGCTCTACTCTAGTCGTCGGACGGTTTTTGGGTAAGCGAGCACGCTTGTAGATCAGCATCATCGTCCGTCATCACGAGCGTGCCATCAACCTTGTACCAGCTTGTATTGCCTTCCTGTCCCGGCCCAGATGATCAGTGATTACCTGCCTTTTAGTACACCTCCACACGGTCTCCACTTCCACACGACTGTGTGCATGTTCGCTGTGAAGCTGGTCACGAAACCGGAAAGCCTTCGATGACTGCAAGATAAAAGGCCACAGAGGACTGGATGGTGTGTGTTGGTTGTTGTTGCAGTTGCGTTCGCTTCTTCTTAAGCCAGGAGAAAATGAAACAATCCATACCGGTGTGTGTACACACCCCATGAGTGGGTCGCACGGGGAGGTTTTTTTTTCTTCTTCTTTTAATGATTGCTAGTGATGCCCCGAAGAGGAGGGCCTATGGTAGCGATCATATAAAACAATTTCCAAGCAATTAAACACACCTATCTGTTACACTCGCGAACCACTCGGTCAACATCGGGGGGGCAGTTCGTGTGAATTGCAGCCGGCTGCACGTGTGCGCGGCCTGATCGGTGGGTGGTTCACGTTTCGCATATTATCATTTGAAAAGGGAAAATTTTTCGAAACCGTACAAAACAGGAACCCGCGTGGCCTAGCTTTTGTCAGATGATGTGTGTGTTTTTTTTGCTTTTACTTACTTATTTTCATATTTTTCGGACCATCGAAATGAAACACGCATGGTTTCGGTGACGCAGAAGAGGCTATACCAGTGGTCGGCAAAGTACTCTTTGGAATATTCACGGTGGCTCTTCATCTAAAATGATACCTTCTATGCTAATCTTGTTGAAATTGTGCCAGAAATTCGGTGTTACATTTTTAAGCTATTAGCTGACTAATGATAATAATCGGAAAAGTAGTTGTAACATTCCTTGAGAACCATGAGAATGTCGGATCCTTCTAAATCTGACTCAGACACTATTGGCTGCCTGAGTCACATAAAATACTTATATATTGCACGCTAAATTCTCGACATATCATGAAGTTTGCCGACCTGCAGAGTTTGCAGTCCCTAATCTCTGCTATAAACTACACTTATTTACAAATAACCTTCTTTTTCCGCACCTCATATAGTGAAGAGAAACTTTCCAATAAAAAGTGGATTGCAATTTTTACACTTAAAGAGAAGAAAAGTTTACCGAACACTGACAAAACCATCCGTCAACCGTTTTCCAATGATGACCCATGGTGGTCTCTCGGGTTTGGGACCTCTCGTGCTAGCTGGAAAGATCGTGTGGTCGCGTGTAAAATGGACTGATTACAGCTGCCCATGCCCGCGCCATAGGCCCCGTTAATGGTTGATCGATGTGAAGTAGCTTCGCCCCGTTGACTACCTTCTTGTCTTATCAACTTTCGATTGCCCTCGTTATCAGGGGGTTGTGTGTAATGTTTACTTTCGCTTTAGATGTTTAAAGTTTGCTCTTTACACGCGTTACTGCTGTGATATACTGTAGTAGGAATTGTTGTTATACGTTGATTCATTTTTATAAATATTTACAACTTAAAATTAAATTTATAACGTTTAATAAAGCTGTTCTTAATATGTTTCCTCTCGCTCGGATAAACAAATGAACCTAATTTGTGGCACAGCGAAACTCATGGATCGATTCCTCCCATATCGCTAATTAATCCGATCACTTGCAGTTCCTTTTCATCGGTCGATTGCGTCCACCTTCGGATGACTTTCTACTAGCGGTTCCGTACCGGCATCCGTATCCATCCGGCCATCTGGTGGCTGGCTAGTGTCCGGGCCCATCTCTTCGTGCTTCGTAGTCGGCGAACCACGACGCCAGGCGGAAGTGTCGGTTTTTTGAAAGTTAAAAACCATTTATTGCTTACTCAATCGACCCGTGCGCGTGTGCGAGTTAGTGCCATGCACGCACGTCCACCTTCCGGGTAGATGGAAACAGTGTGCCGGCTGTACTACAGTTGCCTTCCAGATAGCGCAAGGTGGCATGTGAAGCAGCACTTGTTCGTGTTTTTTGTTTGTTTATCAGTAGTTGAATTTGTTGCAATTAAATAAAACAGTTTAAACAGAGCACCATATTACAAACAGAAATAGTCAATAGACGTGAATATTTTAATAAAATGTTAAATTCATAAAGTGATTGTATCGACCGTTACCGACTGTATTAAAAAAAATCAACCATCTTCAGGCACGTTTACCGGTTTCGTTTTCGTTGGTTCCAAAATTGTCGAAACATAAATACAAGGCGCGCGCCGGATATTGAATATTGCGGCGCACCGAAACTTACCACCACATGTGGGTATCTTCACACCACACCGGTGTCCGCGATCGAACACAGCTGATCGGCTGCTGACGTCCGTTGTGCGCGGCTGATCGATCGGTCCCGCAAAATGGGAACAAAGAAAACCATGATGCCCCCGAGACAGACAGGCGGGCGCGGTCAACTTGTGCCCACAAAACAGATTAGACAGAGGAGAAACGATAGAAAGTGAACACAGCACCCCATCACACGGTCCATTAGATGGTGCGGTTTTTATCGCAGCAAAAGTGTCGATGGTACACCATTAACCGGCAGCACATGCCCCGATCGTTTTCCGATGGGAAACTGATGTGCGATCGCTCATCAAGAGATACCCGCGCACATAAACACATCCGATAGAGTGACGGGGATCTTACACATCCGGAACACGTTTCAATCGGAACACAGTGGTTTGTTTGTTTTTGCCTCCGACTACCTGTGGGCTGTGTATCGATCGATGAACAATCCGGTCGAACAGCACGAGAACACGGTGCGTGATCTACGCTAGTGTTGCCATCCGTTACCTTCACCTTACGCGAGGTAAGCAACTAATACGCTCCGACGTGGTAGGCACAATATCAAGGACCCTACCGTCAGGCGTTCATGTTCTGCCTTCCAGGTAACAGCAGTTACAGTACGTATCAATTGCCGTACTGGTGTTCGGCTACCCCCGGTTATTTCTCAACAGTTTCGAATGCAATTGCATTTGCCTTCGTTATCTAATAAAAACGTGTTTCCGCTTGCCTGTTTTGCGTCTTATCGGCGCAGCACTCGGGGTACGATTCCGCTCGGCTACTAATGAACTTTTATTACCGCATTTACCGGTTTTTTCCTTGATAATCGTTTAATGTTTTCTTTTTCACGTCTTTTATTTCCCTTTCAGTCCGGAGGATGAAGGCGGCGTTAAATATGGACAGTTGTCAACCGAACCTCGTCACCTAGGGACACCGAAATTTGTGTGCGCCGTTCATCGTGCAAGCATAAGCGATACCACTAATGGGTCTTTCAACTACGAGTCGAAGAAGAACAACACGCACTCGTCCTCTCTATTGCTGAACCCATATTCGGAGATTGCGAAAGCTATAAATTGATTTGAATCTAACGAAACGTGTAGCAGAGTGCCGAATAAGTTCACCGGTGATAAGCAGTGACATCACAGCGCATTTTGCCGAAAGAGAGTCATCAAATATTACGGAGGACACTTTCCCACTCAACGCAACTATATAGACAGACAACACAACAAACCGTGTACGGCGTAGGCACCGGGCAGTCAAAACGACAAAATGGTGTTATCTTAGAACAGGTTAGTGCACGTTCAACCGTGAACCGAAAATTTTATATCCCATCACTCACCCTCGGACTCTCAGACAGAAAACAAAGGACAGGAAAAAAACGAATCAACCTTCGGGAAGGGATAGTACACAAGCAATAGTTCAAGGCAATGACCCGCCCGTGGGTCTGTTGCATTATGTCAACGAACGCCTCTCCCACCACCCACATACACATTACTACACTAAACTCAGCTTTCACGCTTATCGATCGATTCCCTCCGTGTTGGTAAGACGTTTCTGATAACCGTTCCCCGTTCGCTTCAGATTTGCCTGATAACATCCCGGAACCATCGAGCCTCGTGGAGTACGAGCGGGGGAAAACAAAAAGAAAGGCCGCAAATCACGGATGATACGTGGTCCTTTCGAACACGAACACGAGCTACACCATGAGTCAGAAGACATCAACGAGCGTTGGAGGAGGAGGAGGAGGAGCAGGCGGTGCCAAGACTAAGACAGTATCATCTACGACTGTAGCAGCGACAACGTCTGCGGGTGTCAGTCAAAAGCAGTCAGGCGAAGCAATCGGTTCAACCGCAACGATACCATCGACAGATGGAGCACGAACCAAGTCAGCACATTCCTCGGTAAGATCGTTAAACTTTGACGATCCGGAGCTACTTCTAACGGTCGCGGGATCGACAGCAGGACGGAAAACAGAGTCCGCACCTAAAGAACGTAAGGAGAGCAATACGCTAGTGCAAATGGGATCGAGTTCGCTTGCCGCCAGTACGGTGATTTCCGCGTCAAAGCCACCACATTCGAAACCGCACGCCGAAGAAACGAAACCCGGTACAGGCGCAACGAACCAGGTATCGACGATAGGCAGTCCAGCTAAAATGGGTATCAAAAAGTCAATACCACATCAAGCTGCCTCACTGAAGCACGAGCATCATGAGTCGACGTTATCGCCGGTGGCCGGTAAACCAACGCTGCTGAAGGCATTCTCCGTTCCGGCGCCAGGTTTCGTCGGTGCACCGGTTGCCTGCTCATCGCCGCTGGGCGGCAAATCATCGGCCAGTGTTTCTCCGCATCATGTACCACCCGTGTCGCCGCAACCACTGGCCGCTCCTGTGATAACGACGGTTGCCGCTGCTTCTCCCACGGCAACCGCCATTGGTTCGCCGCTAGTCGGTACTACGGTATCACCGGCCGCCGTTGTGATGCGTACCTCTTCCGGCTCTAGCCTACACAAATCGGCATCATATCGAAAGTCATCCTACAAACCGCAACACTCGCACTCGTTGCGCTATTCCGGCAGTGGCAGCGATATCTCCAACTTGGTGCGCGTGCGCAACTCCACACTCGGCAATTCCGCGCCAACGCTTTCGCTGAGCGCGAAAGAGAACGGTGGATTCGGACTCGGAGGCCTCGGTGGTGGTAGCTTTTTTGCCGGTCAAAAGCGTCCCGCCTCGTCGTCGTCATCGTCGGCAGCTGCAGCCGCTCGGAGTGCCGCCGTGGCCCGGCATCGGCTGAGCTTCGTTGCGAACATTTCGCCCCGATCTCACTCACCCATTCCCGCTAGTCCCATCGATAGTCCGCGCATCAATTCGCCCAGTATTATGCAGTTTCCGTTTATGCCGATCAAGCGGATCGCTTCGACGGCGGCGTCGAAGAACTGCGACAGTCGGCGCTGGTCGGTCGCGTCGCTACCGTCGTCCGGCTATGTGACGACACCCGGAAGCTCTAACATTTCCTCGCAATGTTCTAGCCAGGAACGGTTACACCAGTTTCCGGCCGTGCCGACCAACGACGATCTGCAGCTGCTGTCGCTACATTTCTCGTCGAACGATAGCAATCCGAGCTTGGTCGAAGGGCGTACCCATCACAGTCACCATCACCATCATGGCTACCATCAGCACCATCAGCATCATCCGCATCATCCGATGGTACCGCCGGCGCACCATCACGCACTGCAGCAGCAACAGCAGCAACATCTTCACCATCACCATCATCATCATTCCCTGCCGGCAGGAGCCGTAACACATCAACCATACTCACACCAACATCCACTGGCGATGGGTGGCGCACCTATGGCGCCGGTCAGTGGAGTAATTTCTTCGTCGATCTCACCACAGGCTGGTCTCGGATCAGTCTCGGGCAGCGGTACGCTTTACCAACAACAGCAACCACTTAGCCTGCAAGCGCACGTGGGCTATCCACCAGGACCGGGAACTGTAGCAAATCAACCACCCGGCCCCCAAATCGGTCAGCTTCCACATCAACACTGCCCGCTGAAGGCCTCCGTTGGTTCATCCGGTTCGGGTAGCTGCGGCAGTGGTCCTACCGGAAAGGATGAAATGAACAACTTTTGTGGATGTCGTTCACCGATTCATCGACCGCGATCGCGTAGTCTCAGCAGTCCGAGCCATTCGCCGATTACCGATAGTGAAATCTCGATCATGAACACATTCTACAAGGAGCGCTTCCCGAAAGCGACCCAACAGATGGAGGAACGCTTAAGCCACTTTATCAATGAAAATAAAAACATCATTAATGATAGCGCGCGCAATTCGCAGCCGATCGTACGGTTCGTGCATCACCAGGTGCTGGAAATGGCTCGCGATTGTCTGAACAAATCGCAGGCGAAGCTGATCACATCGCGGTACTTCTACGAAATGAGTGAAAATCTCGAACGGCTGCTAATGGAGACGCGCGAAAAATCACCCGAAGCGGCACCGGAAATTACCGGTGTGATCAAGAAGCTGCTTCTCATAACCTCCCGTCCGGCACGGTTGCTCGAATGTTTAGAGTTCGATCCGGAAGAGTTCTATCGGCTGCTGGAGGTAGCTGAAGGTCAGGCAAAGGTAACGCAAGGCATCAAAGCGGACATTCCACAGTACATCATACAGAAGCTTGGACTAAACCGTGACCCGATCGCGGAGCTGCAGGAAGAACTCAACATCGAAACGGCATCACTGAATTCAAGTGTGAATTGTGCCGATCTGGAGGAGGAAGCAGAACAGGAGGAGCTAGTTGATCGACGATCGCGAATGCGTAGCAATAGAAGCGCACGTGCAGACGATAGTGAGCTTGCGGATGTAAACTCATCGATCGCTAGTGATCACATTTCCCGCGACGACATGACCTGCTCTACACCCAAGGGTTCGGGATCTTCAAGTTCGGCCGGTAATAGTGCGGCCAGCAGTACCAGCAATGTGCTGAATAACAATGCTGACCAGGGAACCGCGATGGTAGGAGGTACGACGGGTGCTGGAAACTCTCCATCAGCTACGGGAACGGCGGGCGCAGTAGGCAAGAGCTTTAAGGCACGTTCCAATAATGCAGTTCCGAACGAGAAGGATTTTGACATACTAAAGCTAATCTCGAACGGAGCTTACGGTGCCGTTTATTTGGTAAAGCACAAGCAAACTCGTCAACGGTTTGCTATGAAGAAAATCAACAAGAACAGCCTCATGCTGCGCAACCAAGTGGAGCAGGTGTTTGCCGAGCGAGACATCCTTAGCTTTGCCGATAATCCCTTCGTCGTTAGTATGTACTGTTCGTTCGAAACGAAGAAACATCTCTGCCTGGTGATGGAATACGTTGAGGGTGGTGATTGTGCGACACTTCTGAAGAACATTGGACCATTGCCGTCGGATATGGCACGGTTCTATTTTGCCGAAACGGTCCTAGCGGTTGAGTATCTGCACAGCTACGGAATCGTACACCGTGATCTGAAACCGGATAATCTACTCATCACCGCACTCGGTCACATTAAACTGACGGATTTTGGACTTTCCAAGATGGGGCTGATGTCACTCGCAACGAATCTGTACGAAGGCTACTTAGACAGCGAGACGAGGCAGTTTTCGGACAAGCAAGTATTCGGCACACCGGAATATATTGCGCCCGAAGTGATCATGCGCAAAGGCTACGGTAAACCGGTCGACTGGTGGTCGATGGGCATCATACTGTACGAGTTCCTGATAGGCTGTGTACCATTCTTCGGCGAAACGCCCGAGGAGCTGTTCGCCCACACGGTAAACGACGACATCGAGTGGCCGGACGAAGACGATTGGCCACTGCAGGAGGAAGCGAAGGATCTTATCACCGTGCTGTTGCAGCAGAATCCTCGCGATCGGCTCGGTACCGGTGGAGCGCACGAAGTGAAAGAACATTGCTACTTTTATGGGCTCGACTGGAACAATCTGCTGCGCCAGAAGGCGGAATTTGTGCCGCAGCTGGACAATGAGGAGGACACGAGCTACTTCGATACGCGCGTCGATCGATTCAATCACGAGATCTGTGGTGACGATACGGACGAGATGGAGGATTCACCGCTGTTCGGATCATTTAGCTCGTACTCGCCGCAGTATCGCAAGCAGCACAGTCTTTCGCAAGCGTCCATCAATTCTAGCGGCAACTTTGGTGGCAGTACCGGCAGTCGGATAAGTGGCGGAATTGGAAGCGAGAGTGGATCAATTGCTGCCGCAATACCTTCGGTTATTGTACCATCGAATGCTTCCACCATACCGCAGGCTCCTCCGTCTTCTTCATCTTCTGGATCTTCCGTTCCGGATGCGATTGGTGTGTCGCGCGAGTCTGGAGCGACGGTAATGGTGAGCGGATCAGCGAGTAGCATTACTACACCTCCCACCACTAGCGTTTCTTCCACCATGAAGCCCCAAGCGTCGTCGGTGGGAGGAGAGTTAACGGCTGAAACACCGAGCATCACCACTACATCGTCGACGCTGGGAAAGCCACAGCTACCAAGTCTGTTCGAGGACGGTTACGACACGACACATCAACGGCCAAACGATATCAGCAAGCTAATCATAACGCCAGAGCTGCGTAAGTTCAACATAAACCCGTCGCGTTACAAGATGCCATCGACGCCCGATCTCGACTATCTGCCCGAACTGGCTACCCCCGATNTCGCAAGCGTCCATCAATTCTAGCGGCAACTTTGGTGGCAGTACCGGCAGTCGGATAAGTGGCGGAATTGGAAGCGAGAGTGGATCAATTGCTGCCGCAATACCTTCGGTTATTGTACCATCGAATGCTTCCACCATACCGCAGGCTCCTCCGTCTTCTTCATCTTCTGGATCTTCCGTTCCGGATGCGATTGGTGTGTCGCGCGAGTCTGGAGCTACGGTAATGGTGAGCGGATCAGCGAGTAGCATTACTACACCTCCCACCACTAGCGTTTCTTCCACCATGAAGCCCCAAACGTCGTCGGCGGGAGGAGAGTTAACGGCTGAAACACCGAGCATCACCACTACATCGTCGACGCTGGGAAAGCCACAGCTACCAAGTCTGTTCGAGGACGGTTACGACACGACACATCAACGGCCAAACGATATCAGCAAGCTAATCATAACGCCAGAGCTGCGTAAGTTCAACATAAACCCGTCGCGTTACAAGATGCCATCGACGCCCGATCTCGACTATCTGCCCGAACTGGCTACCCCGGATCGGGAAGACTTCTTGGTCCATCACGGTATTAATCTACGACCGATGGCGGTCAATGTTGGCGCGATGCGTGCTGCTCCCAGTACTCCGGAAACACCCGAAACGAACAAACGCTTCAGCGATTTCTATCCACTTTCCTCGTTGAAACAGCTCAGCACACCGGAATCCTCCCAAACGGACAGTGACGATGTATCGCCGCAAATACAGCGCAAGCGCAAGATCGTGCACAATCGCATCTTGCCAAAGTTCTCGATCTCGATCGAAGATGATCAAAGTGGGCATGAAACATCCTCGTCCACGCCGTCCCAAATCGTAACATCGTCACCGTCGAGCTCGCTGCACAACCTAAGCGGCAGCAATTCGCGCCACATCGTAAAGTCGGCATCAGCGCTCGGCCTCTCGCTAATGACATCATCGGATGATTCGTCTTCGGCCGTCACCACCGCTGTCGGCCGATCACTGGGCGGTGGTGGCAACATATCCCTATCGGGTCGCAATGCGACGGGAACGACCGCTTCCAACCTGTCCTCATCCTCCGGCTGCAGTACGGGCGGTATCGCATCGTCCACGATGCATTCGGCGGGCAATTGTTCCAGCACGGCCAGCTCGCGTGATACCTCGCCCTGCCGTGAGCTGAGCCCTCTAGTCACCAACTTAAAGCCGCCGCTCATCATCAAGCGTGGACCGCGTGGATTTGGCTTTACTGTGCACACGATACGGGTGTACTACGGCGATACAGATTTCTACACCATGCATCACCTAGTGATGGCCGTCGATGAGGGAAGTCCCGCATTCGAAGCCGGTCTCCGTCCAGCGGATTTGATCACGCACGTTAACGGTGAGGCCGTGCAAGGGCTGTACCATACGCAGGTACTACA
>CM028126.1:38365608-38410202 GCA_016254315.1 Anopheles parensis
AGCGGTGGTTGGATCTCCGGGTGGATTGCCCGTTCCCGGTGCTATTCCACACCCGGCCGGAATGCAATCGCCCGTCGGAGCACCAGGAGTCGGTCCACTGCCACAATCAACGTTGGCAGCAACGGGCAGTACTCCGGTGAACAGGTTAAGCCTCTCACCGTTAAACTCGGCCGGAACACTTTACAATCCAACGCTTCCATCGCCGGGATCGCCGAGTACATCCGCGCCAAGTACTCCAACTGGTAGCGGTACGCTCGGTTATAACGATGGTGCTCCACTGTATCAGCGACCGTCGACTTTGCATGTGCTAAAGCACAAACTGCACTCATCACCCTGTGCTAGCAATAAGGCGCTTCACTCCGCAGCTGCTGCCGGTGGGCGTCCTTCCAATCGTCGGAAATCGGCCGACCATATGCCACTGTCACCGCTTGCCCGAACGCCCAGTCCGTCACCGTTGCCCGCTTCACCGACGCGTTCGTCCAGCCCGCTTGCATTCCCAGTGGTACATCCGCTCGGTGCGTCAAACACAACGCAATCGTACAGTCCCGGTGGACTTCCAACTGCCGCCGGTATCGGCATCGTAACTGGGCTGCCGTCCGCCGTCGTACCCGGTATTGTGGCCGGTAGTATCGGCGGTTCACCGAACCCACCAACGAAGAAAGGATTCCCACGGGCTAAGACAGCCGAACCCAGCTCACCGTTGCTGCGTCGTGCGCTGTCTCCGGATCGGTTGCATCCACGTAGTGCCGCCGAAAGTAAGTGTGTTCTGTCGCCGCTCTGTTGCAACACTTCGCTGAAAACAACGCCCCGCACTGTGGCCGGTATATGGCGATCGAATCAAAACTCCACTATTACGACCGCTGCTGGCAATGGTGCGGCTGGTGGATTGGGCGGTGTACAACTGACGGCGGCCTGTGGAGGTAACATCACAGCGGAACCTTCCCTCGCGTCGGTGTCACAGAACAGCGTCAACAACAATCCGCAACCGGTGGCTGTAACGGCTGGTGCAGAACCGATCGCAACCACAGGCAAGGCACCGGGAGGAACTTCTGTGTCGCGCACTAACAATAGTATGGCGCCATCTGGTGGGAAAGCTACGCTTCAGTCGGGGGCATCAGCGAACAGTGCCGCGGCTAAGGAGGATCACATCAAATCGTCCGCGGATAAGCTTGTGCCGCTGATGGAGAAGATGGCAATCAAAGACGGGGAAGCATCGAGTACGATCAGCATCAACAATAATGGCGGCGATGGTAACAGTGTTAGTAAGAAAGCGAAAGAGTAATTCGTTGCGCCAGCTTGCAACGTGTGGAGCTGTTAAAACGGGGCAAACTGCATTCGCTTTTACCGTTTGGGAAGTGGTACGAGATTTATTTGATTCACAGTATGGAATGATTTGTGGAAATTGTTTCCAATAGCTATGGGCGTTTAATACTGTGGTTTCGTGTTCCGTGATGAAACATAAAAGTGTGATCGACAACGTTTTTGCTTTAGGTGTGTATATTTTAAAGAAATAGTAAGCCCGGGTTCCGTTTAGCATCTGTTATGTTTAACATTATGTTAGCTTTACGTATCTTTTTTTTTTAGTAGTTCATTATCATTAATATGTCTGCCGAATCGCGATATGATTATTATTATTTTATTACTATTAGATATGTGTATGATTATTATTTTGTGCGTAAGAATTGCATCCCTTCCCCCATGTTACACTGCTCAACATTATTTTAAATGTCATTTCAACTTGATTTCATCCTGTGCGCGAAAGCAAAGAGCAACATAAATAAAACCCATAACGAAATACAGAATATGTTTAGCCGCTGTCCCTCCCATAGTTTAAACGTCTCGTTGTGCGACAATTGGTGGTAAAGCGAGATGAAGGCATATGACTGACTAACAGGTTTATCAATGTTTACGACGAAGATTGAGGAAATAAAACTTATAAATACGGATCGACCGATACGGAGCCTATTTGTCGTTCGAAACCATAATCTTACTGTGTGATATCTTGATTGCGTGAAGTCAGAATGATGAATCCAATAAAATTAATACAACCGTACGCAAAAACAGTGAACGTATAATTGTATGCAACAGCGGCGTGAAAACCCGTTCCGGATATTGAGCGTGGGAAAGAAAATTGACCGTAGCGTTGTACTCAATCGGTGTAATAGACGTAATGCAGGTGTTGCAAGCTAACAAATCTGCACTAACTGTAGCCACTATTTCCTTTCCATTTGACGGAAGGGGGAAAAAAGATAGTCTGTTTGAAGTTCACTTTTCACGAGGTGCGTGCATCCAATTGCGTGCTAAGTTTAGTTTGCTGCCGCAAAGAATTGAAGCACTCTATTAGAACAAACAAACAAAAACCCAGCACAGTGGCAAAACATTGATTGATAGTGAGGTAAACGATAGATTAGTTGCTACAAACGCATTTCGTTGCTTGCAGCGAGGTGTTTCTGTTTAATTCGCCCAAAAAACCCAACCAAATCTTAGTCAGTCACAAACCCGATAGGAAGATTCTCAAAAGCAAAAGCACTGTTCGATAATAAATGTCTCCCATTTCGTCCTTCCAGCGTGTTTGCCACGTGTATTTTCTTCATTTTTCATTGTTGCATTTTAATATACAATGGATGAAAAAAAAACAATGGTACTTATAGAAAGTTTGTTACAATTCTCCCACTTCCTCCCCCCCCCATACCGACACCATCGTATGCAGGGGAAAGTGCACACAACTTAGTAACGTAGCAAAACCAACAGCTAAATGCAATATTCCCCACTTTTCCTTGATGTGAAACTTTAAGAGTAATATACCACAAAAGAGTAATAAAAGATAAAAAAAACACAGGCAGACAAATACAAGAAATAATACAACTCTTTAAATAGTGCAATACTAGTGAAACGGTGTGCAACAGTCAAAATAGTGGAGTAAGAAAACAGAGTAGATAACGCAATATCCACAATCAAATAAAAAAAAAGAGATAAAGCTACCACTTTAATAAACAAGCAAAAAAAAAAAACAAAACACTTTAAAACAATAATTCCAACAACTACAAAGAAAAACAAAAGAACATTAAAAGTAAAGGGAGAAAAGTTTATATTTAATGGTTTCCGATAGTCTCGCGGTATCCACTACACTGGCTTATAGTGCATATTTGAATATTTGAATATTGTTCGTTGATCGATTGTTTAGATTTTTGGATTGGCACGATGGAGAAGGAATTGGAAGTAGTTTGAAGAAGACCTGCACCGAATAAAGTTATGATAAAGTCAACAAGAAGGGCAAGAGTACACACACGTACAGTTTGGCACATCAATGTAAAGGAAGACACCTTTAGTGAGAGTTTGAAGCAGAACGGCGAATGGATAGTAGCGAAGGATAAAAGTAATATTTTGTGATCTTAAAAAATGTATAACTTTGAGTGGTCTAATCAGTTCTCAGTCGCATAGAAAGGTTGGTAATAATGAGTTTTCTCCGAGCTGATTGTGTGTCGAGAGGATTTGTATTTGTTTCCCGTTGTAAATAATTTGCTCGATGTGATGAAAGTGGAAATACGATATTAAAATACACAAAAGCAAGACAAAATAGTGCATAGAAACATGCAAAAAAACACTGTAATTGGAAACACCTAGCGATGTAGCTTTACTCTACTCCGCGCGTTATGGCGATGCAGGAAGAAGTTTACCAGTTGTGTAGCGATTAGGGGCTGCTTCGAATGACTTTGTTTTGTTTGTTTCCCTACGCCATCCATAGTTTAATGGTTCTTGTTCGCACTCGTCGTGTGCTTGTGAGCTTTCCTTCGTTGAAACGCGAAAACACAACCAAACGCATTAAACACTTTGTGAACAGCGTAAAAGACATGCAATGTGCTTACGGGATGTAACGAAAGCTTGCCACTAATCAATGGGATGTTAAGCTAAAACGTGAAACAAACAAACAGACGTTAAGACAGTGAAGAAAAGAGGAATGTCCCTCGGTGGTAAATTTGTGAGGGCACCAACTATCCCCTCCCCATACATATATGGTCAGACAGGGTCAGAAACGATACGCGTACGAGCTCCTTCCAACTGAACTGAAACACTACAATGTAAATTTGAAGAGCAAATATTAAGTGTACACCCGACGGTCGACGACAGCTGACCGATTTGAATTACCAATAAAAATACTTATCAATGTTGCTGCAGTGTGGCGAATAAAAGGAACAAATCGCATTACTGTTTTGCTATGCCGTATGCCGAAAGTAGTGAAAGAAACTAAACCACTGCTGCAGAAGTGGAATTATAGAGCACTTTTCTCGTATTGCAGTTCTTGCCTTGTTCTGCACTTTCATTCGGTACCATCATCAGCTATATAAACATTATCAACAATCTACAGAATTGGTTTGATCTTTTGGGGAACGATTTTGTTTCAGCACGCGAATCACGTTTATAAATTATAGTGGTTTCCGGCTTTTCAGGTCACCATATGGGAAAAAGAAAAGTAGATCATATTTTTTTTTTGTTTTTTTTTACTGTAGTAATACCACAAATTGTCTATAAAATGGTGGTTAAACACATCGTTTACGTCGAAATATCCGAATATAGATAATAATGTGGTCCTTCTATGCCTTCCTGGAGACTGGTATAGACAGAAAAGATCTTTAAACTTCAAGAAGAACAAACACATATTTATGTTCACCTTGTTTGTCGATGCTTTTATGCAATTAATTCAATTAAATCTCGTCATCCAAAAATTAAAAAATTCAAAAAGGATTTTTAACAGGTTTTGTCATGCCAATCCTGAACCTGCTTTATGTTTATGTATCTAAAATAATTATTTTTCTTCATTCTTGGAGATAAGATAAATCCATTCTTGGATAAACCTTGGTTTTTAGATATTCTTTTATTTGTTGGATTGATTTCTTCAACTTTTATATTTTTGTAATGGTCTTACTTAAGAAATCCTCCAGGAAAGCTTTTTTGAGCGTTCAATCTCGTCAGATACATCAAATATTTACAATGTTTTCCATTAAGCCGAGATCAAATATAAAGAAACTTGGGTAAAAAGCAGCAAGAAGAGTTTGAGAAAGTCTTTCTGCAAAGCTGCAAGAAATCTTGACAAACAATATTAATAAATGTTCGGAAAATTTGCTGGAAAAATGCATCCAATCCAAATTGTAATTAAAAAAATTACTTGAAAATAGAATCACAATAAGTTTCGAGATTTGAAAAGTGACTCCTTTATGTTTATTTTAAAATTGTATCCAAAGCAGTGAAAAGCTTTAAAAAAAACTTAATTATAAACTCAATTGGTAGCAAACCTACAAAACAATAGGCAAAAGCCCAAACACATTTTCATCATTTTACGCAGAACCGAGTTTGTCCCACGCTAATACGCAACACAGAAAATTATAATTCAATCGCATTATCCTCACATATCTCTTTTCCTTCATCAGCTCACTTTTTGTGCAACACTTTTGCACATCGTACCGAATTTAATTCAATAGTATTATTTAACAATTTGACACGGCGAGCGGATTATCCTGCAGACCCCTTTTATTGTCTCGCCACNCAACTATCCCCTCCCCATACATATATGGTCAGACAGGGTCAGAAACGATACGCGTACGAGCTCCTTCCAACTGAACTGAAACACTACAATGTAAATTTGAAGAGCAAATATTAAGTGTACACCCGACGGTCGACGACAGCTGACCGATTTGAATTACCAATAAAAATACTTATCAATGTTGCTGCAGTGTGGCGAATAAAAGGAACAAATCGCATTACTGTTTTGCTATGCCGTACGAAAGTAGTGAAAGAAACTAAACCACTGCTGCAGAAGTGGAATTATAGAGCACTTTTCTCGTATTGCAGTTCTTGCCTTGTTCTGCAGTTTCATTCGGTACCATCATCAGCTATATAAACATTATCAACAATCTACAGAATTGGTTTGATCTTTTGGGGAACGATTTTGCTTCAGCACGCGAATCACGTTTATAAATTATAGTGGTTTCCGGCTTTTCACGTCACCATATGGGAAAAAGAAAAGTAGATTTTATTTTTTTTTGTTTTTTTTTACTGTATTAATACCACAAATTGTCTATAAAATGGCGGTTAAACACATCGTTTGCGGCGAAATATCCGAATATAGATAATAATGTGGTCCTTCTATGCCTTCCTGGAGACTGGTATAGACAGAAAAGATCTTTAAACTTCAAGAAGAACAAACACATATTTATGTTCACCTTGTTTGTCGATGCTTTTATGCAATTAATTCAATTAAATCTCGTCATCCAAAAATTAGAAAAATTAAAAAAGGACTTTTAACAGGTTTTGTCATGCCAATCCTGAATCTGCTTTATGTTTATGTATCTAAAATAATTATTTTTCTTCATTCTTGGAGATAAGATAAATCCATTCTTGGATAAATCTTGGTTTTTAGACGTCCTTTTATTTGTTGGATTGATTTCTTCAACTTCAACTTTTATATTTTTGTAATGGTCTTACTTAAGAAATCCTCCAGGAAAGCTTTTTTGAGCGTTCAATCTCGTCAGATACATCAAATTTTTACAATGTTTTCCATTAAGCCGCGATCAAATATAAAGGAACTTGGCTCAAATATAAAGCTGCATGAAAACTCTGAGAAAGTCTTTCTGCAAAGCTGCAAGAAAACTTGACAAACAATTTTAATAAATCTTCGCAAAATTTACTAGAAAAATGCATCAATCCAAATTGTAATTAAAAAAAATTACTTCAAAATGTAGTCACAATAAGTTTTGAGATTTGAAAAGTGACTCCTTTATGTTTATTTTAAAATTGTATTCAAAGCAGTGAAAAGCTTTAAAAAAAACTATAAAAAACTTAATTATAAACGCAATTGGTAGCAAACCTACAATCCCTACAAAACAATAGGCAAAAGCCCAAACACATTTTCATCATTTCACGCAGAACCGAGTTTGTCCCACGCTAATACGCAACACAGAAAATTATAATTCAATCGCATTATCCTCACATATCTCTTTTCCTTCATCAGCTCACTTTTTGTGCAACACTTTTGCACATCGTACCGAATTTAATTCAATAGTATTATTTAACAATTTGACACGGCGAGCGGATTATCCTGCAGACCCCTTTTATTGTCTCGCCACCGGTACGTACGAAATTCGGCAACCGTGAGTTGGCATGGGAAACTATGGGGAATCGGATGCAGGAAAGCGTACGAATTGGATGATTATTAAATTGGAGAAAATGAAATCCCTACGAGAGCAGAAGGAACGTCGTCTTCGTTTCTGTACTTGCAGGACCGTATGCTGTGGTGACATTATGGATGCTCAAGGAGACAGAGAACGAAACAGGTTCATATTGAAACTGCTTCCCATTTCCTACATGAATGAATATGGAACGACCGGGGCACTGTTGCACTGTCCACTTTGCAAACGGTAATGCTTCCTTTTGCCAGCGACTCCAGCAGTAGATGCTCCTGAGTTCGCCGTGGTTGGCTTCCCGTCGAGAAACCCGGAATCTCCATGATCCGTCGTAATCATTGCAAAGGATCAGCACTAATATCACATTGCTCGGTTGCGCATTTATTCCGCACTGGTGAAGCTTCCCACCCGGCGTTCTCCCGTGGTCAATGCGAATGTCCATCCGTACGGGAAGCACCGCACCAAGCACCGAGGATAATGCAAATTCAATCCACAAAATTTAAGTTTCAACAGCACACAAAAAAACACAATTTTTGCATCCCTTTTTCATCATCCTTATTCCCGGAAGTCCCGGTTGCGTTCCCAACAAACCTGTAAGGATTCTACTCACAAGCTTTTAGATTTCACTTTTATCTGTCCCAAAGTCACCAGCAGCTATCCCGTGGGGTACAGTTGGAAGTTTCTGTGAGTTTTTTTTCTACCAAACGATAGTAATATGACCATCTCGTTGACCATGCTGCCGTAAGGTGAGTTTTCCTTTCTAAAGGATTTTCCTATTTTTTTCCATCTTTCAGGTTCGAGATGGTCAAACTGATTTTTTTTGTTTTTTTTCTCTTTTTTTCGTTGTTAAAAAAGTAACGAATTGAAGTTACTATTTTCGATGGAGTTTGTCTCCGTTTTTTTGTTTTTGCTTCTATCCCCTTTGGCAAAATGGTTGACGGTAAAACAAATGTAGACAGCAAAATTGGAACGAGTCAATTGATTTGAACGATTTGCTTCTGGGGATGATTGCATCGTAATGATCTGTTGTAAAACACATGTAAGCCGATTTGTGAAGTAGTTTTTATTGATTGTTTTGTGCGCTGTAGAGTAATCGGGAATGTTTTGCTGATTTTTTTTGTAAACTGTTGAGTTAAGGTATTTTAAAATGTATTAAATACAAATGCTATGTGTGTTAAACAAACAATTTATTTATGTAAGAAAGTAAACTAAAACATTCTTACACAAAATATCTTGAACAAAACTAACTTGTCACTTGTGTAAACTAATGATAAAATGGCGTACCGTCCGGATTGAGTACAAAATGGAGTCCGATTTTTTTTACTTAAAATGTGTTAGTATTTAGCTCGAAACCATAAAATGAAATTAGTTTTCCTACAAAAACTCAAATTTACTATGAGATTTCGTTGAAGATCTTTAGAACACCACAAAAAAAAATGAAGTCCTTCAGGTTTTCAAGGATTTCTGGAAAAAATTTGAGAACCAGAAGAAAAATTTTAGTCCATTAACTCCCAGGTTTTTGAGAAATTCAGGATACCAATTTGCAAATATTTGTTTTGAGAAGAAAGTTAAATCTTAATCTGTTTTTGGACTGTCATTTTAGGCTTCTTTAACTTCATTTTAAGATAGTTTTTTTATTCAAGACTTTTGAATTAGTCGGAGAAGAGACTGGAGAGGAGATGTGTTAGAGCAAACGTTGAAGTAACACAACATTGAACTCCTGAGATTCAGGATCATGTCATTTTAAGTATGAAAAAATTACTATTTTTATGACAAAAGTTCCTTAAAACCAGGGCATTCTAGTTTAAAAGTAGAAAGGTTCTTCCAAACAAAAGCCACGAACTCTAAACTTATTCACATCCATTTGGTCAACACTTTACCTACGGCTTTACCCGGTTCCACAGCATTCGGCTCTATTTTCATGGCTTAAGTAGATTACGAGATGCGACCTACTGATGCTTCTGGTCATCGGTCGGTACGCTAATACCACGGAATAGCACGGTTCCGAACGGTTGACGCAAATTTGAAGCGTTTTTTTTATTCTTCTGCCCACCGAACAATGATGTTGTGATGGTCTGCTAACCGTACCATCCATTGTCGTTGTCTCCTGTGCGCGAAAAAACCCCTAAAGGATGTTTTTTTTGCACAAAGTTTTGTTTTTGTTTCTTTTTGCTTTCGATCCGTTCGCATGATGGCTGACTGTCATGGGTCGCTTCCGGTAGAAAGCAGCGGCCAATGGAATCCCTTTTTTTGTATCGTACGGTACGGGTTTTCATGAATGATTGCTTTAAATAGCTTCGCCCAGTGCGTACCCTTAGGGAAGAGTTTGACTAAATGCCATGTTAATACGATTTCCATACTAATTATTATGCAGATTTAAATTCATTATATTATTAGGTGGTATGACCTTACGGCCTGTCTGAGGGTGAGAGTAATTTAAGAATATAAAGGAGTGTGTTTCAACTAGATAAAAAATTGCATCACACACTGTAGATCTTTTGAGTTTAACGTTATTAGAACTATAACGAATTTAAGCTTTTTAAAAATATATTTATCCAATTTTAACTTTCTTTTTAAACAATAAAAAGAAGGCATAACAGTTTTTTGCTCGTCCCCCCTCAATTTAGATCATTCACAAAAATAGTTTCTCGTTAAAATTTCATCCTTGACGCTACCAAAACATGGCCAATTGGCACGTACTGGTACGGCGCGTAATTTACGCCACTTCCGATTGCTGTTTTAATGCTTCTTTCTCTATCTTTTCCCCACTTCCAACAAATACACCAACTTCCCCGCTTTCGTAAAGTTATATCCTTTCTTGCTTGTTTTCGTTTGAAATTTTTAGCTCCCTACATTGCGCGAACGATTCGATCGTAAGCAGCGTTCCAACCGTGGCAATATGCCATTAACAGTACGAGAATCGATGCAAATTGTGAAACTATTGCACAATTTCGAAGCCCATCTTCGGCTTCTGCCGCTTTCCACTGCTGGCTGGATACCGACCGTTATCCCATTTGCCAAACGGGAATTAATTGGATTCGAACACTTGATTTTTAATTTCCCACCCCGTTTCGTACGTTTTGCTTGCTCTGCCGCACGTTCACCGGTACGAAGCCTCATTTCTCCTTCATCGTCTAGGCTGCAAAACATCTTTTCGCAAAATTCGTTTTTGCATAAAGCTAGCTCTAGCACTACTGGCTATTTGTTTGTGGCAATAATCGTTTCACCTTCACCATCTAAGACCATCTCATCCTGCCCCGGGGTTTTTTGGGAGAACATTCAAGGCGATTGAACGAATGGCTAATAGATTTTCCCTATTGCCTAGGATTAGGGAACGCTGGACGGTGTGAAGAAATGGAAGAAGAATGAATTGGAAATGAGGGAAAGAATATATCAAGATTCTTGAGGAAGTATAAGATATAAAACTTTACTCGAGAATGCTCACTAAGGTCTGGGTTCCACTTCTGCGATTTCCATTTAATTAAATTCTGATTTACGGAAACAGAAACTTGCTTCGGTTAGTGGTTTGTTCGGGTTTCATTTTCGAAAGCACAATTTATCGATGTTTATTGGAAAGAATAAAGAATATTGGAAATAGTTTTAAAAAAATGGTGTCAAAATATTGATTATTTTAAACGAATTTTTTTATGTATAAGTTTAGTTGAACAACTCGTGCAAATGTATAATTTAACCTTAAATAGATATTTTATAATTAATTCTAAATATTAAACATTACTATTCGGAGGTTAAAACAGGTATACATTTCATAATTTAACCGGAAACGGGTTTCTTGAAGCTGATCCAAAATAAAACTGATGGTGGAATCTACTTAAAGTTGTTTATTATGAGCTCCTCAAGACTGGATTTAACTTTAACCAGTGTTCTTGATGTGTTAGAGTCAAATGTGGCTCAGTTTGTTCATAATTACCTATATGATGTGATATTATTTTATTTTATCTATAATAAGCTGTATTGTCTAGGATCCCGCTCCTTCATATTTTTTACTTATTGAGGTCCACAAGTATTGCTTTGGTCCAGCAGTACTTCTTGTCTAACGTAGACTACCAACATTTCGATACGTAAAATGATTACTTTTTTTTAATTTATTAAGTTCATAGTTAATAGACTGGAAGACTTAATAAGTATGACACAAGATGTGAAAACGAAAAAAAAAACAATCTGAATAGTTCCATTTACCAAAGCCATGGGTTGCAATCCTCATAAATCTTCATTCCCCGTAGAAATCTATGCAATTTAGTATTTTTTTATAGTGAACAAAAAATCACATCCTCATTTAATCATTCGTTTTGATTAAGTGTCGTATCGTAAGGAAAAATGATGCGAACAGAGAAACGATCCTGATCCAGCAGCTTAACGGACGTACATCAATCGCAGCGCACCTGTCTGTTTGACAGCGATGGCGTGCAATGGAACCCCTATGTATTCGGCCATTTTTTGATACTTGTAGCAAGGCAAAAAAGAAAGACAATGAATTCTCCCACATACCATTCGTTCGTCGTTCTTTTTAATCGACAATCTGGACGATGCCATTATTGTAGTGTATTTAAATTTATAGCATCCTCTCGTAAAAATATTCCACCATTTCAGAGGGACCAATTCATGCTTAACGATGATACACAAAAGCATCACAAAATGATGCTGACATTGATATAAATCAATTATGATTATGTTGCATCGTTCGGTTCCCCGCACCAATCATTTGCATACCGAATAGATGATGAGTTGTCACTCGGTAACGTGTTTAAAGATACGGAAAGTGCCATTCGACCCTTTTTGCAACGGAAAGACCGAAATCCGATCTATTCACAAAAAAAAGACACAACGAAATGCGCACATTGTGGAAGCAATTTACACGCAAACCAATTTAATGAGCTTCCCATCGGGGAAAAGGCGATCGAAATTGAAGGATTAACTTACGCACGAGTAGCCTCACTTTGAGTCAACGGGACCGTTTAGCCGTTGCAAATGGATGGTGGAAATTGAACAACACACAACCCACCGGGGGAACTATTTTTTTAAGCCAAAGCCACATTTTAATCAGTTTCCAGCGCATTAATGTTCAATCAGGTGTGAGACCGTTTTTCGCGCTTAAGCTTCTTTCGTTTCGGTTTTCTCTATGCGAGGGAGCGTTTGTGTTTAATGGGAAACTTTATTTTATATGCAGTGAGGGAACATTTTACATATGCTATAGAATAAAATTGTTTAAATATAAGAATGTTTTATTATTTAGTTTAAATAATTATACACATATTAAAATTAAAGTACAAAATTAAAGCACCAACAAAACTCCTTCTCTTTCAAACCAGCATCACAAAATGGAAATCGTAAATGAACCGTAAAATGTTTAATGATTGGTAACAATTGTGGCAATCATTTTACGCCGTCTGTCCCACATTGGCATCGGCAATTTTTTTCGCGGTCGATAATGACATGAACCGTGTGTGCGGTGCCATCCTGCCGAATGTCACCCACAAATGGTGTTTTATCATGTGAGATTTGTAGCGGATGAAAAAGAGTTAAAATAAGCAGACAATCTCGCATTGTGTGTTGCGTTTTTAAGCACATTACTTGCAGCTGAAATGATGCATCCACGTTGAAATGATTATCCCTAACTGATTGTAAAATGTGTTGGGTATGTTTTGTGCTGCAGTTGTTGGGTTGGTTGTTTATTTCTTTTCATTAATAATAGATCACTTTCCGCACTGTTTACATCAATTGATGTTCAACCACGATCGTACTAAATGATCCGAGCTAGATCTGACTGTTTTTAATGATTTAAATAAACAATTAAATGCACCAAAAAAAATAAATAAAAAATAAGTAACAAAATAAAGAAAAAACATAAACAAAATAAGAAACTTAATTAAATAATGAAAAAAAAACAAATTAACAAAATAAATTTAATAATCAAATAAGTGAAATGAACAAATAGATTAAAAAGGAAATAAGTAAATCAATCAACTTAATAAAAAAATGCAACTTATTCCATTCTAATTCCATTTGTGGGCTTAGTTGTTCCCATGACAACAACAGGAGCTATGCGGCTCATAATAAATTAATCCGATTGATACGGTACTCACATTATCAGCATAATTTAAAAAAAAAAAAAAAAAAAAACAAACCAAAATGTTTATAAATCTTCGCTTCATTATCTGATCGCGGTTATTGTTGCACCTGGACAAAGGCCACGCGAGTCTTTGTGTGCACTCGGTTTATCTTGGCGAACTACTTCCAGACGCGTCCCTTCCACTTGTCTGCCTTGCACGTCCATCATAATTATACTGCAACCGGCCCACTGACCTATTCTAATCTGACTCTGGTCTCTGGTGCAAATAACCGGTTCCCGCACAGGAACACAATAAAATGCATACAGAATGCAACCATCAGTGCATCGTTACGCTCGGCCAGTGTAACATCGTTTTGCGAGCTCCTCCAAAGTTTAACCACGCGAAATGGCACTTCCGGTCGGTATACTACTTGTCTGTGGTGTGCTTTATTTAGTAACATTTCTTATTAGACAACGGTACTATTACTGGAAGCGTCGCAATGTACCGACGATTCCGAGCCCGTTTCCGCTCGGCAATTTTGCGGGACTTCGGAACAAATCCTTGGCAGAGGTTTCCATCGAACTCTATCGGCAGATGGATCGTAGGGAACGATTCTACGGCCTGTCGATCATGCTGCAACCGACCATGATGATTACCGATCTGGATCTCATCAAAACTGTGCTGATCAAAGACTTTGCCTACTTCCCGGATCATGGCGTTTACCACAACGAGCGTGTCGATACACTCTCCTGCCATCTGTTCTGTGTCGAGGGTGCCAAGTGGAAGAGTATACGGTCGAAACTATCGCCCACCTTTACCTCCGGCCGGATGAAGGGCATGTTTCCGATTCTGATGGAAGTGTCGAAAAATTTTACCCAATTTCTACGCACGGAAGTGGGCAATGCCGGCGGAGAGGTGGACATGAAGGATTGCTGTGCGCGTATGATGATCGACAACATTGGTGGCTGTGCGTTCGGTATAGAGTGTAACAGCTTTCACGACCCGAACAGTGCGTTCCGCCGAACCGGTCAGCTTGTGTTTCATAGTCCGCGACATTCGCAATTGATCAGTAGCTTGCTGCGGCTGTATCCCGTGATTGGGCGTGTGTTCGGACTGAAGGTGAACCACGACGAGGTGATTGAGTTCTTCACCGAATTGGTAGAGCGTACCGTCGCGATGCGTGAGAATAGTTCCACCAAGCGTAGCGATTTGATTGATATGATGATGGAGCTAAGGGCTGCCACGAACGGTGCCGCTCTCACGATGAAAGAGTTGATGGCGCAAGCGTTCGGGTTCTTCCTGGCCGGTTACGAAACATCATCCTCGAACGTGACCTTATGTCTGTACGAGTTGGCACTTAATGAGGAGTTGCAGGAACGGGCACGAGCCAGTGTCCAGCAGGCTATACAGAAGCATGGTGCCATAACGTACGAAGCATTGACGGACATGGAGTACCTGGACCGTTGCATCAATGGTAAGTTGAAGTAACTAACTTCTGTTGGTATATCTCACTTCAATTCCTTCAATTTCCAATCTTCCAGAAACGCTCAGAATGTATCCTCCGCTACCAATTCTGCCACGTACTTCTTCGAAAGCGTACAGAATCCCCGACAGTGACGTCATTATACCGCCGAACATGAAGATTCACATCCCGGTGTACGCGATCCAGCGCGATGAACGATACTATCCCGAGCCGGACCGATTCGATCCGGATCGTTTCACACCGGAACGCGTTGCTGAGCGACACTTTAGTACATTCTTATCGTTTGGTGGAAGGCCGCGCATTTGTATCGGACAGCGCCTCGGTGTGATGCAGTCTCGGATTGGATTGGCAACAGTATTGGCT
Organism: Anopheles parensis; assembly: GCA_016254315.1. Lineage (NCBI taxonomy): Eukaryota > Metazoa > Arthropoda > Insecta > Diptera > Culicidae > Anopheles > Anopheles parensis. The sequence goes on from CM028126.1 coordinate 38,380,701, forward strand.
AACTTTCGGGTACGCCGTGGCCCCCGGACACAGATACCGCTGGTGTATGCAAAGGATGCGGTTACGCTGCAATCACAGGATGGGGTGTTCTTGCAGGTTGAGCCGTTGTAGGACATGGTACTTAGTGGAGTTTGAAGAACATTACACAGGCGTTAATATAACTCATTTTATTGCAGTTCATAAATTTTTTATAGTTTTTTTTCTTATGCAGACTAGTGAGAAATTAGGAAAGTTATATTAGACATAAACTAAAATTATGTAGAAAATAAAATAAAAATATAATTCAAATTACACGAAACAATTCAAATTGCCAATTAATTATGAGAGTAGAAAATACTTAATTGATATTCTTGAAATTAAGATTATAATTTTGAAGCCCGGGATGGTTCTAGAAGACTGTGTATATCGCAACNCCGTTGTAGGACATGGTACTTAGTGGAGTTTGAAGAACATTACACAGGCGTTAATATAACTCATTTTATTGCAGTTCATAAATTTTTTATAGTTTTTTTTCTTATGCAGACTAGTGAAAAATTAGGAAAGTTATATTAGACATAAACTAAAATTATGTAGAAAATAAAATAAAAATATAATTCAAATTACACGAAACAATTCAAATTGCCAATTAATTATGAGAGTAGAAAATACTTAATTGATATTCTTGAAATTAAGATTATAATTTTGAAGCCCGGGATGGTTCTAGAAGACTGTGTATATCGCAACAACAACTTGCGCCGCCAAAAGGTGGATTGAGGTGGATTGATCCTCCAGAAATCTTTGGGTTGGGACACAAAACATATCTTGAGCTAGTAGCTCCCCAAACATAGACTACATCTGGACAACCTATCGTTGTCTGAGAACGGTGATCCAGTATTTGGTGATTTTCCTAAGGCAGACAAGCATCAATATCAAAACCCTTTGACAGGTTATGATTGAGAGAATTCCGGATGTAAAAGTAGCCATGGAGTCAATTCCCTAAAGTTCGTTTTCCTCTTACCTGTTTTAAGTAACATTAGCTCAAGTAAGAGGAGTCTCATTCTACGTTTGTTTGCGAACTACTTCATCCACATTGTTGGAAACAATATTTCTGTGATTAATGTAACAATTCTTAAAAGTTCCATATTTAAGTAAGATGTTTTTAATTTTAATCTTTTTTATAAAAAAAAATCAACAATTCTCAATTAATTCGAGATCTTTTGTTCATTTTATTAGGAAAGCATGCAGCTATTTAATAAAATAATAAAATATGAACAAGACTTCACCTTCAATACACCGTACTCAATAAGCATTCTTTCCGATGATCATTTTCTGTACAAACCCCTCACGAAGCAGCCAACAAAAAAAAACTAAGCGAAACGGATTTATCAAAATGCAAAATGACATGATTTATTTACGGAACTAAACGATATAAATTTTGCAAAATAAAAAAAAACACCCCGATACAACCGGGTCAAAGGTTTTCGTGCCGAGATGTAACAAGCGTTCCCAATAAAATATAAACGTTCCAATCGAGACACAAAATAAAAGTGTTGTCCACCGTACCGTACCAGTCAGTGCTGCAAGCGGCAGGATAACAAGTTCAAGTAGAAAGCATAACGAAAAAAAACAAAAAAGCAACAACTTCGAACGTCCCTTTTTCGGGATGGTTTTTGGAAGCAAAACCTCAGACAGCATGGTGCCAGCATAACACGCGGGGAAAAAAAATGGCGAACAAAAAGAGTTTGTCCAATTTGTCCAGCACCACCGGACGGGATGCAAGTGAGTGGCAAAAAAAAGTATGTAGAATTTTTTTTTAAAAAGCTAACAACACACAAAAAAGGACATTGTCACGCGTAGGTAAAACGGGACTTGCAATCTTTTTTCTCCCGTAGGGACAATTTGATATTTCATAGAGCTCCTGTTGCTGTTTCGGAGACGGGTATATGTCCCTAGTTTCGGTTCACCACGGCGGACATGTGGAACCAACGATAATAGGCTTCCGAGCTGATGTAGTCTGTGCATAGTGCCTCGGGACACCATGATAGAGCGCCTTGTCCACCTCGGTAAAGCATTATCTCACCTTCCCTACTGGTGGCAAATTCCTTCCCAACCTCTTATCATAGTGGCCCGACTAAAGGACATTCGCGTGAAATTGGTTGGTGTCAAGTTGTTTCACTGACAGTGTCGCACGAAAGTTGTGGCAGCTACCTACAGCATACGTGCCCAGTTTTTACTCCACAGGACAGGTGAGCCGAGCAAGAAGTTAAACGAAGAAAAAAAAACTTCAACTTAAACCGATGATCAATTCCATTGGGTAAGAAAGACACGGCTCCATTCCACGGGACATCATAAGAAGGACCAAAGTGTACCAAACATAATCGCTTCCCTGCTTTTGAATCCTTTTTTTCTTATTGCTCGTTATGCTCGTTTCAGTTTGTAATCAAAATTCAAACTGCAACCAGCTGCAGACTCCCCGGGTCCTAGGGACACTCGAGACAAAATCCGACAAGTTTGTGAACCTTAGCTTTTGTGTCTGTGGCGTACCGATCGTGTCAGTTCGTATAGAATAAAAATAAATTTTAAAACTCCTTCTACAAACAACGGGGTGAGTGACAAAACCTGGAAAACAATTCGGAAAATACAATCAAATACAGCACCACCAAAAAGGATTACACAGCGCCATGTTCGTTGACATACTCCTGGAGAAGTTACAGGTTCAGTAAACCGCGAATGTGTTGCCTGCCTGCTTTAGTATAACCCCGCAAAGTATGCAATGTTGTGGCTGAGAGTTAAAGTTTGATTGAACCGTTTCGAGTTCTGTGTCATTCTATGTGTACCGCCAACGTAATTGTGAAGATGTTGAAGAATAAGTTAGATTACTACAAAGTTTAATTCGCTTCTTCAGTTTCGACACCGAATCGAATTGTTTCGTTTTAAAAAATATAATTTTGTGTCTTTCTTTGAGGTGAATTGCAAAATGTAAAAGTATTTGATTGTTTTTTTTTTTAAATTTAAAACAACAACAGATAAGGCAAAACTTACATTAATTTTTATTATGCATTAAAATTAATCTCAAATTTAGTAAATCTCAAAAATTTCTAATTTTTTAAATAGTATTATTTAAATAAAATATTAATTGCTGTTTTTTTGAATATTAATTGCATACTTTTAGGCTTCATTAGGTGTGATCTAAAACACTTTTAGTTTTAGCAACAACTATTACTCGATGAAATATCTGTTTTCTTTTCCTGTTATTTAACAAAATATTTTCCTTCAACTTCTTTTTATCATAACTAAACAAAATTTGATTAAATTGTAATAAACATTGTGAAATAATGAAACATTCGTTACCGTCTATTTAACCATGTCGTATAAGTTTCGAAATTTTCAACACCCAACCGTTGACGACATTTGATTAATTGCTCAAATTATATATACACCCATAATAAATGGACTGTGGTCAGTTGTCGCAGCTGCAGCAGCCGAAGCAAGAAATGGGCCGACCGACAAATGTCGCGTTTTCGCGCTCACTGATGCCAAAGTAATAATGTGTCCCCGCCCCGGGAGGTTGGTCGTTTTTGTGGGGTGCATATTTGTCTGGCACGATCAGAACAGTAGATATGGTGGAATTTTGCTTCTTTATTCTTTTTTTACATAATTTGGAGCCTGGTTTTTGCAGAAAACTCCTCAGTGTAATTAAGAGCTATTTGGCTTCGAAGGATTAATAATTATTCGCTGAACCATATTGTTGAATGTTAATATCAAATGTAACATCAGTTCTGCTAAACCGCACAGTCCACTAATTAATTGATCAAAATGAAGCTTTTAAAATAATTTGAATAATTTCTTACTCAAGAGAAGCTGCTCAAGAATTCAACTTCAGTGTGTAAACTGCAAGACCTAGTAGACCTTTCGATCAATATGTCGTCCTCTACCTTTTTGTGGGTAAATTCTTTTCTCCCATCTCCCATCTTGAAGCTTTATAAATGACATCTCAATACATCGTCCTCGTTTCAGCTTTTTTTTTCGCAAAGTTTATTTTTAAATTCTCGGCAGCTTTTCCGGGTTTGGTTAATTCATTCGCTCCTTTATACAAAATAGGGAGAAAAAAAAAACCAAATCCCTTTCCAACAATCGACACATTGTACCAATGGGAAAATTGCAACCATGCCAAAGAACTTTTGAGATGGTCCACAAAATTACTTCGAGATAAGGAGCACACACACACACACGCTAACATTATGTGCCGGATGCAGCTGCTCATCCGTCCGTTTGCTGGGATACGAATTCTAATTGAAAATTTCACAATTTATTGTTTGGGAAATTTAATTTATATCACTTGTCCACTCCGATACTGTACCGATACCCGCACGCAACCGTCCTTGTATCGCTGGGTGCAGAAAATAAATCCACCAAAAGAGGGTAAAACTCTGTGGGGACAACACGTTGATTGAAGCTGCACCAATTGCGGTGCTACAATAGGAGCTCTTCGGCTGGTTCGTTGCAAAAGTATCACATCCTTACTTTCTGCTGTGGGGATTTACATTTCAATAGGGAAAACCCTTTCGGGGAACGAACATACACACACACATTGGTGTAGAAAAGTTTCCCATTGCACTCGGTGGTTGGGCATGGTTTAGGCAGATATGGTTGGCTGAAAACATCAAACAAATAAACCTCGTTGAGAGTGGGTTTTTAGTATGGTTTGATTTGCACATATTTTTTTTCAATTCATTAGAACGCTACAATTGACAGGACTTCCTGAAAAATTCTTATCAATATTAATTTATTAAACTTTGTGTACTATTATAATAAACAATTCGCCTTTATTACCAATTCAGTTTGAAATCTTTCCCCGCAAGAAAAATAACGTCAACCACATTGTTGCCCCAAACTGACTCGACCGTGCCACATTTCGAAATTGTACCGAGCCACACAATACAAAAGTTGCTAAACAATACATCTCAGCCCGGGTCCGTCCTCACGGACTCCGGTCAACTCGTCGTTTTCAAATCCATCACCCAAAAATTTCCCTATCTCGAACCAAACACTTTCACAAAAACCGCAAAACTGTCTTATTGTTTTGCCCATCGACTTGCCATTCATGGGTATAAACCATGCCAAACGGTCCGTAGCTGAAGAAGTCCCGAGACCACAGCTGTTGGATGGTAAGTGATCGCCCCGGCAAGGCAACGAATGACTGTTTGCCAATTGGATTTATTGCCAACCGACTCCGGTTTGGGGCACAAATTTAGCGGATAGAGGTTGGATGCATGTTGTGCACGACAGATAGGTGCGAATGTGGGCATGTGTTTTAGGAACCGTTTTTTCCAATAAAGCAGCCCATCGTTGAGTTAAAATTTACGACATCGAATAGTACTGGCTGCTAATTGACTTATTACCAATTGGATCGAGTGGCCAACAATGGGTTCGGTTTAAAGTTTTAATTTATTTAAACAGCTTTGGTGATTAACCGTAACATAATTAAGATAAATATGTACGAATGGTACTTGAGATCGATAAAAAAATCAGTCGAAATTATTTTCTTTCATTTGTTTCTTTGTTCATTTGTTCAAATTGTTCATTTGTTTCATTTGTTTTTTGTTTGATTTATTTATTGATTTTTTTAATAGTCTAGTTTAGTTGCTTTCTTATTATTTATTAATCATTAATTTATTTAATTTCAAGAAAATTAATAAAAAAAAACATTCTATGCAAAACTTTATGAAAAAGTGCTGGATATTTAGTAAAAAATAAAATCATAAAAATCCATATAAAAATGAAAGAAAATTTATTGCAATACTCGTTATTCCCCTACATCCAAAAATTTTGTACAAAGAAAAACAAAGAACATTAGAAAACTCCATTGAAAATTTGTTAAAAACACTAAGAGACTTGAACCAGAACCTGGAAAAATATTGAGTTGACAAGAAAACGTAGATTGAATGTTAAAATAAAGAAGCGAATTGCAAAAAGGAACAAGGAAGAACCGCTAAAAAAGAGTTATCTAAAAACATGTTGTTAGTTGAATAATCTTCATGTGGAAATCGTAGCTCAATTGCGCTTCTGAGTCATTACTATAGAATAGACGGGGAGTTAATGGTTTATAGCACCTTTTTATAGCACCTTTTTACTATCAAGAAAGGACTGTCAAGGACGCTTTAATGTGTTAGTTTAGTGTATTCTTTAATTATAAAACACTATTACAAAACGATTCACTTAGTACAACATTTAATATATTTTTGTCATGTTTTATAGCTGCTTCTTCCTACCATTTCTACCTGAACTCCATTACTCCATACTCCACTTTTATTCCGTACACTAAATTATACATTCCACAGAACTTCACCTGCACCGAATGAAGTATTCCATTTCTCACATTTGTCTGCATAGCAAAATTAAATGCAATCAAATGGTAGGAAAGAAAAATGATGATCATAAGTATGATTAAATTCTACATTCTCCATTTCGTCTGAAGAAGAGAAGAAAAAAATATACACCTCACGTCGCATAATTCACACCCTTCATTTACGGCTTCCGTGGCGCCCATTTGGGCAAATATTTTTTTTTCTCTTATCACTTACTGTCCAGAGGAAAGAATTACGTCTTAGCGTAATACCGTCTGGAGCTCGCAATCGTAAAACCGTTGAAAGAAATGTACCTTTTTTCCGTTTCGGTAGAATAGTTTCAACACCGTCAGGCTTTATACCCTTGGGTGTAATGGGAAATGGAACTAATGAGGAAAAAATCACCTTCACAAACAGCTTCACTTCAATGGTTGGCGCGATTGTGAAGGCCTAGACTGATGTTTTTTTTTTCGTTGTAATTTTGTTTCTTGCTTCTGTACTTTTTGCCTGCAGAAATGAAACCTTTATTAAAGAGCACGGCAAGAAAGAAAGGACACAAAAATCTAATTAAGATTTTTCACATCCCAAATCCCGTCTGATGCAACTGGCGGTGACGATTAGACAAAAAGGCGGGGGGTTTGGATTCCTCCATTTTATCCTCTTTTCTTCTACCCATATGAAAGTATTTCCTAATAAACTGTTGGCTCGATAAATGGCATCAACCGTTCTGGACGGTGCCTACCTGAGTTTGGCTCTAGGTAGAGAAATATTATTATTGTTATTAAATTCCACTTTCCACTGCACACATCGCACCCGGTTCGTCTAAATGTGTGATCTTTCGTCTTTTGAAAAACCTTTTAGTTGATACTTCTGCAAGCTGCAGGACTTTAAGATTGACGGTAAAAATAAAAATTGCAAACACTCGTTTCCGTGTCGACCTAACGTATGAAAAGCTACTAAACTACGTGACATCAAACCTATCCCATTAATGGTACATCTTTGCTAAAAAATCAAGGTATGATGCGCGCTGTCAAACGATCTCGTCAAGAGTTACACAAATTGGAACCTAACTGTGATTAACAAGACGACATTCAGCCGTCTGTCTGCGATAGGAGTTTCCTGTAGATCAAGAGTGGAAAAACGGTCTATCCTTCACCAGCAACGTTTATTCTTCTCGTCATCGTGATAATCATCCCCAAATCGGTTGCAAAACGATATCATCCACCAGCAGGACGTGGAGCATAATCACCGTTGGGGGTTGTAAATGGGGGTTGTAGTGTTAACCAACCGACCGACGATGATTGTCGGTTCATGATTTCTCCGCTGATGTTTAGCTCATCCCCTCACTATCCAAACTGTCACTCAACCACTCACACCTGTGTCCCCACTGATACGGACCGGGTTCCGTTCCTAATTTGGAGATCGTTTCAACAATCTGTAATTTGGCAAAAGAAATTTTCCTTCTGCGTAATGAGACGCTAGCTTGCTCGTACCGGCGGAACAATTGTTACGCAGCAGGACAGTTCGAGGGGGTTGGTTTTCTTAGTCGGAAAATGAAACTAATTTTCCGATTGATTTCATTACGCATTGTTTTGCAACGTAATTTCAGATGAAATCTAATGAAATCTCTTCTGTGAATGAAGTCAATTAGAGAGCAATTTTGCTGCCCTTTCTACGTGTCTGATTTTGAATTGTTAGCATTTATTTATTAACTTATTTAGACTATTACAATTCAGTCACAGTCAATTACTTCTATTTAATAAAAAAAAACACCCGTTTTTTATTATAAAACTACATTATATGAAAACAATTATTTTATAAAATATTGTTTGGATTAATTTATTATTTTTTGTTAGTTTACTGATAAACGATATATAATGCTTCAATATACCTCATCTCTACCTTTATGACTTCTCAGTTCCTCACGGTTAATACAGTTCCTTATTCACATACAGATTCATATTAACATCATACTAATGTATCTGTATTGCCTACATTTGGGCGCTAACACTTTAGTATCTCTTTTTTGAAACTGTTTTTGTAGTAAATATAGGATTTCTGGCTTATTTTTTAAGGTAAATAAAATATTTAAATTCCTGTTAAAGAATTGTAAAGAAAGAAAAAATGGCTGACAGACACTTCATTTTATTGGTTGGTTGACAGTTAAAAAATATCTGGAAGAAACACTCTATTACCAGAGATAATTGCAACATTCAAATTTATACGATTTTAAATAAATAACAATGAAATTTTTATACATTATTAAAATAAGGAGTTGCTTTACTCCACATTATAAGAAATAGGTATAGAGGATATTTAAACAGGATATTTTTATCTATTTTTATTTTTAAATCTTGTAAAAAATATAAAAAACATGTAAATTTTGTAAAAAAAATATTCAAAAGGTAATTGTGATTGTGTACTTAACAAATTACTTAACAAAATACTCCACAAGCGTAAGTAGAAAGAGAAAGTGTGTAGGAGGATGATTAAAACAGCTTAACAATCATGATATTTCTATCAAAACCTTAAGCTATCTACACACTGCATTAGAATCCTTCCGGCATGACACATTCATCCACTCACACAATATTTATGCATCGATTTATGCTGTTGGTCCGATCCGATGTAAGGTGCATACGAAATGCACTCATTATCAACACTCCCCCATCGGTTTTGAGCCTTAGCTTCTTATCGTTCGCCGCCCCCCGGGGGGGTGAATCGTTCATGTCGTTCCCTGTCGCTGAGATCGTTTATTACAATTTCGCTCCATATATGAGCAAACCGTTTGGTCGATTATCACGTCGCCACGGACCAGCAAAACCAGCCCATCCGCAGATGAAATGCTGAGGCTTTTGGTCTAATCGTACCCATCATAAGTGGTCGTATTGGACCCGGTTGGACCGATCGGCCCGTACCAGACGTCATAATTTAAACCCAATCCCACGAGAAAACGTTCTCCATTCCGAGGCATTTTCGCTACGGATTCGCGACCATTCGGGTCCCGTGCTGTAGCGTTCCAGCACAACCGGCTGTGACCGGTAATTGGGTGTCAATTCGTGATTAGACCTATTTGCATATAAAATTATCCACCACCGTTCATCGATGGAGCAGCACGATGAGGCACAACTTAGGTACGCATACAAAACGCAGTATTTTCCCTCTATTCCTCTGGCAGTAAATGCATGTTGCGAGGACTTTTGGATTTGTGAAACAATGGGCAACTCAGGACGCAACTCGACTGAGGACGTACAGGGGAAACATGAAATGTAATGCAACCGAGTACGATTGGAGCCAATTTATTTCAATAATGTTAATCGATTCGCAATACGGTTGTAAGCAAGATAAGACAGTGCTGGTTAGTCGTAAGGATTCCTCATCTGATCAGTTTAGCAATTCCGACTTGATTGTAAGTATGATTAATTCTTGTACTTTTCATATATTTAACTAACTTTTAATAAGAACGTATTTTTATCTTTAAATTAAATATTTGTTCAAGTTGCATAAATTTACATCGAATTTTTGCAAAGTCAGTCCTGCGGAGGGAAATTTACATAAAATTATATTAATATCATTACCAAGACAACTCAATTGTGGAGCGATTTTGCAGGGTTGATACAATCGATACTATTATCATGGAAACAGATTGCTTAAAACTCAAACTAAATGGCATGATGTCGGTCCCCATTTTAAACGCGGTCTCAACATTTAATTGCTCACCCAATACCATTGCTATCACGTTCGGGCTGCGGCCTATCCGGCAAAAAGCAACAATTTACCGTGTAAAACGGAATGCGTCCAACCGGTATCGACCGCATACGATCAGCATTTTTTCACGGTTCGACTAATTTTAATAATAACCGACAAATTGCTGACCGGTTGGAAAATAAAGGCAATCATTTAAAAACACATAAACTCTAGCCGGCCCACCGTGTGCCGTGGACACACAATTTTAACCCCTTTTATCGATAGGCTGTTTTTGTGTTCTTTTTTTTTTGGCTCAGAAAAATTCTCCACTGGTTGTGATGTGTGGCAACAAATTGATGCACTATCAGCCTATTGGAACGATACGAATCGAACCGAAGGAACGAAAGCATCCATCGTGCACAATGATCTCACGGGTGCAAAGTTTTCCCCCGGCTGAGAGTCATATTAAAACAAGCTACAAAATGGTGATGCATCCCTTTTTTCTCTGTCTTTCTATCAATCATTTTTCATCCCTCCTCCCCGGCTGCGTAACAGGCAGGCTCACGGTTCCGGTAAGCGATTTTCAACTGTTTCACAACACAACGTATCCCAGCAAGGGGTGAACCGTTCTTGATTGCATTCCACCTGCCGAACTGTCCACTTTCGTACGCTCTGCTCCCTTCCTTCCCACTCGATCGATGGCACCTGCATCCGTTCCGGTGCGTGGGTTGCATCTTTTATTCAATTAATATGCAAATTTTTGCTGGTGCTTTCAAATTAAAGGATGTCTGAGCGTACTGGATGAGCGTAAGCCGAACCGAGTGCTCTAACTGGCTGCCTAAAATGGTTACAGGATACATCAAAATATGTCTCGTTTTCCCCCCCTGTTGGAGATTTTCCAGCCCAACAATAACCATTTAGAAGCATCGTTAGTTGAAATGATAAGCCAGATAAGAAAGGTGCAGAAAGTGTAATCTTAAATAACCAAGAACGATTACCTGATTTCATTTGCTTTATGGCAGTGGGCAGACATTTCACTCCAAGACAAGAGAAGAAAAGAACAATAATCCTTCGTAAAGATGATTCAATAATGAAGCATTCGAATTTAGAATTTATGTTAGGCTTGTTTAATACGAAATCATATGAAAAATATTACAAACAAAAATATGTATTTCTCTTTTAATAAATTTCATTAAAAATGGTTCTAATGGTAGTAATAGTTTATTTTCAATTAAGATATTAAACATTACCTACCTTTACCTCGCTTCGAATATCTTCTCGCTGAAAAACCGTAGAAACACCTGAAAATAAGAAAATAGTTGGTAAGTAAGAATTAAAGAAACGTTTTTTTTTCTTTTGTTTTAATTTTAAATATTAGAAATAAATAAAATATTTAAAATAAATTTAATTTTGCTTTGCAGCATTGATCACGCATCGGAAGATAATTTGGGTTACTTTGCTTTTTCCACATTCGCTTTTTTTCTTTCACTTACTTACGCTTCAATACGCTTTGTTACATTGAACACACGCGCACGCGATCGCACGCGGAACAAGCATCGAAAGAGGCGCAAACTAAGCTTACGCAGACAACAATTTGTACACGCGTGCAAAGCAAGTTTGTTTAACATCAATACACGAATTGATACACAGCTTGCTCATTGTGCGGACCAGGATGTTCGTGAATAAGACATCACTTATCAGCAACCAAAAAAAAACATTTTTTTTCCTAACTCCAAAATTAATCCCCACTGACGCCGAGTAACAAAAAGCTATATTGACAATCAGTAGGGAAGGAATCGACAAAAGGGGAAATTAGCTGAAAAACGTTGCCCTTATTTATTTTTCAGATGCAGCAGCTCGTGCAGTGGCACGTCTGCGAGCTGTCTAAATATTGCGATTAGCAACAAGACGGGTTTAAATGGTCCCTTCAAATTTAACAGCAAATGTATTCGGACAAGCAAGGGAGGCAATGGTTATGGATTACTCCGAAAAAAGGCATCTGTTCTGTTCCACATCACCGTGTTGTGTCAACCTTTCTTCTCCCAAGATTTCGACATTTGAAAACTCTTTTGTTCTTGGAGGCCGCGCGCCATTGTTTGGTATAAAAATTCTTTATAGCGTAACGATATGTTAGGTCATGCCTGCCATAATTGGATTACTAAGCTTATTTTTTCCGCCCTTTTACATACTCAATCCTTGCTATAAAGGCACAAATAGAAAATAGAAATAGAAATAGAAAATGAGTGCATACTACGACTATGGTGGGATCTACTATAAATAATTTATTATGAGCTGTTCATAATCTAGAACAGGGGCCTCCAAACTTTTTAGATGGCGGGACGCATTGAGTGGAGTAGCCACAGCTGAGGGCCAATCTCGGGATATATCGGAAGGGCCGTAGTTTGGAGACCCCTGATCCAGAAGTTCAATTGCTAAGTACATATTTAATTTTTATTCTGATCATGCTGGAAAACAGACTGATATTCTTTGTCTGTGATTACGTTTTTGGTTTGAGCAAAATTGGTTACATTTTTATATTCTATACAGAAACTCCGCAAAACCCCAGACTTTCTCTGGGGACCATACCCTGGGAATTATCCGATTTTTACTGACTGAAACTTTCATGATACTACCTGAAGTATTTATAGGTTTATAGGAAGCTAAGGTATTATTTTCCCAGTGCGTGGTATACACGTTTTAAGCCCCGGAAAAAACTCATCTGCACCTCGTTATCAGTACTCTGTAACGGAAGTCAGGCATCATAGCTTCAAATCATTACTGATAAGGTCAATGAAACCCTGGCAGATCCTCAAGTTGTGATCTACTGCCTGCATACTTAGCTTAACGCAAGGAAGTACAGACAGGTTCCTTAAGCATATTGCTTACATTTCCTTCGGTCACCTCTGGAACTTGTTTGCTATATGCTTTGTTTTGAGACACATCGTATTTATAGGAGTTTTTTATATAAAGCATCTCAAATAGCTCTTAAATCAATAGAGAAATATATTTACGCATTAAAGCTGTTTTAAACACCACTGTCTTCTATTCTGAGATGAATGAAATGAAAATAAATAAACCACTTTATACGTTGACGTATGACCGATCGAACATCCGCAAGAAATCGAAACCAAATCCCACATTCCGCACCTTGAGCCTATGCATTTATTATATTATTATGCCATTGTCCCACAAAAATAAAAACCATCCCCGATAGTAATCTCACACCGGGTGATAGGTTTATGAAATTTCGAAGAAGAACGACAGCTTGAACACCTGCACCTTATCGGTTGCGTTCGGTTGCTGATGTTGAAGGTCCATCTTCACGATGTACTCCCCGGGCGGTACCATTTTCACCAGCATATGATCATTGCTCATGCGGAACTGTCGTACGCGATAGTATCCCTGGTGCAAAGGAACGTACAAAGTAAAAATACATCCATTATCTTGCTCTCTCCGTGGGCCAATGTGTCGTCCAGCCTACCGACGTACCTTGTCGAATGGACAGTTGAAGCTCAGATTACCGAATTTCTCCAGCTCCTCGTTCAACAGTGGCACAACCGGATCCATGCCGGCTTCCTCCGTATTGCATAGCTCCTTGTTAGTGCCGATCATCGTCATGTACTCACCGTCCATCTTGGAGTCAAGCTCTATGTTCACGAAAACACCCTGCTCCACATCCATGAATAAACTCCCATCCACATCGACCGTGCTGCCTTCGGTTTCGTTGTTAATCTGTACCTTCATCGTCAGATAGTCTGGATTCGACAGATAGTCAACCTTTGTGATCATAATTTTGCCCGTGATCTATGGAGAAGAACTTTTTACTGGTTTGATACTTGTTGCTTTTCAAGCAGGGGTTCTTACCACACACGCAAAGGCAACCAGTATGATCACATGCTTCCACATCCATGTTTGGCTACAATTAGACATTTCAAATTTCGACGATGAAACTAAGCGCACCGCTGCGGACCTCATTTTATAGCACGGCGCGATCAATTATGGCTTCACTATCGTTCATCTTCCTCACTGATTAGCGTAATGGGTGTAATTTGTGACCCTAGTAATGACCTTAATATTTCAGCGTAGTCCAATAATTGGACATGAAATTTGATACTTTTTTTTACTATTTACAACATCAACAGCAAATGAGCTCCCCATATTTACAGTTGCATTGCAGTTGTAGACAGTAACGATCATAGTTACATTTATAGTATTTTTATTGAAAGTCTTAAATTTTCCTACAATCCCCACAAAATACGAATAAAGTGATAAGAGTTCAGACTACTCATAGGCATTGTGACAATCTATATTTACAGTACGGTTGCAAAATGCTCAACATCACCGTTCCATCAATAATTGTTTTAATCCGATCGCCTATTGTGTACACCAACGTGTGTACAGTTGGCAGGCAAAAATGTGCCCGGTCGCGCTATAAAAGACGCCTCTGCTCACAGCTGTACCCACACAAGGTAGGTCTTGCTCAACGCATCCAGGTGATAGAATGTGCCGTTTTCACCACTGCTCGTGGACGGTTTTTGCATCGCTCTTGGTGCTGAGCTACATCGTTCCGGAATGCTGGACAAAATGTGTTTCAAGTAGCGAGAAAGACTCCTTCCCGCTAACGTTCATCCACATCAACGATCTACATGCGCGGTAAGTGGTTAGGGTTTATTTGCCTTTTTCACTCTGGCTCTTTCTCTCTGTCTCTCGACTAACGAAAAAAAATATTTCAAACAGGTTTGATGAAACGAACCAAAAATCTTCCGGTTGTACCAATCCGAAGGAATGCATTGCCGGTATAGCACGCGTCTACCATACGATCAGGCAGCTAAAGAAAGAGTATAAATCGCAAAATCCACTCTATCTCAATGCGGGTGACAACTTCCAGGGAACGCTTTGGTACAATTTGCTACGCTGGAACGTTACCGCACACTTCATCAAGAAGCTTCCACCAGACGTAATGGTAAGATACTTCTTGTACAGAGTTTAATAATAGAACTTACCCCCAAATGAGTGTACTTGCTCTTCGTTCCAACACAAACAAAAACCCTCAGACCCTAGGCAACCACGAGTTCGATCATAGCCCGAAAGGCCTCGCACCATATCTGGCCGAACTTGAAAAACTGAAAATTCCAACGGTTGTGGCTAATCTTCAGCTGAATGGAGAACCGGAGTTGAAGAAATCGAAAATTAAGTCAAGCGTTGTGCTGCATGAATGTGGACGTAAAGTAGGAGTCATTGGAGCGCTCTACGATAAGACACACGTAAGGCTGGAACGTATCACCTTTTGGATGAAGTGTTAATAATATTCTAACAATTATAGCTCGTGGCCCAAACGGGAAAGGTTACGTTGACCAACTCAATCGATGCTGTGCGCAAGGAAGCGCAAAAGTTGAAAAACGATAAAGTGGATATCATTGTGGTACTGTCGCATTGTGGTTTGGACGGTGATAAACAGCTGGCCGAGGAGGCTGGTGATCTCGTCGATGTTATCATTGGTGCACACTCGCATTCCTTGCTGCTGAACAAAGATTCCAAAGTGCCGTACGATATGAAAAACGACAAAATTGAAGGAGACTATCCGATTGTGGTTGAGAAGCAGAATAAGCATAAGGTATGGCGTTTTAGTGCTATTTAGAGGTGCATTTGATTAATAGAAACAAATGTTTCTTCATTCTCTCTCAGGTTCTTATTACTCAGGCACGTTCCTTTGGTAAGTATGTGGGACGTCTGACGGTATACTTTGACCGGAATGGCGAGGTACAGAGCTGGGAAGGTCATCCAATCTATATGAACAACACGGTCGAACAGGACGAAGATATAGTGCGGGAACTAAAACCATGGCGTGAAGAGGTAGAGCGTCTCGGAACTCAAGTGATCGGACAGAGTGACGTGTTTCTGGACCGCGAATCATGCCGTTGGTGTGAGTGTACATTAGGTGATGTAGCTACGGATGCATTCGCAGATAAGGTAAGTGGTTTTGGAAGATTCTGTGGAAATATATCTCCTCATTTTATCCCTCTGCGTACTTCAAGTATTCGAACGGAACGTTCAGAGCGGTAGCAATCATACAGGCTGGAAACTTCCGAAATCCGATCAAAAAAGGAGGTAAAACAAGCGGACTTGAGATGTTGCAAAAAGCCTATAAACAATGATTATTTTCTTTGAAGCAATCACAAATGGGTTGGCGATCGAGGCTGCTCCATTCGGATCATCGGTCGACTTGGTAAAGCTAAAGGGTGAAGACCTTTGGAGCGCTATCGATCACTCTTTCACGTTGGATGATGAGTATCGGCTTAACACGATGCAGGTGTCCGGCATGACGGTGGTAGTCGATCTGTCCAAAAATCGTAACGAACGTGTAAAAAGCATCCAAGTGATTGAGCCCGACGGGACGATGAAACCACTGGATAAGCAAAAGTTCTACTACGTCGCAACACCGTCCTATCTTGCCGATGGAAAGGATGGATTTGAAATGATGAAAAGAGGCACGGATCGCATTACTGGACCGCTGGATTCGGATGTGCTGATCGAGTACGTGCGGAAGCGCCAAACGATCACGACGAGTATGTTTGAGCAGAAACGTATGGTGATAGAAAACCATACGAATGGTACTTGTTCGTGGGATTTGGAAGCGGAGAGATATACGCCCAAAATCAAGTAAAATCACCTTTTGTTTGTCACTGAAACACTGCAATAGTTGAGCATTTGTACTCTGCATTAAAAAGCCGATCTTTATACTTTGATCGCTTAACTGCTTTTGTTTATTAGCTGATGAAGTTCGCTGGTTGGATTGCGATCTAGATCCGAAACGGTGTATATTTGAAAAGTTGCACTCCTTTAGATACATCTCGTTGAAATTGGTAACAGATTGCTTATTACGCTATTGCACGAACATTGATTGTTTAACGACCGATCAGATTCGCCTGAAAGTATACAATTCGTATAACAATCAACAATTAGCCGAGAATCATCAAGAAAATGCAAAACAATTTTAATAGAATCTTAAACGCGCCATGGTAAAAGGATGATCCAACCTCTTTTCGGACTTCGTAACGCACCTCATCACACCAATAAACTACCTACAGGATGGTCAAGCACCAAATGGCCTGTTACACCGTTAAACTCATTCACATCACACGCGTACAAATATCCATCTGCGATCGAGTTACGATCCCAGCGTAACCACCGGACTTCGCTGCTAATGTCCTTACACACCAAGTAACTCTCGTCCATCTCTTCCGGACTTGCGTGTGGATTATTCACACCGATCAACGCCAATCCGGCATCGTTTTCCTCGTCCAACAACACCTTGTAGAACAGTGCCGGTGCCGGAACTCTGCCAGCTGGATCACGGTTCGGATCGAAATCGAGGAAAACTTCCTGCGCATCGCCATTTCCGTCCAGCAACTTCAGCACACCGTACGTCCCCGTGTACACCGTTAGACGAAGATCGTTGGCGGCCACGAACGCTTTCACACCCGTTTCAATGCGCTGCCAGCTGAAACCATTGAAGCGTTGCCACTGTGGTGCTACGTTCATGAACCAGAAGGAAGCTCGTTGATGCGAACCGAACACAAAATCCGATTTAGCGGCCAGGTGACCTCGTGAAAAGAAGAGGCCCTTTTTGTTATTTAGCAGAGCGTCTGCACGGCCCGATGATCCCAGGATGCGTGCTAGCGTTGCATGCTGCGTCGAGTACTTGTACAGTGCGGCCATCTTTAGTTCTCCATAGAAACTTCCCTGAATGAAGGACGGCCTCTTCACCGATCGCTGATGATGTTCGTTGTGGGGTGTTAGCTTATGTTTGACGTAATGGCTCCGGAGGTGTGTCTCGTCGAAGCAAACTTCGTACAGCTTTGCAAATCGATCCGCACCAACATTGAACCCGACCCGCACAATTGTCCCATTGTCGAAGCAATGGGCATCGGTGCGTTCGGCAACGTGGTATACGGGCTGCTGACAGGAAAAATCCGAGATGTTGTATCGTTCAGACTGATAACCAAGCCTACCGTCATCTTCACAGGTGAGGGTGGCTGATTTGGATTTTCCACCAGGTGAGCCCTTGCGGAATCCGTGCGAGCAGAACAACTCCACCGATTGGCCGTAGTCAAGGCTGACGGTGGTAGTGTTCAGCTGAGGCCACACGAACTGATCGCTGCCTGGTTGAAGCAGCAATGGTTGCACGGTCGTAAGATCACGGTGTAACGATATGGTGCAGGCTGTGCAATGGGGTAAAGAACTCATCAGATTGAAGAAGACCAGAGCTTCATTGACATTTTCTTACAAGATTCTTCGATTGGTTTTTCTTTCTCCACCAACGAGAACAGATCTGTCACNGGCTCTAGGTAGAGAAATATTATTATTGTTATTAAATTCCACTTTCCACTGCACACATCGCACCCGGTTCGTCTAAATGTGTGATCTTTCGTCTTTTGAAAAACCTTTTAGTTGATACTCCTGCAAGCTGCAGGACTTTAAGATTGACGGTAAAAATAAAAATTGCAAACACTCGTTTCCGTGTCGACCTAACGTATGAAAAGCTACTAAACTACGTGACATCAAACCTATCCCATTAATGGTACATCTTTGCTAAAAAAATCAAGGTACGATGCGCGCTGTCAAACGTTCTCGTCAAGAGTTACACAAATTGGAACCTAACTGTGATTAACAAGACGACATTCAACCGTCTGTCTGCGAGAGGAGTTTCCTGTAGATCAAGAGTGGAAAAACGTTCTATCCTTCACCAGCAACGTTTATTCTTCTCATCATCGTGATAATCATCCCCAAATCGGTTGCAAAACGATATCATCCCCCAGCAGGACGGGGCTCGTAATCACCGTTGGGGGTTGTAAATGCGAACTGTAGATGTCAACCAACCGACCGATGATGATTGTCGGTTCATGATTTCTCCGCTGATGTTTAGCTCATCCCCTCACTATCAAACTGTCACTCAACCACTCACACCTGAGCCCCACTGATACGGACCGGGTACCGTTCCTAATTTGGAGATCGTTTCAACAATCTGTAATTTGGCAAAAGAAATTTTCCTTCTGCGTAATGAGACGCTAGCTGGCTCGTACCGGCGGAACAATTGTTACGCAGCAGGACAGTTCGAGGGGGTTGGTTTTCTTAGTCGGAAAATGAAACTAATTTTCCGATTGATTTCATTACGCATTGTTTTGCAACGTAATTTCAGATGAAATCTAATGAAATCTCTTCTGTGAATGAAGTCAATTAGAGAGCAATTTTGCTGCCCTTTCTACGTGTCTGATTTTGAATTGTTAGCATTTATTTATTAAATTATTTAGACTATTACAATTCAGTCACAGTCAATTACTTCTAATTAAAAAAAACACCCGTTTTTTATTATAAAACTACATTATATGAGAAAAATTACTTCATAAAATATTGTTTGGAATTATTTATTATTTTTTATTAGTTTACTGATAAAAAAATTACTTTTCTTTTTCTATTTTATTCTCGGTTATTATCCGTCCCCACTCGGTGATTAGCAATAGAGAAAAGAGTTTAATGCTTCAATATACCTCATCTCTACCTTTATGACTTCTCAGTTCCTCACGGTTATTACAGTTCCTTATTCACTTACAGTTTCATATTAACATCATACTACTGTATCTGTATTGCCTACATTTAGGCGCTAACATTTTAGTATCTCTTTTTTGAAACTGTTTTTGTAATAAATATAGGATTTCTGGCTTATTTTTTAAGGTAAATAAAATATTTAAATTCCTGGTAAAGAATTGTTTTAAAAAATGGCTGACAGACACTTCATTTTATTGGTTGGTTGACAATTAAAAAATATCTGGAAGAAACACTCTATTACCAGAGATAATTGCAATATTGAAATTTATACGATTTTAAATAAATAACAACGAAATTTTTATACATTATTAAAATAAGGAGTTGCTTCACTCCACATTACGAGAAATAGGAATAGAGGATATTGAAACAGGATATTTTTTTCTATTTTTATTTTTAAATCTTGTAAAAAATGTAAAAAACTTGTAAACTTTGTAAAAAAACATTCAAAAGGTAATTGTGATTGTGTACTTAACAAATTACTTAACAAAATACTCCACAAGCGTAAGTAGAAAGAGAAAGTATGTAGGAGGATGATTAAAACAGCTTAACAATCATGATATTTCTGTCAAAACCTTAAGCTATCTACACACTGCATTAGAATCCTTCCGGCATGACACACTCATCCACTCACACAATATTTATGCATCGATTTATGCTATTGGTCCGATCCGATGTAAGGTGCATACGAAATGCACTCATTATCAACACTCCCCCATCGGTTTTGAGCCACCCGGTGAACTTAGCTTCTTATCGTTCGCCGCCCCCCGGGGGGGGGTGAATCGTTCATGTCGTTCCCTGTCGCTGAGATCGTTTATTACAATTTCGCTCCATATATGAGCAAACCGTTTGGTCGATTATCACGTCGCCACGGACCAGCAAAACCAGCCCATCCGCAGATGAAATGCTGAGGCTTTTGGTCTAATCGTACCCATCATAAGTGGTCGTATTGGACCCGGTTGGACCGATCGGCCCGTACCAGACGTCATAATTTAAACCCAATCCCACGAGAAAACGTTCTCCATTCCGAGGCATTTTCGCTACGGATTCGCGACCATTCGGGTCCCGTGCTGTAGCGTTCCAGCACAACCGGCTGTGACCGGTAATTGGGTGTCAATTCGTGATTAGACCTATTTGCATATAAAATTATCCACAACCGTTCACCGATGGAGCAGGACGATGAGGCACAACTTAGGTACGCAATACAACAAGCAGTATTTTCACTCTATTCCTCTGGCAGTAAATGCATGTTGCGAGGACTTTTGGATTTGTGAAACAATGGGCAACTCAGGACGCAACTCGACTGAGGACACAGCGGAAACATGAAATGTAATGCAACCGAGTACGATTGGAGCCAATTTATTTCAATAATGTTAATCGATTCGCAATACGGTTGTAAGCAAGATAAGACAGTGCTGGTTAGTCGTAAGGATTCCTCATGTGATCAGTTTAGCAATTCCGACTTGATTGTAAGTATGATTAATTCTTGTACTTTTCATATATTTAACTAACTTTTAATAAGAACGTATTTTTATCTTTAAATTAAATATTTGTTCAAGTTGCATAAATTTACAACGAGTTTTGCCAAAGTCAGTCATTCGGAGGGAAATTCACATATAATTATATTAATATCATTACCAAGACAACTCAATTGTGGAGCGATTTTGCAGGGTTGATACAATCGATAATATTATCATGGAAACAGATTGCTTAAAACTCAAACTAAATGGCATGATTTCGGTCCCCATTTTAAACGCGGTCTCAACATTTAATTGCTCACCCAATACCATTGCTATCACGTTCGGGCTGCGGCCTATCCGGCAAAAAGCAACAATTTACCGTGTAAAACGGAATGCGTCCAACCGGTATCGACCGCATACGATCAGCATTTTTTCACGGTTCGACTAATTTTAATAATAACCGACAAATTGCTGACCGGTTGGAAAATAAAGGCAATCATTTAAAAACGCATAAACTCTAGCCGGCCCACCGTGTGCCGTGGACACACACAATTTTAACCCCTTTTAACGATAGGCTTTTTTGTGTTCTTTTTTTTGGGCTCAGGAAAATTCTCCACTGGTTGTGATGTGTGGCAACAAATTGATGCACTATCAGCCTATTGGAACGATACGAATCGAACCGAAGGAACGAAAGCATCCATCGTGCACAATGATCTCTCGGGTGCAAAGTTTTCCCCCGGGTGAGAGTCATATTAAAACAAGCTACAAAATGGTGATGCATCCCTTTTCTCTCTGTCTTTCTATCAATCATTTTTCATCCCTCTTCCCTGTGGCGTAACAGGCAGGCTCACGGTTCCGGTGAGCGATTTTCAACTGTTTCACAACACAACGTATCCCAGCAAGGGGTGAACCGTTCTTGATTGCATTCCACCTGCCGAACTGTCCACTTTCGTACGCTTTGCTCCCTCCCTTCCCGCTCGATCGATGGCACCCGCATCCGTTCCGGTGCGTGGGTTGCATCTTTTATTCAATTAATATGCAAATTTTTGCTGGTGCTTTCAAATTAAAGGATGTCTGAGCGTACTGGATGAGCGTAAGCCGAACCGAGTGCTCTAACTGGCTGCCTAAAATGGTTACAGGATACATCAAAATATGTCTCTTTTTCCCCCCTGGCCCAACAATAACCATTTAGAAGCATCGTTAGTTGAAATGATAAGCCAGATAAGGAAGGTGCAGAAAGTGTAATCTTAAATAACCAAGAACGATTACCTGATTTCATTTACTTTATAGCAGTGGGGGCAGACGTTTCACTCCAAGATAAGACTTGATTCAACAATGAAACATTCAAATGCTATGTTTATGTTAGGCTTGTTTAATACGAAATCATATGAAAAATATTACAAACAAAAATATGTTTTTCTCTTTTAATAAATTTCATTAAAAATGGTTCTAATGGTAGTAATTGTTTGTTTTTTTTGCTAAATAAAGACATTAAACATTACCTACCTGTACCTCGCTCCGATTTCTTCTCGCTGGAAATCCGTAGAAACACCTGAAAATGAGAAAATAGTTTTAGAAAATAGTTAAAAGGTGTAAATAGGATTAAAGAAACGTTTTTTTTTTGTTAAATTTTGCTTTGCAGCAATGAGCACGCATCGGAAGATAATTTGGGTTACTTTACTTTTTCCACATTCGCTTTTTTTCTTTCACTTACTCACGCTTCAATACGCTTTGTTACATTGAACACACGCACACGCGATCCACGTGGAACAAGCAGCGAAAGAGGCGCAAACTAAGCTTACGCAGACAACAATTTGTACACGCGTGCAAAGCAAGTTTGTTTAACATCAATACACGAATTGATACACAGCTTGCTCATTGTGCGGACCAGGATGTTCGTGAATAAGACATCACTTATCAGCAACCAAAAAAAAAACATTTTTTTTCCTAACTCCAAAATTAATCACCACTGACGCCGAGTAACAAAAAGCTATATTGACAATCAGTAGGGAAGGAATCGACAAAAGGGGAAATTAGCTGGAAAACGTTACCCTTATTTATTTTTCAGATGCAGCAGCTCGTGCAGTGGCACGTCTGCGAGCTGTCTCAATATTGCGATTAGCAACAAGACGGGTTTAAATGGTCCCTTCAAATTTAACAGCAAACGTATTCGGGCAAGCAAGGGAGGCAATGGTTATGGATGACTTCGAAAAAAGGCATCTGTTCTGTTCCACATCACCGTGTTGTGTCAACCTTTCTTCTCCCAACATTTCGACATTTAAAAACTCTTTTGTTCTTGGAGGCCGCGCGCCATTGTTTGGTATAAAAATTCTTTATAGCGTAACGATATGTTAGGTCATGCCTGCCATAATTGGATTACTAAGCTTATTTTTTCCGCCCTTTTACATACTCAATCCTTGCTATAAAGGCACAAATAGAAAATAGAAATAGAAATAGAAAATGAGTGCATACTACGACTATGGTGGGATCTACTATAAATAATTTATTATGAGCTGTTCATAATCTAGAACAGGCGCCTCCACACTTTTCAGATGGCGGGTCGCATTGAGTGGAATAGCCACAGCTGAGGCCAATCTCGGGATATATCGGGAGGGCCGTAGTTTGGAGACCCCTGATCCAGAAGTTCAATTGCTAAGTACATATTTAATTTTTATTCTGATAATGCTGGAAAACAGACTGATATTCTCTGTCTGTTACGTTTTTGGTTTGAGTAAAATTGGTTACATTTTTATATTCTATACAGAAACTCCGCAAAACCCCAGACTTTCTCTGGGGACCATACCCTGGGAATTATCCGATTTTTACTGACTGAAATCTTCATGATCCTACTTCAGGTATTATCAGGTTACATGCTAAGGTATTATTTTCCCAGTTCGTGGTATACACGTTTTAAGCCCCGGAAAAAGTTCCTTAAGCATTTCTCTCGGTCACCTCTGGAACTTGTTTGCTATATATTTTGTTTTGAGACACATCGTTTTTAAAGGAGTTTTTTATATAAAGCATCTCAAATAGCTCTTAAATCAATAGAGAATCACATTTACGCATTAAAAAAATCGAAACCAAATCCCACATTCCGCACCTTGAGCCTATGCATTTATTATATTATTATTCCATTGTCCCACAAAAATAAAAACCATCCCCGATAGTAATCTCACACCGGGTGATAGGTTTATGAAATTTCGAAGAAGAACGACAGCTTGAACACCTGCACCTTATCGGTTGCGTTCGGTTGCTGATGTTGAAGGTCCATCTTCACGATGTACTCCCCGGGCGGTACCATTTTCACCAGCATATGATCATTGCTCATGCGGAACTGTCGTACGCGATAGTATCCCTGGTGCAAAGGAAAGTACAAAGTAAAAATACATCCATTATCTTGCTCTCTCCGTGGGCCAATGTGTCGCCCAGCCTACCGACGTACCTTGTCGAATGGACAGTTGAAGCTCAGGTTACCGAATTTCTCCAGCTCCTCGTTCAACAGTGGCACAACCGGATCCATGCCGGCTTCCTCCGTATTGCATAGCTCCTTGTTAGCGCCGATCATCGTCATGTACTCACCGTCCATCTTGGAGTCAAGCTCTATGTTCACGAAAACACCCTGCTCCACATCCATGAATAAACTCCCATCCACATCGACCGTGCTGCCTTCCGTTTCGTTGTTAATCTGTACCTTCATCGTCAGATAGTCTGGATTCGACAGATAGTCAACCTTTGTGATCATAATTTTGCCCGTGATCTATGGAGAAGAACTTTTTACTGGTTTGATACTTGTTGCTTTTCAAGCAGGGGTTCTTACCACACACGCAAAGGCAACCAGTATGATAACATGCTTCCACATCCATGTTTGGCTACAATTAGACATTTCAAATTTCGACAATGAAACTAAGCGCAGCGCTGCGGACCTCATTTTATAGCACGGCGCGATCAATTATAGCTTCACTATCGTTCATCTTCCTCACAGATTAACGTAATGGGTGTAATTTGTGACCCTAGTAATGACCTTAATATTTCAACGTAGTCCAATAATTGGGCATGAAATTTGATATTTTGTTTACTATTTAACAAGAGCAAATGAGCTCCCCATATTTACAGTTGCATTGCAGTTGTAGACAGTAACGATCATAGTTACATTCATAGTATTTTATTGAAAATCTTAAGTTTTTCTACAATCCGCACAAAATACGAATAAAGTCATAAGAGTTCACACTACTCATGGGCATTGTGACAATCTATATTTACAGTACGGTTGCAAAATGCTCAACATCACCGTTCCATCAATAATTGTTTTAATCCGATCGCCTATTGTGTACACCAACGTGTGTACAGTTGGCAGGCAAAAATGTGCCGGTTCGCGCTATAAAAGACGCCTCTGCCCACAGCTGTACCCACACAAGGTAGGTCTTGCTCAACGCATCCAGGTGATAGAATGTGCCGTTTTCACCACTGCTCGTGGACGGTTTTTGCATCGCTCTTGGTGCTGAGCTACATCGTTCCGGAATGCTGGACAAAATGTGTTTCAAGTAGCGAGAAAGACTCCTTCCCGCTAACGTTTATCCACATCAACGATCTACATGCGCGGTAAGTGGTTAGGGTTTATTTGCCTTTTTCACTCTGGCTCTTTCTCTCTGTCTCTCGACTAACGAAAAAAAAATATTTCAAACAGGTTTGATGAAACGAACCAAAAATCTTCCGGTTGTACCAATCCGAAGGAATGCATTGCCGGTATAGCACGCGTCTACCATACGATCAGGCAGCTAAAGAAAGAGTATAAATCGCAAAATCCACTCTACCTCAATGCGGGTGACAACTTCCAGGGAACGCTTTGGTACAATTTGCTACGCTGGAACGTTACCGCACACTTCATCAAGAAGCTTCCACCAGACGTAATGGTAAGATACTTCTTGTACAGAGTTTGATAATAGAACTTACCCCCAAATGAGTGTACTTGCTCTTCGTTCCAACACAAACAAAACCCTCAGACCCTAGGCAACCACGAGTTCGACCATAGCCCGAAAGGTCTCGCACCATATCTGGCTGAACTTGAAAAACTGAAAATTCCAACGGTTGTGGCTAATCTTCAGCTGAATGGAGAACCGGAGTTGAAGAAATCAAAAATTAAGTCAAGCGTTGTGCTGCACGAATGTGGACGTAAAGTAGGAGTCATTGGAGCGCTCTACGATAAGACACACGTAAGGCTGGAACGTATCACCTTTTGGATGAAGCGTTAATAATATTCTAACAATTATAGCTCGTGGCCCAAACGGGAAAGGTTACGTTGACAAACTCAATCGATGCAGTGCGCAAGGAAGCGCAAAAGTTGAAAAATGATAAAGTGGATATCATTGTGGTACTGTCGCATTGTGGTTTGGACGGTGATAAACAGCTGGCCGAGGAGGCTGGTGATCTCGTCGATGTTATCATTGGTGCACATTCGCATTCCTTGCTGCTGAACAAAGATTCCAAAGTGCCGTACGATATGAAAAACGACAAAATTGAAGGAGACTATCCGATTGTGGTTGAGAAGCCGAATAAGCATAAGGTATGGCGGTTTAGTGCTATTCAGAGGTGCATATGATTAATAGAAACAAATGTTTCTTCACTCTCTCTCAGGTTCTTATTACTCAGGCACGTTCCTTTGGTAAGTATGTTGGACGTCTGACGGTATACTTTGACCGGAATGGTGAGGTACAGAGCTGGGAAGGTCATCCAATCTATATGAACAACACGGTCGAACAGGACGAAGATATAGTGCGGGAACTGAAACCATGGCGTGAAGAGGTAGAGCGTCTCGGAACGCAAGTGATCGGTCAGAGTGACGTGTTTCTGGATCGCGAATCATGCCGTTGGTGTGAGTGTACATTAGGTGATGTAGCTACGGATGCATTCGCTGATAAGGTAAGTGGTTTGGGAAGCCCAGGCTTTGGAGATTCAGTGGAAATATATCTCCTCATTTTATCCCTCTGCGTACTTCAAGTATTCGAACGGAACGTTCAGAGCGGTAGCAATCATACAGGCTGGAAACTTCCGAAATCCGATCAAAAAAGGAGGTAAAACAAGCGGACTTGAGATGTTGCAAAATGCCTACTACGAATAATTATTTTCTTTTAAGCAATCACAAATGGGTTGGCGATCGAGGCTGCTCCATTCGGATCATCGGTCGACTTGATAAAGCTAAAGGGTGAAGATCTTTGGAGCGCTATCGATCACTCCTTCACGTTCGATGATGAGTATCGGCTTAATACGATGCAGGTGTCCGGCATGACGGTGGTAGTCGATCTGTCCAAAAATCGTAACGAGCGCGTAAAAAGCATCCAAGTGATTGAGCCCGACGGGACGATGAAACCACTGGATAAGCAAAAGTTCTACTACGTCGCTACACCGTCCTATCTTGCCGACGGAAAGGATGGATTTGAAATGATGAAAAAAGGCACGGATCGCATTACTGGACCGCTGGATTCGGATGTGCTGATCGAGTACGTGCGGAAGCGCCAAACGATCACGACGAGTATGTTTGAGCAGAAGCGTATGGTGATAGAAAATCATACGAATGGTACTTGTTCGTGGGATTTGGAAGCGGAGAGATATACGCCCAAAATCAAGTAAAATCACCTTTTGTTTGTCACTGAAACACTGCAATAGTTGAGCATTTGTATTCTGCATTAAAAAGCCGATCTTTATACTTTGATCGCTTAACTGCCTTTGTTTATTAGCTGATGAAGTTCGCTGGTTGGATTGCGATCCAGATCCGAAACGGTCTATATTTGAAAAGTTGCACTCGTTTAGATACATCTCGTTGAAATTGGTAACAGATCGCTTATTACACTATTGCATGAACATTGATTGTTTAACGACCGATCAGATTCGCCTGAAAGTATACAATTCGTATAACAATCAACAATTAGCCGAGAATCATCAAGAAAATTCAATACAATTTAAATAAAATCTTAAACGCGCCACGGGAAAAGGACGATCTAACCTCTTTTTTGATATCGTTAAACATCTCATCACACCAATAAACTACCTACAGGATGGTCAAGCACCAAATGGCCTGTAACACGGTTAAACTCATTCACATCACACGCGTACAAATAACCATCTGCGATCGAGTTACGATCCCAGCGTAACCACCGGACTTCGTTGCTAACGTCCTTACACACCACGTAACTCTCGTCCATCTCTTCCGGACTTGCGTGTGGATTATTCACACCGATCAACGCCAATCCGGCATCGTTTTCCTCGTCCAACAACACCTTGTAGAACAGCGCCGGTGCCGGAACTCTGCCAGCTGGATCACGGTTCGGATCGAAGTCGAGGAAAACTTCCTGCGCATCACCATTTCCGTCTAGCAACTTCAGCACACCGTACGTCCCCGTGTACACCGTTAGACGAAGATCGTTGGCGGCCACGAACGCTTTAACACCCGTTTCAATGCGCTGCCAGCTGAAACCATTGAAGCGTTGCCATTGTGGTGCTACGTTCATGAACCAGAAGGAAGCCCGTTGATGCGAACCGAACACAAAGTCCGATTTAGCGGCCAGGTGACCTCGTGAAAAGAAGAGGCCCTTTTTGTTATTTAGCAGCGCGTCCGCACGGGCCGATGATCCCAGGATGCGTGCTAGCGTTGCATGCTGCGTCGAGTACTTGTACAGTGCGGCCATCTTTAGTTCTCCATAGAAACTTCCCTGAATGAAGGACGGCCTCTTCACCGATCGCTGATGATGTTCGTTGTGGGCTGTTAGCTTTTGTTTGACGTAATGGTTCCGGAGGTGTGTCTCGTCGAAGCAAACTTCGTACAGCTTTGCGAATCGATCCGCACCAACATTGAACCCGACCCGCACAATCGTCCCATTGTCGAAGCAATGGGCATCGGTGCGTTCGGCAACGTGGTATACGGGCTGCTGACAGGAAAAATCCGAGATGTTGTATCGCTCAGACTGATAACCAAGCCTACCGTCATCTTCACAGGTGAGGGTGGCTGATTTGGATTTTCCACCAGGTGAGCCCTTGCGGAATCCGTGCGAACAGAACAACTCCACCGATTGGCCGTAGTCAAGGCTGACGGTGGTAGAGTTCAGCTGAGGCCACACGAACTGATCGCTGCCTGGTTGAAGCAGCAATGGTTGCACGGTCGTAAGATCACGGTGTAACGATATGGTGCAGGCTGTGCAATGGGATAAAGAACTCATCAGATTGAAGAAGACCAGAGCTTCATTGACATTTTCTTACAAGATTCTTCGATTGGTTTTTCTTTCTCCACCAACGAGAACAGATCTGTCACCTCCTCTGTTGAACTTTCAATGTAGACACGCGATCTAACGTCTGTTGCTACCAGCAGCAACAAAAGCATAAACACTTGATGCACGCGTTGTCGCATGTTTAATTCCACTGTTTACACAAACCGCGAA
>CM028126.1:38428220-38448114 GCA_016254315.1 Anopheles parensis
TCCGTTGCTTTGGCAAGTTGGTGCGAATTATAGGAAGAATTTAAAACTGGAAAACGGAAGAAGAATTTGTTAGTAACAGATATAGTGAAAAATAAAAGGCTACTGGTTGCAATGAGCTCATTCAAAATCCAATCGATTATTTACACATAAAAGTCACAAAAACATTCACGTTCACAAAAACAAACGTACAAACGTTTGCTTAATAGAGCAATTACTAGTAGCTATAATTTATAATAAGTAATAGTAGCCAACCAGTAGCTATAATTTGGCAAATCAAACCATAAAGTAACGATCGGACAATTAAATTAATGGTTTTCTGGAACAGTCTCATGATCCTTTTTTAAACCCTTTCTAGTAATCGCAAACAACTGTTAAAACATTTTGATAATTGTAACATAAAACACATAAGCATGTTACTTTCGAAACCCAATTGCTTGCCTGTGTCAACAACGAAAGCATGGAATATTTACTTCCTTCGCTGTGCTTCGTATTTGCCGCACACTTTATAGCAGCAAGCGCATTTATAAGAGTAAGTGTTGCAGTAGTTATAAATTTTCTGCTTAAAATACTAAGGCATTATGTTTGTTCCTTTTTGTAGCTGATACCAGTCGGTCAGAGAATAGAGCTCAAAAGTAAAGTAAGCTATATTAATGCGTCGTACACCGTTGTAAATCGTACCGAGTCACCGGCTGATCAAACGCTTGATCTGGAGTTTAATTTCACCCGCCAAGTACAGGATATAAAGGTGAGCATGGCCTTTACTGTAAATAATTTATATACTTCTGCTCTATTTTACCGTTTTTATTACAGCTTATATTTAGCTATCACATCACAGATGAGGATGGTAAGATTAAAAGCACCATCATGAAGCGTAAGGTTGATATATGTTTCTACCTTCGTAACCCGAACTCCGATCGTCTCGTGAAACAGGTGTACGACTATATCCGTGCGCGTAGTAAATTACCGTTGAAATGTCCGATCATGCCCGGCAACTACTATATGCGCAATATCCGGCCGGCCGATGTTCCCTTGCCGGGCTTTCTGCCGGAGGCTTCCATGATATTCGAAACGAACTACTGGTCCGAAGTTCGTCGAGAATTATTGATCGAGTATCGATATTATGGCAGGTTGGTACGTATCGTCGAAAACGTGTTTAGCTTAAATATATGATCAATGTAGATGCTTTCTTTGGATTGGTTGTAGCTCAAAACTATGTACTTGGTATGAAGCGTTTTAAATGTTCAGTAATAAATTTAGTTACTACCTGTCTTAAGAACATTATTGTTAAATAGAAATCCTGACATTTAGACATTAATTTACCACAAATAAAAAACTTTTCTCTTAAAAATTTCGCATATTTCATGAATTGTTAAAAGTCGAGTCCAGAGGACAATTTCCAATCCTACGTGTTCAGGAAACTGTATTAATTTTTCATTACTGGACAAAACAAATTTCAAATTATATTTTTTCATTCTCTTTCACCTCCCTATCTGTCTCTTTCTCTCTTTTTGGTCTCTTTCTTTCTCTTTCTCTTTCTCCCTCTCTCTCTCTCTCTCTCTCTCTCTCTCTCTCTGTGAGTATCAGATGCGATGGTGTCAAAAAGTCATCCTCTTCCTATGTTTTGTACGAACCTTTATAAAAAGCATAGCCCAGGAATGTTCCCAATTTTGGAGAATTTGGTAACTGCTTGTCCATAGCTGCAGTTAATTTGATGCAACATTTTGTTTTACTGGATAATTCACGCAGTGTCTTTGAAGCATCTTGTTTATAAAGCATTAATTTTTGTTTTGTTTTGCCATAACATAACTTTGCCAAATTGGGCAGGCGTGGTGATGTATGTGATGAATGGCGCCGGTTCCACACGACAAGACTGGGCATCAAATCCCATCGGGACCGTCTCCGTAGCAAGGACTAACTATTCTGTGACTATACGTGGTAAAATAATTCTTGATACGGCCTGGTCGTTCTCCTTGAGAGTATTCCGTATTCGTATTCTCCGCAAATATTTATGGTAATTTATGTATTAATATGTGTTAAAAAAGTAATGAACGTTGGTTCGAGGATAGTGCAACAAACAATGAAATTGTATGACTCTTGTATTGACTTGTCAAGATCTAAACTTCTCGTAAACGACAATTTCTTACAGATAAAGAATCATTTCTGACACTAGACGTGAGCTAAGTGAGAATTAAAAAAGCCTTTTACAGAATCTTTCGACGCTCTTTTTGCCTATTCTTTTTAGCAATCTCCGGAGCTTCTAGAATATAAACTGTGAAAATGTATTGCCGATCGATCACCTAATTTACCACTTATGTACACTGGAACGTGGAAAACTGAACAGCTGCGAAAGATCTCAATCTATCATCAGTTTGAAACGTTCCAGAATAAACTCGAACGATCCGCGTGGTTTTAATAATCAACCAATTATCCGCTTTACAGCACACTTTCACCCAGTCCCGCAGCCAGTCAAGCGAGGCGATAATTGTTTTGTTTATGCATCGTTTCTAACACAGNCCGTAATGTTTAGCGTAAACATAATACTTAACGTATCTCACTTAAACATCAAATTTGGCGTCATTAAACCACTTTTATTACCCGCAAGGCAAAGCAGTTAAACTTAACACGTTAAACCGTATGTATGTCTTCCCCGTCGTGAATAGCATGGCACATTTGTTTCCGATTTTGATTATCGTACTACTTACATTTTCCTCACAATTGCTTCATCTGCACGCATTTGTCAAGGTAAGCATACAAAGATATTGTTTAGTGATCTCAACATTTCTTACATTGGTGTAATGGCTTGTTCTGAAACTTTGCAGCTGGTATCCTACTGCACCAATATGGAATTTATCAGCAAAGTGAAAAACATTAACGTATCCTACACATCTTATCGGCCCGAATCCATATCGGAACAGTCGTTCGATTATAGTATCGAAATTACCAGCCCGGTTCGGGATTTGAAGGTATGCCAGGAGCAGTGTCAATAAGTGCTCCACATTAATCTTTTCTAAATTAATTTTACGCTTATTTCCTTTCGCACAGCTTCAATTCATTTACTACGCTATCACGGGCAACGGTACGTCAAGGATGCCACTGTTCAAGCGTGCTGTTGATATGTGCTTTTACATGCAAAATCCCAACTCGGACCGCTTGCTGAAGGTGGTGTACGATTACGTGCGGGCGCGCACGAACCTACCGAAACGGTGTCCCATCCCGGCCGCTAGATATTACATACGAAACGTCAGGCCGACCGACGTTCAGATACCGGCCTTCTTACCCGAATCAGAATTCATATTGGAGCTCATCTATCGGAACGAGGTAAAGCGGGAAACAATGGTCGAGTTCCGTTGCTTTGGCAAGTTGGTGCGAATTATAGGAAGAATTTAAAACTGGAAAACGGAAGAAGAATTTGTTAGTAACAGATATAGTGAAAAATAAAAGGCTACTGGTTGCAATGAGCTCATTTAAAATCCAATCGATTATTTACACATAAAAGTCACAAAAACATTCACGTTCACAAAAACAAACGTACAAACGTTTGCTTAATAGAGCAATTACTAGTAGCTATAATTTATAATAAGTAATAGTAGGCAACCAGTAGCTATAATTTGCCCATCATGAAACGTAAGGTTGATATATGTTTCTACCTTCGTAACCCGAACTCCGATCGTCTCGTGAAGCAGGTGTACGGCTATATCCGTGCCCGTAGTAAATTACCGTTGAAATGTCCGATCATGCCCGGTAACTACTATATGCGCAATATCCGGCCGGCCGATGTTCCCTTGCCGGGCTTTCTGCCGGAAGCTTCCATGATATTCGAAACGAACTACTGGTCCGAAGTTCGTCGAGAATTATTGATCGAGTATCGATATTATGGCAGGTTGGTACGTATTGTCGAAAACGTGTTTAGCTTAAATATATGATCAATGTAGATGTTTTCTTGGATTTGATGTAGCTCAAAATTATGTACCTTGTATGAAGCAATTAAAATATTAAGTAATAAATTTAGTTACTACCTGTTTTAAGAACATTATTGTTAAATAGAAATCCGTACATTTAGACATTAATTTACCACAAATAAAAAAATTTTCTCTTAAAATTTCGCATATTTTATGAATTGTTAAAACTCGAGTCCAGAGGACAATTTCCAATCTTACGTATTCAGGAAACTGTATTAATTTTTCATTACTGGACAAAACAAATTTCAAATTATATTTTTTCACTCTCTTTCACATACCTATCTGTCTCACTCTCTGTTTTTCAGTTTCTCTCTCTTTCTTTTGGTGTCTTTCTGTCTCTCTCTCTCTCTCTGTGTGTGAGTATCAAATGCGATGGTGTCAAAAAGTCATCCTCTTCCTATGTTTTGTAAGAACCTTTATAAAAAGTATAGCCCAGGAATCTTGTTCATAAAGCTTATTTTTTTTTGGTTTATACATTTTAATCTTTTTTCGATTTCAAACAATAAATTCAATCATTCAAAAATTTAAGTTAGTAATTAACTTTGCCAAATTGGGCCGGCGTTTTGGTGTATGTGATAAACAGCGCCGGTTCCACACGACAAGACTGGGATCAAATCCGGACCGTCTTCTCGTAGCAAGGACTGACTATTCTGTAATAATTCTTGATACGGCCTGGTCGTTCTCCTTGAGAGCATTCCGTAGTCGTATTCTCCGCAAATATTTATGGTAATTTATGTATTAATATGTGTTAAAGAAGTAATGAACGTTGGTTCGAGGATAGTGCAACAAACAATGAAATTGTATGACTCTTGTATTGACTTGTCAGGATCCAAACTTCTCGTAAACGAAAATTTCTTACAGATAAAGAATCATTTCCGATATAAGACGTGAGCTAGGTGAGAATTAAAAAAACCTTTTGCAGAATCTGTCGACACTCTTTTCTGCTTATTATTCTTAGCAATCTCCGGAGCTTCTAGAATGTCAACTGTGAAAATGTATTGCCAATCGATCACCTAATTTACCAGTTATGTACACTGAAACGTGGAACACTTAACAGCTGCGAAAGATCTCAATCTATCATCAGTTTGAAACGTTCCAGAATAAACTCGAACGATCCGCGTGGTTTTAATAATCAACCAATTATCCGCTTTACAGCACACTTTCACCCAGTCCCGCAGCCAGTCAAGCGAGGCGATAATTGTTTTGTTTATGCATCGTTTCTAACACAGCTTTAAATTATTCATTTAAAAAAATAACAGATTCCAGTACAAAACAACATACAAATAATAGAATGACTCGATTACTCACAACCTTAAGCGAACGGTCGATGTGAAGCACTTATGTGATGCGTCCATTACATAAAATTGAAATAAACGTAATTCCAACGAGAAGAAGTTTGTATTGCAAATAGTCTCCAGTTGCATTTTTAAAGGCATTACCACCGCTAATTTTCAAACAACATGTGTAATGTAGCATACTTTATCTAAAAATTCTCATCAAAGTTCTAGAAAGAACCATAATTTAATTTGCCTCTGAACTAATTAGAGAGCAGTTTTGTTCTTCTCAATTGTTTTTTTCATCGCGTACAAAAATAATTATGAATTTCACAACAGCACAAATTTAAGTGAACCCAAGCGTTATTCAGGGTATTTGAAACCTAGTATAAACCTTGGCAACGATCAGTACATAAGTAAACTTATAGCATGATACAACTCAGCGGGACCACGATCGCAATTATAGCACTGCTAGCCTTTATCGACCATATCGATTGTTTTCACGTACGAATGTCGACTGTTTTCAATTGTCTTACAAAACAGTGACCTGGTTTCTTGATGCTTGTTTGTGTTGTTCTGTTTTGCAGATAATACCCGTGCTAAATAGAATGGATTGCAAGGTTGATAAACGATATGTGAACCTGTCATGCAGCATGTCGGAGCCGAACTCCGTCACGGATCAAAGTGTTTCTATGGAGATAGAAACGCTGCGCGAAATAAAAGATATAAAGGTAAGGACTGTAGCATCGACACCCGTGTAACATGAAGTAAACTACTAATTTTCCATCCTTATGCNCGGGACCACGATCGCTATTATAGCACTGCTAGCCTTTATCGACCATATCGATTGTTTTCACGTACGAATGTCGACTGTTTTCAATTGTCTTACAAAACAGTGACCTGGTTTCTTGATGCTTGTTTGTGTTGTTCTGTTTTGCAGATAATACCCGTGCTAAATAGAATGGATTGCAAGGTTGATATACGATATGTGAACCTGTCATGCAGCATGTCGGAGCCGAACTCCGTCACGGATCAAAGTGTTTCTATGGAGATAGAAACGCTGCGCGAAATAAAAGATATAAAGGTAAGGACTGTAGCATCGACACCCGTGTAACATGAAGTAAACTACTAATTTTTCATCCTTATGCGTTAAAATTTTCAGTTATTTGCCGCCTATTATATCGTCACGGGAAGCTCAATAAACCGCATCTTGAAGCGAACGCTCGACCTGTGTACGTTCGTAAAGCGCCCGAACAGCGATCGACTTGTTAAATTGATTTACGAACAAACGTTTCTTTACAATCGCTTTGTTACTGGCTGTCCTGTCCCCGAAAAGGAAAGGTTTTATATACGGAACTTCCGTCCATCGGCTATTCGTGTGCCGGCCTTTCTGCCCGAAACTAGCTTCATGTTAGAAACATCCTACCATACGGGCGTACAGTTTGAACCAATCGTTTCCGTACTCTTCTACGGACGGTTAACGCGTGTTATGAACGGTAAACCATTAGCGTCGGAACCAACCAGAAGTAATAGCACCTCCAGAGGTATGAACCGGACGACCGGGCGACAACGGGCGACGTGAACTCGGCATTAGTGTACAGGCGTCCCCCGAGTTACAACTGTATTTGGGACCGAAAAAAGAGCCCAAAGCAAGGCGTAAGTCGAAATCGTCGTAAGTCGAGAATACACCGTTTATAACCATACGTTGAGAGTCGAAAGCTTTATTCAAATATTCTAGACGAAAAAATAATCTAGAAATCGTTTTGAATTGTATAATAATTAATCTTTCTTATATCTATTCAATATTTCCTTAAAATATTTATCGAGAATGTATCAGTTTATTCCAACAATTTAATTTTTATACACAGTGAAGACCATGTTTTTTTAATGGTTGCCCAAAGTCTGTAGAGTAACAAGGTGTCTTAATAGATGGGTTTTTGACAGCTCTTGGAATAACAATGAAAAATAAAATGACAGATAGGTGTCCGAAGCCCTATCTGTCATCGTATCTGCTAATCGTCGTATCTCGAGGAGGCCATAACTCGGGGAACGCCTGTACAAACCATTCAATTGGCAAATGACTCATACCATTCGTAGCATATCTGCTAAATAGCTTGATTTTGATTTATGGACTCATGGACTCATTTCATGAACTTGAGATGTCCAACAAACCGCAAATAGTCCGAAGTTCTTACTATAATTATAATATGAAAAGAGTTTAATATAACACATTCAGTCAGAAAATAAAAAAAAATAATAAATGAACTAATTACTTATGAAATAGAGCTTCTATTAATCTCACACCAGAAACTTATTAAAAACGCTCGTGCGACCGTTTATTTTCCGTGGGAATTGTTATTGTAATTTTGTAATTTTCAAAACTGTTTGCATCAGCAATTATAAAACCATCATTTAATAGATTCGGATGGAAATATCCGTTTTCACTCGAGACATTTTTTTCTCAGTCGATGTTTTGCGTTGCCTTCAAGCGCTTGGCTCAATTTGCAGAAATGCAGCAAGATCACATAAGGCTTCTTGTGACACTTTGTGCTTATTGCGTCATCATAGTTCAGGGAGGCCTGCAGGTAGTATTACACAAGAGTAATAAGTAGAACAGTAAAACCAATTGTTTAAAACGCGTTTTTTTTTGTCCTGCCATTTGATTGTCAAATAGTTATGCCCATTCGTCACACATAAAGAAATCCAAGGAAATAGGAAGTTTGTGAATGCAACGATTGTCGACATAGGGGAACACGAGTTCAACAAAACGTATCTGATTCAATTGGAAGCCGTGCGCATAATAAGAGACTTGAAGGTAATTTCGTTCGTCACCGTGGACAGCATAAAATCGTACGGGCTTTATCTCACTCGAACAGTCTCGTTGTAGATCTTCATGTCCTACTCCGTACGTGCGTTCGATGGTGCGGTACAGAATGAGCTTCTTAGCCGGTGGATCAATGGTTGTGAGTTCCTCAGGCGCCCGAACAGTGATCGGTTGATCAAGATGTGTTACGATGCTATCAAAAAGTATAGCAATATTTCACAATGCCCTTATCCGGTCGGAAATATTATGACGGTAAACATAACGCCGTCGAGTTTTCCTGTGCCCGCTATCATACCGAAGATGGATTTTAAAGTGGAGGTAAAAGTATTCACTAATACCGGCAAGGATCTGCTCTTCCTAACGCGTTGGTACGGCGGCATGGCAAACATGGAGCGTGTGTCAAAAAATGTGTTTATCTGCGAGTACGGAAAAAATCTTAAATAGTAAAACGAAGGCACGTGAAACGAATGGGACCCGTTTTGTAAACTAAATTTTATATTAACTATTATATTAACTATTAACTATTAACTATTTATATTAACTAAATGGAAAAAAAACTATGCGATGCAAAGTAGTTTTCTGGAATTTTGATCCAGCTTACCGAGCTATACCGAAAACATATCTCCAAGTCATTCGTGACCTGGACCAGATATTGGTCTGAAGGGTTGACTGGGGTGACTGGGAAAAGATCCAGTAATTACTAATAACGCTATTTATTCGATATAAAGCTATAACGCCTGCAAGGTAGGCAAAATGGTAAGAGTTAGTAGAAGACGCCTACGAGTTAGGCAATGAAAACGCTAGGTACCCTTAAAAGGCAGGAATATAAAGGGACCACCAAAATAAAATAGTTTAACATCGCATTTCAATGAAGAAACAGGACAGCAATCGATTAGAGTTAGACATTCTTTTCGTATCTGTTGTTAGTCCCTGACGGGTAGCAAGTAGTGATGGGTAAACTATAAATTTTGCCGGAGTCGGATCGGTCCGACTCCGCCGCCACCTGGAGTTGGATCGACTCCTGCAAAATTTATAATTTACCCATCACTAATCGGACTCGATCGGACCCATTCGGACGCGATCGAACTCGGAGTGGGCCGGACTCGACCGGACTCGCCGGAGTCAATTTTGGTTTTTAGTCGGAGTCGGAATCAATTTTTCATACGCGGAGTTGGAGTTACACATCACTAGTAGCAAGCTTCAGAATCTGAAGTTTAGATGTTCACTGGCGTTCTCCGGTGTTAAGTATTGCAGTTGTATCTGTTGCTGTTGCCCCACCTTTTCTCTCTAAGATTTGGTAAGTTCGGCTCGTCCAACGTCCAGCCTTATCCCCTCTCTCCTTCCTATTCCTGTGTCCCGGAGTAGGCCGTTCCCCACACTATTTCTAATTCCAAATCAATAAGGCAGGGAAAAGGGTAATTAATAAAAGAGACAGATTTGCTTATGTTAGAATATGGGAGGAAACAGTATAATAACATCCTTTATGAGCTGCTCAATGGCCGTGGAGCAAATCTTGAATTAATTTTTGAACGATTGGACAAAAGATTTTTGAACACTCCTGAAACAGGGCATGAGGATGATTCAGAAATTAGTTAAAAATTCACACAATTGAGATCAATTTTAATTAAGAAATACCTACATATCATAGCAACGTAAATTCCTGAAATCAATGGCTAAACCCGCTCAACATCCCAAACACTTTAATAGCATTGTTTCCTTTAATTTTCGTTCTGGTTCATTTCTCCCACCAGCAATCATCCCATCATTTCTTCATACGATCTAAACATAGGCATAGGATAGGGTGTAATCGATCACAGTTGGCGTTTAAAGCCATTTGAATTATTCCAACGCTGTTAGTTCATTTATATTCGGGGAATTAAGTAACCATGATTCAAGAACACGTTTGGATGATTGTAGTAATGGGTGCTTCTTGGTTCTTCGTTGTTAGGACCAATGTGATGGTAAGACCAGGCTAGAGATGGGATGCTAATGCTAGAATCAAACACTAAAAATACTTGCCTTGGATTTCATTCATCCCTCAATCAGCTATATCCAATTGTCACATACAAGGAAGTTCTATCAAATGAAGTGTATGTGAATGGAACCATTACAGATATTGGTGAACATGAGACCAACAGAACGTACGTGTTAGCATTCAACGTTTTGCGTGAAATCAGAGACATGAAGGTAATTTGATTCCAATGTACGAAGCAAAAAAGGTTTGTAGTAGTTGAAGTGTTGTAACTCCATTTCTAGACATTATTTTCCTATTCTATACGAGCGTTCGATGGTGCGGTCCAGCATATGCTTCATAGCCGGTGGATCGATGGCTGCGAGTTCATACGACGGCCGAGCAGTTTCCGATTGTTAAAAATGTTTTATGATGCGGTCAAAAATAATAGCAAAATACCCCACTGTCCTTATTTACCTGGATACGTAATGATGCTTAACTTTACGCCGTCCAATTTTCCTATTCCCGCTTTCGTACCGGAGACGGATTTCCTGGTTGAAGCTAAGGTATACATAAGAGCACGTACGCTTTTAGTCGTCGAAACGCGATGGTACGGTAACCTGCTAAGAATGGAATCGTGAGAAATAGTGTATTAAACAAAAAAGGTTTCATCAACGAGTTGAAGTATTTAAAAAATACATTCATAAAATAAACTTGACTTGCTTTATACTACGATGTAGCTATAAACTTTCTGTAGGAGAAAATGTTAAGAATATATCAGAAATTGTCAGAATCAGAATGTTTTGAATAGAGCAAGCAGTTACTGCTCATAATGCAAAACTAAAAGTAGCATCCCACCAAAGGCATTGTGAGTAAATTGCTCACATTGCGAGCTTGCTCATAGAAAATCCTTGAGGAGGTTTTCGTTTAGATACGTGAAATAGAGACTTCTTCCTGTGATATATCATGATTTTGAAAGATTTAACCGGAGATAATGGAAGACCTTAGTAGTGATGGGTAATCCGGAGTGGAATCATGAATCCACTCCAACTCAGCGTACGAAAAATTGATTCCGACTCCAACTAAAAATCAAAATTTACTCCACCGAGTCCGACTAGTCATGGGTAAATTATAAATTTTGTAGCAGACGATCTTAACCACCCCCCTCCCCCCCCCCCTTCACTGCGACAGTACCTTTGGCTAATTTGGACATTTTGCTGGACTCGATCCTCGACCCCCCTCCGCTCACTTTTGCCGGAGTCATTCCGATGGACCGATCCGACTTCGGGAAAAATTTTAATTTACCCATCACTAGCACCTAGACTCTCCGAACCAGTAGAGCTCGTTGGTTAATTTGGTATTTATTTATTTGTTAACTAAAAGCTACAATTATTATCTATATTTGAAATAAAAATAATAATAATAAGAGCTTTATTGTGTACACATTTCGCAGTGCAGAGCATTCTAGACAAAAAGCTTACTGCGTTTCTCTTTATTCTTCTTATTATTTAAGGAATCTTTATTATTTGATAACATTCTAGATAACATAATGTTCGAAATTTGCTAAAATATTTAGCTATCAAAGAGGAACCGAAGCGAATGTATTTTGTATTTTGTGTAACATTTAATTATTGAAACAAAGAGAAATGTATTATAAACGATTAATCCTAAATTGGACTGCACTTTATTCCTATCTGTACATCTGTTCAGCACACTTATTCTGCTCACTGACAGTAAAACACGGCATTACGCCGATGTTGCACCATTCATAACCAATCTGAAACGCTGCTTGAGCACAAACGGTTTGCAACAGTTCTACTGATCGCGATGAAGGTACTGACAGCAGTAATCGTTTTGTTTGCTTACCTGTCTCTGGTGGGAGGTGCGAAAAAGGAAAAGGTGAATTAAAAGAGATAACCTGTATTACAAATATTCTACCTCAGCACTGTTTCCATACATTTCAGTTGATTGCTTATTTGACCAGCATGGAAGTTACGACTAATCCGATGTACTTAAATTCAACTGTAACGCTTAGGCGTTACAAGGGCGCACCCTACTCAACGTTCGATCTGACGATTACACCGCTGAAGAAGTTGTACACTCTGGCGGTATGTATTTCCGATGCCTTACAAAGGTTCCGTGTGTTCGTGTTTTAAGCTCGTGTGTCGAAATTACAGCTCCAGTCCACCTTCTACGTTCGGTCGGGCATCCTGGATAATATGCTTTACGACAGCAAGGTCGATCTGTGTACATTTCTCGTGCGCCCCAACGATCATTTGGTTAAGATGGTTATCGATAACCTGAAGTGTTATGGAGAGGTTCCAAAAAGATGTCCATGGCCACTAACAAGCATAGTCTTCACAAACGCCACGCTTGATCATGTGAACTTACCCCCGTATTTTCCCGAAGCTAGCTGGAAACTGGTGGTTAAAAGCTGGCAAGGGATTGAGAAAACTTTAATATTTGACAGCCTTTGGAATGGTCGCTTGAAAAAAGTCACCCTTAAAAATTAATTTGATTATCCATGCTTCGTTATTAAATAGGTACGATTGTAAAAAAAATAACAATAAAACAGCTATCATGTGCAACAGGGTTGTCAAACTTAATGATCCTCAAAGGCAAAGTTTTGGGAAATAAATTATACATCATTTTTCATTTCATTACATTTGATGCTATTATGTATTATGTTGTCCTGTGGACACACTGAAACACACGCATCATTCCAGGTGAAAAAATTTAATTAATAGATTAATTAGATTAATAGATTAATAGATTTAATTTAATAGATTAAAAATTGCGTTCAGTAATTGAAAAAAAATAAGACAATAATAATAACTTGTTAGATAATTACAACGAAGTGATCGCCACTCAGTAAACGTTCGATGTAAACTTGTTATTAGTATTATTATTGATCGATTAAAAATTCATACCATTAAATGAACCCTAAAAGTGCTTACGAAATACCATAGCATACCAATTACGAAGCATCATTTGAACTGGTCTAACAGTCCAAATTTCTTATCGTTAACGAATCTATCGTTATTTGGTTTTGTATCCATCGCTGGAATATTAATCTACTCCTGAGTCACATGTTAGTGATACCATATTCTGTCAGATAACTACAAAACAATGTCTTCATTTGAGAGGAAATTGTGCTTTCTGTTGCTAACACTGGACGTAGTATCGGTGACGGTGTTGTCAGCTGGCTATAAAGTGGTACCCTTTGTAACGCGTGTTGAAGTGACGAATAATTTAAAATACCTAAACTCAAGCATGCAAATTATATCCACGACTAACCAAAATCGCATTAATGTCGACTTCAACGCATTGCGAACGATGTACAGTCCACGCGTAAGATGTATTCGAGAGTATTTTTTTTTTGCGGGAATAATAACTTTTTTATACTTTTTAAACCCTACCGTAGGCAATCGTTGTTCTTTGGCTTAATGTAGGATCCGGTGCACTCAAAGCACCGTTCTACAACCAAACGATCGATATTTGCAGTCTCATTAAGAATCCCGGAACGCATCGGCTGGTGCAGATCATATACAGAGAGCTGAAGCGTAACGGAAACATGCCCACCGGATGTCCCATTGCGACCGGTCTGTACACATTTCGTGGCATATCACCGGGCCAGATGCGCTTTCCACCATTTTTTGCGCAAACAGACTTCATCATGGATATCATCGGTCTTGAGGGGATGGCAAAAGTTCACACGATTGACACCCGTTGGCACGGGGGCATGAACAAAGTCAAATGCACCGCCCGAGAGCGTTGCTAAATAATATTAATATTGATTGAAAATGAGAAATAGTATTTGTAGAGCCATTCCATAGCCAGGATGATATTGGATAATATAAAATTACTCACCAACATCGCATGCTTCCAACATCTTCATAGTGTTTTCGGTTGATTGGGTAATTCGTGTAGCGCCGATTATCCGGATACCTTTTATCCGGCTATCCCATTATCCGTGCAGCTCGGAAATGAGAGTTCAGAAGAAGAATGGACATACGAAATGCAAAACCGATGATGGCAAGAAATAAAAGCTTCAATAGGGAATGATTTAATTTGCTCAAATGTGAAAAAAGAACAAATTTACTTTGCAAAGTGTAAATAAGAAAAATAACATCTAGCTTTATAAAAAAAGAGTTGCGCCTATTATCCGTGATATTCGCTTATCCGACAAGGACTGAGTCCCGATGAGCACGGATAATCGACGCTCCACTGTATATTTAATATAAATAGAATTTATTTGATTGTCTATTATAACGGTCTATCAAATTACCAAAGCATGTTCCAATACTGAGCAAACCCAAGAGCGGCACAGTAATTTTCGACAGAGAGGATCACGTGGGATGGCTCGGTGGTGTATGTGATAAACAGCGGCGGTCGACACGGCAGAACCGGGGATCAAATCCCATCCGGACCGTCCTCGGCTACGCGGTAAAAATAAGTCTAGTAAGCCAGAAATGGTCGGCGTAACCTTAGAGATCGTTAAAGCCAACAAGAAATAGAAAGAGAGAGAGAGAATGACAGAGAGATCGATAGAGAGAGAGATAAAGTAAAGTAAAGGGTAGTGAGTTTAGTACGGTACTTTGAGATACTCCAGACAAACCTTCGAAATGTCAGAAATAACAGGTAACAGATAATATAAATCTGTAAGATGTACCGTTCAGGTAAGATCTGAAGCGGAACAGTCTTCGATCACGAGCGCCAAGCTTATCAAGTTTGAATAGCATGAATTCTATGAAGATATAATCAAAAGCTGTTTTGAAGTCAGTGTAGTTGGTGTCCACCTGATGCCCTCTAAAGTCTCTCTAATTCTGCAAACAACAAACACCTGATACCCGGATTCCATCATACGAAATACAGTCGAGATGAAACACATGAAGTTTGTGGATGTTGATCGTTTGGGTCTCCGTTAGATCAAACTCAAATTTCTAGATATTACCGGATTCTCACCAGCTA
Source organism: Anopheles parensis (assembly GCA_016254315.1). Classification (NCBI taxonomy): domain Eukaryota; kingdom Metazoa; phylum Arthropoda; class Insecta; order Diptera; family Culicidae; genus Anopheles; species Anopheles parensis. Next base: position 38,443,200 of record CM028126.1, read on the forward strand.
AAAACCAGCCTATACCTTAACCATCGCTCCAAGATCACCTACTAAGGTATTACTTTCAGAGTGTTGGTATAGACGTATAAGACACGTCTAGGCGCAGCGCTATGACATGCTGGTTAGGGCATCTGGTGTGTAGTTTACGATCACGGTGACATTCAGTTTACGGTGACATTCGTTACAGTTATCCTTGCATTAATTTGTTCACACATGCGCAGTGACGGATCAAACCCCTTGGAGGCTTAGGTGGTCTTGGAGGTCTAGGAGCCCTAGACACTAAAATTTCGTAATCGTTTAGTGTTATCGTAATAAAAATAAGTAATCGTTTCAGTAAAAGTAAATTTACTGCATCTTTCAGTAAAGTGGTAAGTGACAGCTCGTTTACTGAAAGTGTGGCAAAGTTAGTACAAATTATTCAGTAAAGTTTTGCGTGTCAAAAATGACAATTGGTTTGATGAATTTTCAGTAAAAAGCATTTTGGTTTTACTAAAAAGCCAGCAAATTTTATTACTGATGTATTTTTTATTTTTATCACACGAGTAAACATGCAACTTTTGACAGATGGTTTTTGACAGATGGATGGACAGATTTTGCTCCTTTTTCAGTAAAAATAGCTGAATTTCAGTGAAATGTGACATATGCCACATATAATTACTGATCTGCAGTAAAAAATGAAATACTGGAAGGCATCCAGTAAATTGATTTGCTGAAGTCCAGCAAAAGAGTGACATTAAAGCTGAAAACGAACTATTACTGAACAGCTTTCAGTAAAAAATATTACTGAAGCAAACTTAGAAAATTTGCTGTGTAGGTGTAATAATTATTGGACGGGGCTCCCATCAATACAAAACTGAGGCAAACTTCTGTTTTGAGTCTTACACGAAATACACGACATTTTGCAACGGCGCCTAATGTTATAAATTCACGGCTGCTAGAAACTGTCCGATCAACTGCTTCTAATAAAAATCTTAAAACAGATTTAAGATTGAATTTATTTTCCTTACCCAGGTAAACGATAGGTTGTATACAGAACACTTTACTTTCATAAACCATAAACATAAACTTTCATAAGCCATTGACGCATTGACACATTTAGAACACTACACTTGCCTACTTTGGATACATTTTTCACGCAATAAACTAATCACGAATTCACGCAATAAGCTCATTTAGAAATAGATATATCTTTTTTTAACCAAAAAAAAAACACCAACCAACAAAACACAACAACCTTTTTTTCACTGTGCACAAAGGCACATACACACTACTTCAATGCGCTTTGGCACATTTAAAACAAAACACTCACCTACAATGGCCACATTTTTCAAAACACGAATTCACCCAATAACCAATAGACATCACTTTATATTCACCAAAAAAAAAACACCAACACTTGCAACACTTTTGTTCTGTACATTTTCCACAACATATACCATAATTTTTTTGCTATTAATTCAAAATTTTATTGACTTATTATTTAAGCCAAAGCTAGCACGGAGATGGCGAAAAAAACCACATCAAGTTTATCGCATGCTTTTTGTGACAAAAATCTTTGTGGAAAGGCACTGCACCAACACAAATGCGAACTTAATTTGCAAGCTCAGTACACGCATAGTACACGCACTGATTTTCTGACGCTCCTTACACTCACACACGCACCCTCCGGCGTACAGCAAACTGCGCTGACCACAAGGATGGCTTTAACGTAGGAATGAGAGCGCAAGAACGCACATTGGTACGCCTGCGTAGGTAAGCGCGAGATGGAAACAATCTTGTTATCGCTTACACACGATCCCCACGATACCGTTAGAATCGAAGCTGTAAAAGAGTTTAACCATGGCGTTTATCACTTTGCTTGCTCGTTTGTTTCAAGCTTTAACGTTTTTGTTCAACTTTTTCCTTGCCAAAGAAAAATCAGATGGATTTAAAATGCATTGAGGGATGAAAATTTTGCATTTATGCATTTGCAATACTATTTATGTAAGCCGCTTTACTTGTGCACATCGGCATTCTTCTCTCATTTAAACTTTCGAACAACTATCACACGTGCTTAATAAATCTTCACTCTTTAACATCATATCAGCAACACACGAATTGATAAACGAAATGATAATAAGACCCTCGTGGATCACTTTTTGGCATAAAATAAAAGAACTCTTGCCAATCAAATTTTTTATGTACCGAAAGTTTGTTTTTTCATAAGTCAACCGTATTGCTGTCCGAACGCTACTGATCACAATTTCTCCTTTTCTCACGATCATCATCTCTTCTGCTTCGTTATCACGACACACCTACACAACTATAATTGGCCGAAGCGGCCGACCGATTTTAGTTCTCGTGCTTTATTCTTTCGGACACACTTCGGTCCTCCTAGAGAGACGAATGAAAAAAAGCCTCGTAAAAAAATGATTCAACAACTGTTCGCTCCTCCCGATCAAGTCCATTCTTACATTTGCGTTATAGAAAATTTTGGCATATAAACACTTTATAATAAAATAAGTTGCAACACTCTTTGGCAAAATGCACTACACAACAAATGCATCTCATTTCGCACTGATTGCAAAATTTCCTTCGTCTCGTACGTTCTTCGAGGCATCCGTGACCGGCAGGACCCTAGGACCCGCCACATTCGATGGACATTCGAATAAAATGTGCGTCGGTGTCTCTCTCAAATCTGGACACTCGAGGGACTCTGACTCCCTAATAAGCTTTATATTGGCTTGTTATAAATGGGGTACTTGGGTTTGGGTTCATTCGTTTCAAGAAGGCAGCATACCTGGCCATATAACCGGTTAACAAAAGTTCTGATGTATTTTCTATCATTCCCTAAAATTCAGTAGAAAACTACAGATTAAACACTTATGAGACGGAAACCTTATCAACCTTAGTGCAAAACGAACTAAAAAATGTAAACATTTTTATAGTACAATAAATTCTATTTTTGTTCTTTAAAAAAAGGAAACACTAAGAAACTACTTTTCAGCCGTTTAATTTGCCACCATTGAAGTGGTTCTTTGTGTAAATTATAGTAAATGCTTCTTTAATTTACCACAAACTAATGGAAGAAAAAAAATATGTAGAAGAAGGTGAATGATAATGCGCTTTCTACTTATCAGTGTTAATGATCATTATCACTAATCACAGTTTCATTACATTCATTTAGAAGCTTCACCCGAAACGAAACAATCGACACGACATTAACATTAATTAGATTATAATTGCTTACTGGACTATTTTTAGCATCGGTCAAACTGATGTATTATGAATTTAGGTGTAAAAAAAAGGTTTGCTTTTATATAAGTGTTTTTATTAATAGAAATACAAACTCAGCAAACCGCAGAAAATTCGGTATTCGGTATCAACGAACACAAATTTCATTCACGTTTTTCGCTAGTCGAGTTCTGATTAAGACAAAAAACAACGAAAACCCAATGTCCAGTACTATGACAATCTTCAACTACTATGTACAAGCATCAACAGTTACATGCTTGGGAATATTCAGGTAGTGATTTGTTCATCATACAACTCTTCGTATCGTAATTTGCGTTGATTTGCTTTCCTCTATTATCTCTATTACCTCCTCTATATGCATTTTTGCTACACGCTATTAATATCCACACATCTGCTAGGCTCAACTGTTGTGCTTCGTCGAACCAGATCATCATTCATAAACTTCATACTATTCGCAACCAATGACACACGATCGTTGGATACCAACGGTTCAACTGATCGCGATGAAGGCACTTTCAGCTTTAATCATTTTGTTTGCTTACCTGTCTCTGGTGGGAAGTGCGAAAAAGGAAAAGGTGAGATAAACCAGACACCAATTGGATAACCAATCCAGCATGTAAAATGCTTCCTTGCATTTCAGATGATCGTATATTTGACTAGCATCGATGTTACGACCCATCCGAGATTCTTAAATTCAACTGTAATGGTTAGGCGCTACAAAGTCGCTCCTTACTCCTCGTTCGATATGTCGTTTGCAACGCTGCAAAAGATTTATACTATGATGGTACGGATTCACGATGTGTTCGATATGGTTCCTGTATTTGTTTCAAAACTCGTGTGTCTATTTACAGCTCCAGTTCAGCTACTACGTCCGCTTGGGTAATACAGAGAACATGCTCTACGAAAGACTTGTTGATCTGTGCGAATTTTATGTTCGCCCAAAAGATCGTATATTGAAGATGATTTACGATAACCTGAAGCGTCACGGAGAAATGCCAGCGGCCTGCCCAGTGCAGCCTACAAGATTTTTATTCGCAAACATCACACTGAACCAGATAAAACTACCCCCGTATCTGCCCGAAACAAGCTTCAAACTGGTGATCAAATGTTGGCAAGGAACCCAAAAGACTTTAATATTTGACAGTTACTGGTACGGTCAATTGAAAAAAATATTCATTCAAAATTAAATGCACAGTCCATAGGTTTTTTCATCAAAAAGAAAGGGAGAAATGGTGTATAGCATTGATTAAAGAATAAAAATTATTTCCAAACAGCTATCTTTTTCACCCACTGATACAGAGAAATAAAGAATGGAGAAATACAGGGGTTTTTAGTACAACTAGTACACCCACAGCCATTGCTCGATGCTGTTTAAGTTGTTCTAGAATCTGTCAAGATAGATCTGGAGGATAGTCAGGATCAGGGTGGAGGATCAAATTCCTTTTTGAGGAAGATTCAGAAAGAAACATTCGCAACATACATGTATATTTAGGAGATTCGACAAAAAAGCCGACAAAAATTAAAGTTTTTCTAAATTCTATTAAAAACATAACATAATTTAACGCCGGAAGTTCTCTTATAATAAGGTCTGTTGTACAAACTCATCTAACATCTTCTTCTTCTTCTTACCTGGCCTGCTGACATGCCATGTCAGCATGACATGTCGCGTAGACATGGCCTGGTCGCCTAA
>CM028126.1:38460683-38481099 GCA_016254315.1 Anopheles parensis
TTTGAATTCTGGTTCAATGTTTAATAAACTGTCGATTGGTTTAGCAAAGTTTGTATTTTTATCAACTCTAGTTTGTGCCACTGGTGAAGTGGTTCAACCTTTTGTCAGTAGATCTGTCACGGAAACTCACCACTGACAGGAACAGTCAGTGGTCAGTGGTTGATGTATTAGTGACATCTACCGAAAGGTCAGATTTCACACTCAGTTCGCAGTCAGAGTTCGTGTTAACAATTCAATTAACTATCGCTCTTGCATTCGCTTTGCTACAACCAGGATTGGATATTTTAAATAATTTGCAAACATGTAGAAGTTAGAAACATTATTTTGAAATTTATGCTAATTATTATCATTTAGATTAAGTTTTTTATTTTATTAGTTTATCGAAACTAAAACGCATCCCTTTCATTTTTGAGATGTACAAAAAAAAACTTATTACAGTAGAACGTCGATTATCCGAGGGCGGATTAACCGTGCGACGAAAATTGACAACTGTTCAACCGTGGTGAACTTTTATACTTTTATACTGATGTTAGGTTGCATAAAACTATTAAAATCGTCACCAAACGATATATTTGAAATAGTTTTATTTTACGTTATAAATTTTAATTGTTATTTGATAATAATTTGCCTGATCCAGAATCATCTTAAGCATCAAAATAACTAACCTAGTATAGTAGATGCTATATATGCTTAAATGACACGGATAATAGTCCCTTAAAATAAATGACCTTGATATTTAAGGGACTATTATCCGTTCCAATCGATTAACCGGCATCAGTTCCCGAGCACTCCGGATAATCGACGTTCCACTGCTTAAGTCTAGCATATAAACATACTACACCTTCACAACTATAAATTATGGTAAATTTTGTGCGTTTCTGATTAGCAATTATCTATCACATTAGTTGACAATTTGAAGCACGTGGATTGTTTGCCCAACAGATTATTAGAACATTAGCGTGATAGAACGTTTCATCACTCCCATACATCTCCTATTGGAATTCTCCGATTGCACATTCAACCTAATTGCCGTTCACGATTTTACGCTCAACACTTTTATTTACACTAAAACTGGTTTAAAACACTCTATTATTACATAGTGTTTTCATCTGGAAAGCTTGTACAATTAAATTTAATGTACCTTTTAGTTCAACAGGTACACATTGTTGAACACAGGAACGAGATAAATAGTGGTCAGCATTGCAAACACGGTTTATAACTCACTTTGCATCAAATCATTTCATACGTTTTTTTTTTTTGGTCGTTTAACAAACTGAGCAATATTTTTCGATGCTTATGCTACTAAAATGGCAGTTTTCTATATTCTGTCTTGTGTGCACGACGGTCCTGATCGTATCGTCAAACCGTTCGTTCAAAGTGATACCGATCGTAACGGAGGTGAAACTTCAGGATAACGTGAAATACTTGAACACTTCCACCAGCCTACACGCCACACCAACGGAGACTAAGGTCGATATCTCAATTATGCTTAAACAGCTAATAAAAGAACCGTGGGTATGTTTAATAAGCTATTGGCTGCCATGCATCATGCTATAATGCAAAATGCTGATCTTTACCATTACCAGATGAATATAGTCGTATGGGTCGATGTTGCTGCCGTTGTGGTAAAAGCACCGTTGCAAAATCAAACCATCGATTTTTGTCGGTTCCTTCGAAACCCGTCTGTGCACCGGTTGGGACAGATAATATACCGCGAGGTAAAGCGCACCGGAAACATACCGACCAAGTGTCCGATCCCTCCAGGTCTTTACGCGTTTAGCGGCATATCCACGAGTGCAATACGTTTGCCGTTATTTTTCCCGGAAACTAACTTCATTATGCACCTGTTGGTAGGTGTCAGAAATGAAGTACTTTACAATTCACGTTGGTATGGTACGTTGAAAAAAATTAAATGTACGGCTGGTACACGCTGCTAGGTGCCGAGACTAAGGTCATTTTTCTGCGCTTTTCGAGATGGATAACCGAGTATGTTATTTGAAATATAGTAGCAACAAGTGTGTTATACGAGTGAAATACATTTTGGGGTTTAATTTTTGTGATGGTAACATATAATATCACCAAAGCAAAATTTTACGCTCAGGCAGCGATCTGTCAGCGAACGATTGAGACTGTGAACATAGAACGAGCAATGGGTTCCTAGTAGTGATGGGTTCTCGGAATCGCACCCACGGCTCCGAACCGCTTCCGAGCATAGCAACTCCGGCTCCGATTCCGGCTAGGTTAAAACCACGATTCCGGCCGGAGCCGTCCGGAACCGTCCGGAGCCGCCTAGTCGGCAGCCGGAGCCGTCGGAATCGTCCGGAGCCGTCCGGAGCCGCTAGTTATTGCTAGCGCTTTATTTTTTTAAACTTTTTTAAATAAAGAATGCTTTATTATTTTTTTATTTTTAGCAGATTATATAAAATTTGCTGATAGTGCAATAATCTAGATTATATCATTTTCAACTAGCGGCTCCGACGGCTCCGGACCGCTCCGGACGACTCCGACGATTCCGACGGCTCCGGACGGTTCCGGATGGCTCCGGACGGCTTCGGACGGCTCTGACGATTCCGACTGCTCCGGCTGCCGACTAGGCGGTTCCGGACGGCTCCGGACGGCTCCGGACGGCTCCGGGCGGCTCCGGACGGTTCCGAATTCGAAGTACTGCACCTACTTTTCGGAGCCGCTTCCAAAATGTATTGAGTCATTCGGAAGCGATTCCGGTTTTTTGTCGAATTTACCCATCACTAGTTCCTAGCCAGGCAAATTGGATATATTTACTCTTTAATAATCTTTAGTTTAAGGCGTAAATTAAGAAGTTTTTACAAATTGACAAGGGTTTGTCTTAAATACCCGACTGATGGCAGAGGGCCGATGCGCAGGTGATGTATGTCGTTTGCACACAACAAGACCGGGTATCAAATCCCATCCGAACCGTCCCACCGTTAGCAAGGCCTAATTAACCGGCTACGTGGTTAAAAATATGTCAAAAAGGGCCACAAGTTGTAAGACGTGCTCTACGAATTTAGCCATTTTTTCCACCACTTATCAAGTGCCTACAATCAATTCCTGTAACTCACTCACGATCGAATACCGTCGTTTGTCGATGGTGTTTAAACATCTTATCTTCTGTTTTGAAACGGTCTAGCGATTATTATGTAACAGGTCAAAAGACATTTAAAGCAGATTATTTAGGAAGCAATATGAACGCAAATTGTCGTTGAATTTTGAACATTTGTCTGGAACGAACGGTCAAACAAAAAGCATGTATAAAGACAGTTTTCATGTTAGCACATTATCATGCTTAAGGGTGATTGAAAAAAACCCGAAAAGTGTGTTGAAAAAACAAATCACTATGATAACGAAAGAACATATCAAAGCGTCGTAGAACTTTGTTTATAAGTAGCAGCATCACTTCCGCATCACAGTTTAGTGTGGTACTGCGCGTTGTACGTTAGCGATCGTAGATTTTGTCTTGTGATTAAAATGACTAAATGGTACGTTGTGTTACTTTCCCTGGTGATTGGACTGGTGGCAGCTCATAATCATCCGGACAATCAATCTTATCCTTTGGAAGAAGTCACGATTACAAACGAATCTCGAATACTAGAGCGAATTGAGCATTTGTCACAAACATTGAGTGAAAAAATAAATCTGCTGAACGATCGGGTCGATGAATTGCAACGTGATATCAGTAATAAATTTCCGGTGCTAAATGAAACGAAAAGTTCATCCATAGAAAGATCGACACCGCCTACAAAATTGGATTGTTCATATATCTCTTCATGTATCGATCCACGCTTAAATGAAATGCAAAAAGCAACGAACGCAACGCTTATTACGACAAACAAATATTGGGAAAACAAATCGGAACAGCTGCTAAGCTCCTTAACGTCAACTACACAACGGTTGAACGAGCTAGAGCACAAGCTAGAACAACTTCCGGAAGAGACGGGAGTGTACTTTATCCAACCAGACGCTTTAAAGAACATCACGTTTGAAGTGTCGCGCGATTGGACGAATAATCACGGATTCGGCAGCTGGATCGTATTCCAGCGACGGTTCGATGGTTCGGTCAATTTCTATCGCAATTGGGCCGACTATAAGGAAGGGTTTGGTGATCTACGTGGCGAGCATTGGCTCGGATTGGAAAAGCTGTACGCGATCTTGAAAACCCGTCGACACGAGCTGCTTATCGTGCTGGAAGACTTCGACGGTGTGATAGCTTATGCACACTACGATGACTTCAAGATCGGAGATGAAAGTGAGAAATACAAGATAAAATCGGTTGGCCGTTTCAACGGCATGGTGGGTGACGCATTTTCCGATCACAGGGGCAGTAAATTTTCCACATACGATCAGAACAATGATGAATCTTCTAACAACTGTGCCGAGGAGCATCTTGGTGCGTGGTGGTATACCAGAACTGAAACGAACAATTGCTATTACAGGTACGAGATATTCAAGATATTATAATATTTACTGTTTTGCTAATCTATATAATTTAGCAAATGTTTTAGTCTACTAACTAATTTCTTCTTTCTTTCCTTTACTTTCTGTAGTAATTTGAATGGACAATATCGAAACAAGAACTACTTTACTACTCTTTACTGGTATACGCATCTAGAATCATATACCAGTCTGAAGAGGACCAAAATGATGATTCGACCTGTTACGTGAAGGTTTGAAAAAAATTAACAATGAAATTAAAAACCAAACTGATTTGGTTTAATGTTCAACACGTATCACATTAACATTGTATGAAAGAATTAAATGATATTATCTAGAAACATATTCAAAATATAATACAATAATAAAAAAGGCAAAATAATATCGCCTCCTTAATAATTCCACTTTTCGAGTACAACCAATCTTGCTTCCTCTTACAACATCTTCCATATCCTGTTCTTCCTACTCCCCTAGTTTTTAAGAACCATTGTTAAACCCATGCGGCAGACAATTTGACGAATAAATAAATAAAATAAATAAAAATAAATAAATAAAATAACATAAATGCATAATGCTGCTTACCGCTTTATTTTCCATCCGAAGCCTTCGCCACTCAGCAATTGTAAGGATCAGAACAACTCTAAACCCCAACTATGAAGACACTCTTCTAAGCTCGCCGTACCAATAACCATTGAAGACAAGTTCGTTTTTCGGTGGACCACGGTGAAAGTTAAGATCAAACCGGAAGCTGCTTTCCGGCAAAAAACCGGGCAAATTCAAACCATCGAAGCTTGTGTTAAACGTATATGTTCCGGTCAAGGGGCAACGCTTCGGCAGATTTCCTTGTTGGATTAGATTCCCGTAAACCATTGTAAGGACACGATCGGTAAATGGTTGCCGTAGATAGGTGCAGAAATTGATTGTCCGATTATAAAACGCTTTTTCGTACTTGCCAGCAAGATTCGGAACATAGTATACGGTATTCACCTGTGGAAATAGACCAGATGTGTTAGAATTACGTACTAGAGTTGTTATATATGTTTTTCTTCTTCTCAAACATACCATAACATTAGCGATTGTTTGTAACAAGTCAACGCGAAAATCGGCCACGTAATTTCTCATCGATGGACCATATCGTCGAATTTGAGCAGAAGCATTGGCAATCTTGTAATTATTAACAATTTCTACTTTCTTCACGTGCACAATAAGCTGTGAATGAAAGCAAAATAAAGTAAACATAAAAACTTATTAATGCACCCTTCGTCTGTTCCAAACCTTCGAGTCTACGTATGCAGCCAATAATATGGAACAGAACCCAAGAAATATGACTCCCGTTGCGCTCTTCATTATTGTAATGCACGTGCTGGTTTGTGATGTACTAAACAAACATTCTAAACACTCTGCTTAAACGTTTTCATCATAGCTTTTATGTGTAATTATAATTGCATCACATAGAACATTAACTTGATTGTTGGATTTTAATTCCTTCGTAATAAGTTAATTGAATTTAATTATACATTGAATTAAAATACATTATTGCGTATCGAAAAGGATGTGCATTTAGACAACAATTCACACTTCCGCCCTAACCGGAACCACATGACGGTACTAGTGATGGGCAAATCTTCAATTTTCCCGGAGTCGGAGTAATCCGACTCCGAGATATTCCGGAGTAACTCCGGAGTAATTAATACGGAGTGATTACTCCAGAGATACTCCTGAGTAACTCCGGAGTAACTCCGAAGTTTACTCCGGAGTGCACTGCGGAATCAGTTGCAGGGTACTCCGGATTACTCCGGAGTCAATTTTAATTCCTTCGTCATTCATTTGGCCTGTTTTTGAAAATACCCTTTCGCAAGGGACAGAGGTGACTCCGGAGTAATCCGGTGTAACCTGCAAGTGTACTCCGGAGTTAAATCTGGAGTTAATAACGAAGATAAATCCGGAATAACTCCGGAGTAAACTTCGGAGTAACTCCGGAGTAACTCCGGAAAATTCCGGAGTTATCCGCGGAGTAATCCGGAGTAATTACTCCGGAGTTACTCCGGTTTTTATACGTGGGAGTTCGAGTGGATTCATGAATCCACTCCGGAGTTCCCATCACTAGACGGTTCCAGTATTGCTACGGTGTATATATTCGGGATGTTCAAATGGGTTTTAATTATTAGCGTTTACTATTCTGCTAATCTGTATCATTTAGCTAATGTTTTAAATTACTAACTAATTTCTTCTGTGAAAGAATTAAAAGATATAGAAGCATATTAAAAATTATTATTTTTATTAATAAAAAAAAGCAAAATAATAACATAATGAGAAATTCGTCAGATAAGGTAATACAATGCTGCTTACCGCTTTATTATCCAGCCGAATCCTTCGTCACTCAGAAATCGTGAGGATCAGAACAACTCCAACAGGCTTGCGCACTGATGCTTTTTAAAGGCAACTATGAAGACACTCTTCTAAGCTCTCCGTACCAATAACCATTGAAGATGCGTTCGTTTTTCGGTGGACCACGGTGAAAGTTAAGATCAAACCGGAAACTGCTTTCCGGCAAAAAACCGGGCAAATTCAAACCATCGAAGCTTGTGTTAAACGTATATGTCCCGGTCAGTACGGGACAGCGCTTCGGCAGATTTCCTCGTTGGATTAGGTTCTCGTAAACCATTTTAAGGACACGATCGGTTAATGGTTGCCGTAGATAGGTGCAGAAATTGATTGTCCGATTATAAAACGCTTTTTCGTACTTGCCAGCAAGATTCGGAACATAGTATACGGTATTCACCTGTGGAAATGGACCAGATGTCTTAGAATCACGTACTAGAATTGTTATATGTGTTTTTTTCCTCAAACATACCATACCGTTAGACATTGTTTGTAACAATTCAATGCGAAAATCGGCCACAGTACTTCTCATCGATGGGCCATATCGTCGAATTTGAGCAGAAGCATTGGCAATCTTGTAATTATTAACAATTTCTACCTTCTTTATGTGCACAATAAGCTGTGAATGAGAGCAAAATAAAGTAAACATAAAAACTTATTAATTTACCCTTAATCTGTTCCAAACCTTTGAGTCCACGTATGCTGCCAATAATATGGAATAGAACAGAATCAATATTACTCCCCTTGCGCTCGTCATTATTGTAATGCACGTGCTGGTTTGTGATGTACTAAACGAACATTTAGCATGTATGTACTAAACGAACATTTAAAATATTTTATTAGCTACAGTCTACTTGAACGTTTTAATTATAGATATGATGCCTAATTTTGATTCCATCACATGGAACATTAACTTGATTATTGGATTTTAATTCCTTCCCAATAAGAGAATTGAAGTTATTTATTTTTTTTATTAGCGTAGGGACGGCCAGGCCGTATGTCTTATGAATTGCATTTAATTTAACATTGAATTAAAATACATTATTGCCTATCGTAAAGAATGTCCATTTATTGAACAATTCTCATTGCATTGCGCCTCATTCTTTTCGCCTTAACCGGAACCACATGACGGTAGTATTGCTACGGCGTAAAAATTTGTGATGTTTAAATGGATTTTAATTATTTGTGTTTACTGTTGCACCTTTGCTGTAGTAACAAATGGTGCAGGATTAAAGGTTATTACTAACACAGTTTGTGCTCATTTGCAACACCTTTTTGTAAACATGTTCCACCATTCTAGCTCATGCCAATATTGACTAGAGCAACTGTTGAAGGTAGCAAATACGTTAACACCAGTGTAGCCATTCATCGGTATGGATCGGGCGAAAATTTTACCATGGAACTAGTGGTGCATGTACTTTTTCCACTCAACAATCTCAAGGTAAGTGTAGTGAAGAATAACGCCCACGATTTGTATATATGTTTTTTTACGACCTATTCAGATGAACATGGGTTATTTTGTCCGTACGCGTAATTCGGAAAGTTGGATCTACAACAAAACGTTCGATTTTTGCGCCTTTCTACAGCGACCGAGTATCGATCGGTTCGGTACGTTTGTGGTGGAAGAATTGAAGCATCGTGGCAAAGTGCCTACCGGGTGTCCTGTTATGCCCGAACGACTGGTCTACAGGAACGTCACGCTGAATCGCGTAAAGCTACCATCCTTCCTGCCGGAAACTAACTTCGGTTTTACGGTGAGCACCTATAAATGGCCCAAATATGAAAACGTGTTTCGTTCCTACTGGTACGGCCGAATGAGAAGGGTCATGATATAAATGTATTTTGAATTTTCTGTTTAAATTTCGGATGCCTTGTGTTGCGTGGGTATTTTAACTGACGTCAGAAAACAAATGTGTTTTTACACATTCAAAATAAAGCTTTCTACGCTCGTTTCTAACGTTATTAACACGTTAATTTCTAGTTTGATGAAATCTATACTATGATGCATCCAACCGAAACTACCGAAGTTTGATCATATAAAAGTCACCTATGAATATTGAACCACGATACCAGTTATTCGAAACAGTTGCTTGATGTATACGACTCTGGTAAATTACCATAAAGCTAACAGAATCGAAAATTACAATTTATAAAAAACAAATTACATTAAGTAACGCACGTAAACATATCTTCTCAATATCGGCTTCTTGTAGCAATGTATAATGTTCATGATAGCATGGACTGACTATCCGACTACGTGGTAAAAAAAAGTCTAGTAAGCCAGAAACGACCAGCATGACCTCTAAGGGTCGTTAAATCAAGAAGAAGAAGAGAGAGAGACAATAATATTGTAATTACTAATTAAACTTTCTGCTACAATTAAAACGCGATTTTCATTACAATTAGCTTCCAGCAGAGAACTAGTGATGGGCACTCGGATTCGGAACTACTTGGTTCCGATTCCGCTTCTGGAGTCGTTTCCGGAGTCGATTCCAGAGTCGATTCCGGAGTCGATTCCGGAGTCGATTCCGGAGTCGATTCCGAATTCGATTCCGGAGTCGATTCCGGAGTCGATTTCGGAATCGATTCCGAAGTCGATTCCGGAATCGGAATCATTCCATGCGCGCTTTAGTACTGTCGCTTCCAACGATTATGTACGTGATCGTTTTTATCAATGAGAAATTAAATAATTTTAACTCAGATTTATAATGGTAAAAACTTCCATTATCTATTGTTGCTCAAATACATAAACATTGGAAGCGACATTACTAAAGCGCGCATGGAATGATGTACAATAATGAAAACAAAAACAATCAATTCCGGAACCGAAGGAATTCTATCTATCTATGTTTGTTGTAAATCAAAGTCTCTACTATTTACTAACACACCCAAAAATGTTGATTGTATTACAGAACAATGCTGCAAACTAAATTAATTCCAAAAAATACAAAACATTTTCCTCTCCTACGAATATCATAAAAATCACTACACCCAAATCTATAGCAATCGCTACGACCCCAAGGTCGTAATAATCTTTCCATCGTTACAATCACATTCATGATTACTTTCCCCGAACACCATCAAACGATTTCGTATTTTTTATCTTAATTTTACGTTGCCGTTATAAACCAACGATTCATTTTGATTTCCTTGCCTCGATGATACACACCGACCTCAATTAGAAACTCACCGGAAGGCACAACACTCATCATCAGATGCCGATCATCAATTTCAAAATTGCGAACCTCGTAGTGTCCCGTCTTAATAGGACAGCGTGTGGTTAGGTTTGAATGTTTCACCAGTTCCGAGGCAATGTAGCGATCCAACAGGTTACGGGACCTCCGTAATTCCTTCCCACATAGCTGCTGCTTTCCCGTGTACATCATCTGATGATATTTTCCGGCCACTCGTTTACACAAACGCACATCGTACTGGAATTAGAGACAGGTGCTTTAATATTGTAAATGCTTTAAATAACGATTATCATACCAAAAAAAACTCTCTTACCTCAACATTTTTGTCGAGCTCTTGCTTCAGATCCAAATCAAAATCGATTGCCGTGGTTTGGTCCAGCCGACGAACACGCAAATCCACATCTAGATATTTGGGATCCCACTCGTCCGTATAGTTGGTAATGCGCACGGATGCCTCAAGTTCTCGCACGCAAATAGTGCCCGAAACGATTACCATAATCCACAGTGTCCAAAACATTATTCCACGGTTCTGAATCAAGTTTTAACTTTACCTCAAATATATAGTAGCCGTATAGACTGCCATGTTCGTAATGAGAATCTTGTTAAGAGCACTATCATATTGTAAAGCATTATACATCCGACAAGGCTCATTTAGTAAATGCAACAATCATCACGTTTGTACGATTGGTTGCTTACTTAACAATCTGATAACCACATATTATCATTTTGAAAGATCCAAAGTATACATTCATTCAATAAACATATTTAACTCCACAAACATGTGGAAAAATTTCAACGCTCTAGTGAATATAAATAAATTGGATACGTATCATTAAGCAAAACATTTTATCAATGCAACCAACCTCTACACAATTAGTACAATCAATAAAAAGAACCCATCACATCAATACATATGGATATAATGCAAAAATGGCATATAATAAATAGAAGAACAAATATCTTAGTTCTTTCGCAAAAGCTTCTATGTATCAAAGTTAGCCTAAATATAGCGCACTCTTATAACAAAAAATGTTTAAAACAAATAAATATTAGTCACAATTTTGCTTCGTTATGCCGGTTTGCTACTTTGTTGTGCTGGCATTTTTAAGTGAAACCGTAGATGATAATTGTGGGTGGTTGATGAGGGCTCAATTTTAACTTCGTTGGTCGTCTGCATCGGCACGAGCATATTGCTAGAAGCAGCATTATTAGTAGATGTTCCTTTAGAAAAGAAAAGAGAAGAATTTTTTTTCCATTTCCGGAAACGGCAATGAAACAAAAATCGAATCTCAATCAGATAAAATAGTTGCGACATTATTACCTTCACCATGCGAGGACGAGTGGAGCAATATTTTTGCCCACGTGTCCACCGTCGTTTCGGCACCGGTCGTTGCGGTTATGGTCGTGTTACAATCGATAGCATCGGGCTCGGTACCGAAACTTGTACCAACGGAAGGTTCATCAATTATCATTACTCTTCCATTCGGGGTGTGGTGATATTGTGGAGGTACAGCTTCATCAACGTTACGGGCAATAACCAAAGGATGGTTGGTTGGGTGCATCCGACTGCTCGCACATTGCTCGTTACGGTCCGGTTCGCTCGTTCGTAAGCCCTTCAGCACCAAACGTTCGCCGGCTTTAGTTTTATAGATGACTACCGTTGACCCGGTCCCATCCATTTGTCCCTTAACGATGCTGGAGGCGCCGGTCGCCCTATCAACGCCACCGTCTTCCGTTGCTCGCTTCTTCAGTAGTTAAAAGTGGAAAAGTCGGAAATAATATTATAGACTATATGTATATGTCGATAGTAATTAATGGAAAACGATTAGCAGCAGCAAATGGGTCACATTTCTCTTGCCCGCTTGCAATCGTTGGCAAGTGCACCGAAGTGTTCGAACAATTCCGCTAACGCTTTAAAAACTGGAAAAAATTTCTTCTCGTTTTGGTTCTAAAGGATCTAAAGGATCCATTACCTGATCGATTATTTCATACGACAACGAAGTATACGCTTCCGAGGCAACGGAATGTCCGTCGAGTGACGAGGATGTGATTGAACCATCTTCACTATAATCTTGACTCTGGTCAGTTTCCGCAGCATTTAGTTCGTCCGGTTTTGCAGCAGCCTTTAAAGCAGAACGTTCATATTTCGTAATTTTCCAACCAATGGGAGCGACCATTTTCGACTCTAGAATAAACAATTACTTATATCAATGCTGGAAGAACACAGACGCATTTATTATTCATAATTACCGGACTTTTGTACGCCTTTTTCCCGTGTATTGGAACGTTTCACTTTCCTCAAGGACGTTTGTGTTCCCATTGTTTGTACTACCTTCACATTAAAATTTTCTTTCGAACTTTTCACTGCCACTAACTCATTCTTCGAATGCTTTTCTCTTGCTTTATTCGCTGCTTCTAAGTATCGTCTAATTCTAGCCGTGCGTTCGTAGATTCGTGCGATTAAAAAGGGATATACAAAAGCTAACACTATTGTTACACTGCTGCTGTCGCGACTACATCGTTGAATACCTGTTGCAATCGTCCTCATCATCTTCAATGTCTTCGCGTTCCGTTGAGTCGCCAGCGCGGGACCGAATCTGTGCAAACCTTTCATCCGTGATGCGGCGCCTAAGTTCCTGCACCTGCACACTATACTCGCTGGCCAACGCTTCACTGCGGCGGGCCGTTTCCTGCTCTTCCGTCAACCGTCCGCGCAACGTGTCCACCTCCGTACGCAGCTTTTCCGTTTCCTGCTGTTGATTTGCCAGCGCAATACGGTGCTGCTCCACTTCGGTCCGGCTAGCGGTAAGCAACTCCTGCAGTCCGTCCACCGCTGCCCGGTCACCGGTGCGCGTCAGCGTTAGCTGCTTCTGTAGCGTTCCCTTTTCGCGAGCGAGCTGCTCGCGAATGTTCGAATGTTCTTCCAGCTCCGCCTGAAGCTTGTCTTTCTGCAGATCGAGCTTATTGCACAACTCCTTGGTGGCTTCTAAATCCATCGCTAGTGAATTGTTTTCCTGCCGCAATGCATCCAGTTCCGACTGAGCGGCGGCCAGGTTTGCCGACAGTTCATTTATCTGATGCTCACACTCTCGAATGTTTTGCTCGCGTTCGTTCATCAGCTCCACCATCGTTGTAATGCGCTCTTCCGCTTCCTGCAGCAGTTTCCTTTAGAGAATTCCGGCAACGCACAACGAAGTTGATGAAAGAACCAATGGGGAAAATAAATACCCAATAAACGGTTCCCGAAAACGGAGCTTAGTCAAAAAGTATATACAAACATACATATTCGCACACCGTTGTAGTACTACGGTAAAAATCTAATTATCTTCGATAAATGCGTCCATATCTACTTTCCACACCATACAAACCAATCCATGTGCATTCCAGCATTCAAGATTATTGGGGCAGCCAAAATAATGAAGGTTGAAAGTTAATTCTAGTTATTTTCCAATTTACGATACGCTCGTAAATCTTTCTTGTTTTGCTTTTCCACTCAGCAATTTGATATGTATCCTAGCAGTGATATATTATTCCAAAAGCTCCAAAGGAACGCTCTATTAGTGTATGTGGAAAAGAGCTTTTTGGCGCTATAATTATAACGCTGTACTTTATAGTGATAGTCTACTAAACTTTGTTATGTCTGTTATTTACTATCGTACAGTTGCAATTAAAATTTTATAAACTACTTAAAAATGTGGTCTAAAACATTATTACCCTATGCAATCTTAAAAAGAGTGCTATCAGAATAATGTGAAAAATACTATCTGCAATACGAAAACAACTACTGAATGCTTCACATATCTGGTACAGTACATACCTTGCTTCACTAGTTTCTGCTTCGAGTGTGTGATTGCTTGTCTCCAACACATTGACTCCTTCAGAAAGCGATCTGTACCGTTCGAGCATCTGTTCTCTTTCACGTTCCTGAAAATTTGAATGCAAATAATTACACTCCTTTTTCAATTCACAAGCAAATATTAAATTGAATTGGTTTAGTCTTCTCAGAAGTTAAGATACTTAAATAATTCTATCTCAGCAATAGCACACCAGGTTCACTGCACCTGTCGTGCACAACGAGACACATATTGTGCAATGTTGTTGTTTTTTTTTTGTCTAAGATGTTTTAAACTTTCGCTTTAAAAATCGTACACCATCCGACTGCCCGTCGAATTTAATTACCTTCTCGGACAGCAATTCTTCGGCGCGCTGCATTTCCTGTACATATTCACGTAATTGCGTTTTCATCCGTTCTACTTCCTGCTGGGAATCCTTAAGTTGCCGCTTCGTTAGCGTCAGTTCGGCAAGGGCGTCCGTTAGCTCGTTCGACAGGCGTCTGATTTAGGGCAAGAACAACCCGGACATATCGGTGGAATATGAAATCAAAACCAATGAAAAACTCGGCATCAGTGTGTGGTATGTACGATAGTGATAAAACTTCATAGTGACATTAAAGTAGAAATTCACATTATGGAAGAACTGTTTTGAGTACTATTGCTTGGTAAATCAAATTATATTAATATTCTCAAAACTATGGGAACTAAAAAACTAGAAGTCAGTTTAACTGGAACATTTATTTTTTATCAAATTAATTAAAGTCATTAAACAATTCTAATTTAATTAATATCTATCCCACAGCACAAACTCTGAAAAACATTGTAACAAATGTAATGCAGCTCTTCGCAATTGTTCATAAAATAAGTAGCAAAGAAAAACACCTCCAACACTTGGTAATTTTAGTGTAAAAATATTAGGAAATATTTAAATATTTTTAAAATATTTGCTTTAGCGAAGACACTCACCCATTCTCTGTCGAAGCGTTATCATTTTTACGCTTCAGTGCCGCCATCTGCTTTTTCAATGTGTCCGTTTCAGTGGAAACGCTTCGCAGTGTGCTTTCCTTATGGATGTTGTCCGTGCTAACGTTGCTGTGAATGAATTAAGCAAACCAGATGTTAATAATTTAAAAAAACTCACATAAAAACATAAACGGTGATTTAATTATAGAACCTCTGGAAAAAAAATAATTAAAAAGTACTCCAACATATTTTTAAATTAAAAATGTATTTGAACGAGTATATTAGGGAATGCTCTGATGCTAGCAAATATTGTAGCAGTCAAAAATTCTAGATCATGATAAAGCAAAACCACAAAATATCGAAAATTCCATTTTATTTTTACTCTCCTTTCTGTCGGTTCCTTTCCTTTAATCGTTTGATGTAGGTTTTCTTTTTCAGCAAATATTTTATGCCTTTCTGCCTGTTTTGTTTTGCTTGTCTGGCAGTACGTCTAGACAACTCTTTGAGCACGAGAATTGTTCATCCGTTCAACATATCTCGTTTTTACCCATTTCACGTTTTTATTTTCTTATACATTCAAGATCAATCGGTTTAGTTCTCTCAATCTCTCTCACTCTCTTTCTCTCTCGTTTTTCTCTCCTCCTACCTGTTCTTTTATCATTTGCTTGCCTTTGCACCGTCTTTCACAATATGCTGCTCGCCAAGTGGGAATAACTCCGAGAGCGAAACGACGGTGACGTTTACAACCCACCCAAAACAGCAACGGCGTGGATCATCGTTTGCAGCACTAGACCGCGATCTCAGTCTAGCTGCGTCTTGCGTCCGTTACGATCGTGCCCGTTGCGTCTTAAACGTCCGTTTTAAAGGTGGTAGAGAACACGTACATTGTAAGCTTGTCTCTTACCGGAGGTCATGTTACATACATCAGGTTTTAAAATTCGCTATTATCGCTGCCAGCTGACAACCTCAAAAAAGGATTTTGTTTCACAGTACTGTAACAAAGAACATCGGAAGATCGCATTCCACCGAAACGCCTAACAACGGTTCGAGATCATGAAGTTATCCTTAAACAGGTTTTCAATACCCACAGTTGAATGGTAGGTGCAACACGTCTCTCATCATCATCGTAGTGGTGACGATTCCTTTCAATTCCACCAAGGAATCATCCGTTGCGACATTCAACGTAAACCTAACTGGCTGGTGATCACATTCGAAAAAAGGTTTTCTATGTGCAAGTGTGTGTATTTTTTGTGAATTCCGTGTTCCAACCTGTGGCTACCTGGTACGTCGATCCTAACTGTCCACGGCAGTGTAGAAGGCAAGAACGTGGACGCGGTGGCAGTTAAGATTCCGTTTCATTCAACTTCATGTGCGTGATCAAACGGTGCTTGCGTCGAGCGTTGGTGTGATCGCGAGTGAGCGCTTTAAACGAAGTGACCAACATACACCATATCGGTTGTTGGAAAGAATATCCATACTATGATCATTAGAGAGATGTGAAAAAAAAAAAATCTACCCAAAATTTATATCAAAGAAAGTGTTAGAAAATATAGTTAATAATACACAAAGGTTCGTAAAGAACCAAAGGATTGCAGTCACCACATCCAGCAAACGCAGCGCAGTAGTGTCGGTGCTTCTTTTTTAATGTTTAATGTGCTATAATAACGTAAGTTTTTTTTTGCTATAATCCTTCTTATCGCTAAGCTTTACCCATTGTTAAAGGTTCGTCGCTTCATTTCTAGCACAAGTCTTTTGATTGTTGGCCGCGCTAGAAAGTACGCCAGGCCGTCTGTAGAACGTAATAAATGGATTTTAAACGAAGCATTGCATTGCCAACTAATAACCTGACGCGCGTTTGTTGTCGAGGTCCCGTCATTATAGCACACCGCACCGGAAACGAACCATGGCTTGCACAAACAAAGCAAACGGTTCAAAGACCCAAAGAAGGGGTCTCTCATCAAACAGACATCGACACCGTAGACGACGGTAAATAAACCCCTTTTTAACCGCGATGGTTCTACCCATAGCGTTCCCGGTTGTCAGTACTTCCAGTTGTCCCGTACTGCCAGTAAACACCGTAGCACTGAGCGCTAGAATGAACGGCTGCAATGTACCATTCTTGGCACTTAAAATTTTGTTCCTAATGGAGGAGGAATTTCCAAGCGAACTGGCCAGTTCGGATTGCCCGTGACAGATGGAATTGATTTGCATACATTATCACCTCCCTTGTCCGATTGTATAGCGTTGCTTTCGCAACTCAATCAATGGTGAAGTTTTTTTTTGTATCGACTATTTGTATCGTCTAAAAGGTGACAAACTGTACTCATTAGAAGGAACAATTTAAACAGTAGAATCTTATGTAGAAACAAATCGTTTTTTTTTTCTCAGATAAAGAAATAATAATGATCAACTCGTCGAAAAGAAATGATAGTGATTAGACAACTTTTAATTGCCGTTTTATCGGATTGCTTTCGATGAAAATAAAACGATGCACACATCTCACGTCACTTTCCACATCGAAAATGGATGTTTACGAAAAAACCCAAGAACTGTACCACCTGTAACACATAATTACTTTCATTTGTATCGATTTCGTGTTTCGTGCTAAAAACGATTAGCCTCCACACGTTCTGCTTGAATTACGGCCCCGCGTTCGTTCGAAAAGCGAAAAACGATTCAATGCTTGCAAAATTGTTGGTACAGAGCGTTTTGCAAAAGGTAGTTTCACTCATCCTTTCACACATCATCCGACACGTGCCATCTTTAAGAAGCCGGCTTCGAGATTGCTCTTAGCAAACGAACCACACCGTAACGTCGCTGGTTTCGAGATTTAAAGTGAAGAAAACTTGAAAACACTGCCACCAACTGCAAATCTCCCCGTTGCGGTATTGATGCATTGGGAAAGCAAGTCTATTGGCCGTATGTTCGACATGTAGCGTTATTGCAAACATCTCCGAGCAATGCAATGCAACATTTGTTAATGAGCTACCCAATAAGCTAACAAAACAAACAAAAATTGCAGTACTTCTCCACCCAAACCAGGCGGATCGATGCGTAGCGCAAACAAGCCAGATCTTAGACATTGTTCATTGCGAAGAGAATGAGCAACGTGCTGCAGCGAAACGCGAGAGCATGGTGCAAAACGAATTTAATTTCTATTTCACTTAGCATCATCATCGAACAAGCAAAACGCGGCAACTGTTGCTAATGAAGCGCGCGTTTCGTTTCATTTCAAATTTTCCTTTCGATGCAGATAGTTAATTCGTCAAACAAAAAAAAGCCGATTGGTTAATGGGTGTGTAGTAGTTGAGCGTTGATTGAATTGCTGTTGAATTGTTTACCCCATTAAATACACATAAAACATAATATTCACAGGTACAGACATTTTTAACATTGTTTAATATTTATAAGTAATTTTAAATCTTTCATAATATAATATTTTATATAGTTTAATCATATTCATTATAATAAGAAAATCGAATAATTTAGTTTTGTGCACTGGATATGGTCAATACATGACATCACAATAACGAGGATCGACCGTGAACCTTTTTGCCATGTCCTTCTGAACAAAACTTTCTCACTGAACTCACCTCAATGAGTGATGTTGCAATAGTAGTTCACATCCTTTTGCCTTGAACTGTTGCGAATGGCAAATAAAATCGACTAACAGACCTTCGGGTTTTATATCGCGTACATCCCTCAGAAATGTTTGATACGCCAGTTGCTGAACACGGATAAAATAACCAAAAACATTGAAACATCCGGCAGCAGTTTGGCTAAATTGCATGCAACCTTCTCATTTAAAAGTTTCACTGTGCCGGCTATTGATTGTAGTTTAAATTTTCCCCCAAACCGCGTTCGAGAACCAGCAGGGACGAGAAACCTTTTACCTTTACCAAACTAAACCTTTGCGGTATCACGTCTATCAGCATTTGCGTAACAGAAACTAACATCAAACGATTATGAGAGCGAAATGCCCTTGTTGCAAGTAAGCGACCATGGAAGAGTACTTAACATATCGAGTTTTTGTCACGAGGAAAACCTGAGTAAACACGTGAGGATAGCAGATTTTCTTGTTCAACATTAACAGTCAACAAAATGCACGTAATCTCCCCTTTACATTCGGAGCCTTGACTATCGACCACGGATAGTGTACAAGGTTTGCATGCATAATTATAGTCAACAGAAGCAACACATTCATTGTCATTACCTCGCGCAAAGCAATGTGTAAAGAGAAAGGTCACCGAAACACACATACCGGCACAAAGTAAATTTTCTCTTCAACATCGCCATTACAATGTAAGCAATTGAACTAAATTTGAATGGTTTTTGATTTTTAAATTTCTAACGTAAACATTAGCTTTTGGTTAACCGTGATTTTGGTGTCTATGGTGATTGATTGCCTCCTGGTTTAGCCCACAACTCCAAAAAAAGTTCTGTCAATCACTTCTCAGGGATATTGAGAAGGTTGGCAAACTTAAGGTGAAATTCATTTCTTTAACATTCTACCATCTCAAGAGATCGGAACTGAAGATGGCCAAATCATACTAAAAAGACTCTTGTGATAAATCTTGAAGACACTTAATGATGTAGTTGCCAACTAGTGGAAGACATTTTGTGGACATATCCCAAATCTCTGTATCAAAATTTGTCCCACTGGAGTTGAACTTGAAATACTCAATTCACACACCTGCTGTTGCCATCCACTGTCAAGTTGTGTGGATATTTCAATGTTTGACTTGTGGACCTCCTGGGATTTCCTGAAATAACAATCAGATCTCTATTCTCGAGAGCTTGAGAACAGGTCTCCTGAAGAGTGATTCAAACTAAGCATCTGATGCTCTGGTCTTTTTAAAGATGTGATAGAATATAATAAATGCTTCAGATCATCAATATCCCGAGGACGCGGGATATTGATGCCGAAGAGTCTCGCAATGTTAAATTTGTTCTTCTCGGAATGCAGTCTGCAGTAAAAAGAAAGCTTCAAAGGTTGTTTTTTGGGTATGTTATAATGATTATTACAAATATAATAATAACATTATTAATTCTGTACAGAGTAGTATACAGAGCATACGTTATTACTGCAGAAAGAACTATCTTCCTTGCACATCTCAAAAGTTTGTCATTGAACCCTATTTATATCCAATATTATCTCACCATTTTAAAGGCTTTTTTTGCTTCTCAGTAACAGCTAATCGTAGCGATCGATAGAAATTAAATATCCTCTATTAAAACCAACCTCCATTACAATTACCGAAACGGATGTACGTGTGTAGGCAACAAAGAAGTATCTTCCGTTAATTTTTTTTCTCTTTTGGCAAACATCAACGAATTTTAACAATTTCCGACCTGCCAAGGCTACGCATCACAAACACTTCTTCTTGGCCGAAGCTTTTCGGCAAAGTTTACCAGTTTTACTCTTTTGTTTGATTTCGTAACGTCATGGGTTTGGGGGCCATAGCATCGTGCAACCGTAATTGACTGACGTCGAAAATCGTTTTCGGAAAGAGCCGATGATGTACAACCGAACCGGCCGGATCAGCGATGTTCCGGCGTTTGCATTCGTTTGTCTGCTGCGTACTACACGTCATA
>CM028126.1:38482793-38520279 GCA_016254315.1 Anopheles parensis
GTGCGGGAACGGAAGGAGGCCAGGGAGGAGTTGAAATCGAACAGATGGTACAGGATGTTGAAGTGCCGAAGAGAGACAAGAAACGGATCATTTGAGCCATACGTAGTACGTCTGGAATTAAATAATCACATACAGTGCTTGATTGCTCGATGCCACAGGTGGAAACAAGTATAAAATCAAACATGTTTCCACCTGTGCTGGTCCATTTTTTTCCATGCGAAAACAAACTCTTTGAAAGGTCTGTATTCGCGTTTTCAAATTTATAACTTAATAGGAGCTTTCACAAAAGCTTTTCCTACGTATTTCATCTTCCTGTTTGACCTTATCTCATACTGTTGCTGCTTACTTAATCGTGTTTTTATATTATTATACTTACAAGAACGGATATATAAAAATTATCCGCATTAACATTACACATTCTTCCTTCTCTGCACCGACATGGGAAAATGAAACAAACACCGTAAAGAATGGGTTCCTTCCGGCTACTCATCATCTACAGTCACGGCCGGCGGTACCACCTTCATTTTGTCTCATTTACCTTTACTAATTCTTTCCCCTTCCATTCACCCCCGCGCCATATACCCCATACCATCGGGGAACGGGTCCATATTGCAAATTCAAATGAGACGCGAAACACGACTAAACGAACGAACGGCTTCCCATCAGTCACTCGCGTGACATGCCCATTGTCAGCCCATTGTTTCGCTGCAAGGCGAACAACCCGGCATCTGTCGGCCCTTAAAATGTCACAGGTTACAGGCAGACGGCAGAAAGGAAAAGTGTTTTTCACCTCCAGCAACCGAAACAGATTACCGCATGCAGACGACAATTTGACATTCGCTCCGACGGAGTGTGTGTATAAATCAAACAAACCTACAAAATACACCCTCAGCCACCCACACACATCCCAAGAAGGAGTGCTGGAGTCTATAAGGGGATCAAAAAACAAACGAAGCGCTGCACACATTCAAACAAGCGCGACTGTAATGGAGGATGAAATCAATTCATCCGGCACGCAAAATGGAGTCCAATCCGCCATTAAAGTGAGAGTTCTAACGTGACATTGAGTATTGTTTGGTAATTTCAACTGACACCATAATACATTCCAGTGAAAGTGCAGATATTGCTGATTGTAAATTTCACTTTCTTTCTTAATTATGTTCGATTTAAAGCAAATTGTTGCATAACAAAAATCTCAACCAAAAACTCATAACGAAACGAACACAACAAATTGGTGGAAAAAAGTCCGCAAAAACAAGAAAAACCATCCTCAACCAACAGTTGACCAACACCGGATCTTACATCTTGCTGGTTGGATGGATTTTAAAATACCGCCAGCAAAACGTCCTGCATGTCCACGCTCGTGTAAATAATTTGCGGTTTTAATAATCATTTTAATCGTGACCACGGAAAGCGCAATCTTAACGCTTTCCAACACTCTCTGGCAGCAAGTCGATGGTAGAAATGCCGGTGATTGATGTGGTTTCTTCGAAGCGAAATTACTTCCTGAGATAAGTAAGATAAAGGTTCCACCAATATTGAGCAGAATTTTCATCCAAGGTTGCTAATTAATCTAAAAAGAAAAAAAATGTAACATTAAGAATGATGAAATATTTCAACTTCGCTTAACCACTTCCCACGAAACGATGACTTTTTTTATCGTTTGCTTTCAACATCCAAATTGTGACACGATCAGCATACAATAAATCTTATTACAAGCGGTAGCGAAATAAATTTCCCGCACTGGCCGCATAAAACGTAATTGTAACATTAACTAATTTGCATAATTTTCTTTAATTGTTTCCAATGCTTGAAGCACGGCCTAGAGGGTGCGAAATAACACAACAGCTGAGCGCTAACATCGTAACCTGGTTCCATCAAGGCCGTTCATGATGCGATTGCATGATCTTTATGAACAGTTCTACTTCTCTTCGTACTTTAATGTAGGCGTACTGAGATTAACATACTTCGCCTGCGGGCCCCATTGCATCTGGGCCGGGAGTTGAGAATCTTGCAATAATTAACAATAATCGTACCATCTTTTCAAGCTATATGTTTTACTAGTTTCCTTTTTCTGTGGCTTTTTAAATGCCAAACAGCACGCGCCACCACTACCAAACATTGATGATACATACTAGCATTTCAGCAATATAATAAACGAATAGATCCAATTGTTTTGGTCTGAGAAAAAAAAGCCAGGTAGTTTCAGGTTTTAAAACCTCCTGGCATTCCATTCCCAAAAACCAAAAACAGTTCATCTCATTAGCTTGGTTTTGATTTCATCTTTAACACCATAAAGTGGGAAAGAGAGAGAGAAAAATAAAGATCCCGTCACAACTAACACCGTTGCATCAGCGGCGGCTAATCACTGCGGGAAACTAACTGACAAAAACCTGGGATGCACAAGACGTCCTACTACCGTACAAACTACTACAGCAACCGCATGTCGATCACCATCTTTACGACCTGCAATGATGATGACAATCATTTCGAAGTTAATAGCAACGCTATCCGATTGCATAACCCTTTTTATCACCCGCGGACTTCAACACCTTCAACCCGGTTCGCCGACAATTGGTGCCAAGATTTGTAGGTCATCTGCTTCGCGCAACAACACCATCGATGGCTAGAAATCGATGTACCGGTCATGGGATCAGTTTGGAAGATTCGCGTTTGAGGGCTGCACATGTCATAGGTACGCACACGCGAACATTCCGTCCAATCTGTTGATGGTTTTTAAACGTAAAAACCACCACGTTACTTCACCCATGCGTTCGATCAGAAATAGTCGTCGATTGTTTGGGCTGCCATCAACAACCACCTTTCGGGCGGGGAGGAGTTCGTAAGTGTTGTCTTTCTTCACCAATGTTAGAGAAGAAAAAAAAACATGCACAAAGCAGCAACTCCATCCCTTGCAACGTCGGTGTCGAGTATGGGCGCTACTCCATCAAGGTACTCGAACAAGATCGAAGGATTTGATCCCGTGGCCCTATCCTCCAGGCCGATAATGTATCTTTGATTTTCCTCTGCGGTTGGAATTATGTAACTATCGAAGAAAAAAAAGAAAAGAAACGCCACTATATTCCCGAACCTACAATACCAAAGGTTCCTGCCACGATAGCCGTGGTCAACGTTGAACAAAAAGCGTCACTTACTGCCGTTGATTTCGTGTTGACGCCTTTTGCCCATTTACAATGATTCCGTTTGCGAAGGGTTTGTAACTACAACTTCCGGCTTGTATTTGAACGTAGGTTTTGCAGTTTTTTTTGGCCATCCTCAATACATCATGACAAGCATTTTGCAATTGATAGTAACACAAAAAAAACACGCTCCAGTTGAAAGAGCTTTAAGATCCACTCGCTTATTATTGTACATGTAATTCCTTCTTTACATCATCGCCGGGTATCTCGCTAGGAGCTTGCAATCAACTTGTCACCATTCGAATTTTCAAATCATTATTTAGTGCCAAACGGATCGTGTCAATGTTACCTTAGTTCCTAAGGTAAACCACCGTCATTAACTACAAGAGAATGCACACCGACGACGGTGTTTCTTGCAAACAACAATGACAACGTTATTAGTTAGTGTACAACAACGGAACGGTTTACCATTCGTACAATCACCGATCATCACAATCACCCCATCCGTCTATCCGTAGTGATGATAAAGATTTCCTGTTTTTTTTTTTCAATACTAACACATTGAGATGTGTAAGAAAAAACGCTCGGGGTTTTTTAATTAAACTTACAAAAATGAGTCCTAGCAGGTGGAATATTTTCCCTGAAAAAGTAAAATAATCTTAGAGATAGGTTATTAAACTGAAACATCCTTAAGAAGTCTAATTTAATACGAATTTAATGGTGAAAATTATTAACAGAACAATTCACATGCAAGCTGTCTCGGCGCCAGCACATAATGTGATTGATGTTGGTGGTAAATGAAACGCTTTCATGATTTATTTATGACCACACGTCCACGGTCGATCGGTTTCGCTTAGATCGTACAGGGGAAAAAAAACCTGCATGACCGGGTGAGTGACGAACCGTTAAACGGCTTCCGAACCCGTGGCCTTGAAACTGTCACTTTACTACCGGTAATAAACGATATGTTTTGCTTCCACTTTCATCGGTACCTTCGCACCCGTGGCTAACTGCTTCATCAACGATCCGTATGCGGACATTCGGAAATGGGAGAGCTCAACAATATAGAGCCCCGATACACACATCCCGTAACATGAAACCACTCCAACCACCCGTGGAATACGTCACTGCCGCATTGCATAATATCTGGAGCAGATGGCAAACCAAACAAAATGGCACCAAATGGGGTTAAATCATTGCCCGAAAGGTGCCTGGAGATTTAAACAACAACAAAAAAACGCTAGCAAATTCGCACTATTACGCAGCATTCGCGAGTGATTTTTCATTTTTCACTGCATCTGGAACAAAGTCTTCGGGAAACGGCTACGATGGGCGATGCGATGAAATGTAGGCCACCGTCGTGATCGGTCGTGCGAAATGGCACGCCGATTGTATTAAGCAATGGTCAGCGACGTCGCACGCAGCGTGCGACATTCACTTTCCCTGCGGGAGACGCGATTCATTAACCGGGAAGGGGGTTGCTCGATAGTTCCAAAAAGTAAGCAAAACAGTCACTCATTAAAAACCGGTATTTAAAAGACTACTTCTGTCGAAAACAGAAACGAGATCAACAGATGTTTGTTTTTGTGTTTGTGCGGTGTGCGGTTAAGCGCCAGCTTTTATGGATCTATGCTAGCTGGGTTGGGACGTGATAACGACCGAACAGCTATCGGAGCGTCAAGATTCATGCTGGGTGCCAAGCAGCGGGGCTTTCCAATAGATGGAAATTTATGCATTATCACCGATAGGGGCGGTACAATCATCGGCATTAAGTGAAATGAACATCTAAATTCACAAATAGATGCTGATGATACGCTGTCAAACATGGTAAAACGTCTTATCTGTTTAGAGAAATAACAACCCCAGATTGACGCTACCGGCTAATAGATGTATGAATTTCAT
This sequence comes from Anopheles parensis, assembly GCA_016254315.1. NCBI lineage: Eukaryota > Metazoa > Arthropoda > Insecta > Diptera > Culicidae > Anopheles > Anopheles parensis. Next base: position 38,487,836 of record CM028126.1, read on the forward strand.
TTTGCCGATTTTGTTTGCATCTATAGTGTGTGAATTAGCATCCCACAGAGCAAACCGCATAAGCACAATGCTCCATTAGCGACAGTATGTTTATTTTCCCAAAACCTAAGATGTAACATTTATTACGTTCATTTATTTCTAATTAGCAAATGAAAAGGTATAAAATACTACTAATTAACACCAACCGTCTATCCCGATACTTTACTCCACAGCACTGTGATGAGGCATGCATCCGTATGGATGTGTATCCTGCTGACATTCTACAACCTGCAAGCGACGTCACTGGCGGCTATCGTACCACCGCCATGGAGCGATCCGAACAAAAACCCCTGCGCTACGCAACCGGGCGGCTGGCAGCTGCTTTACTGGCCACCGCTCAAACGCTGCTTTAAAATATTCCAGCTCGGCTATCCCTGTCCCGACACGATGGAGCTCAGCCCGGTCGGGGCCGGTTCGACCGGGCTCGGTTCTACGGCCGAATGTCGCTGCCCGCCCGGTACCGCCCAGTCACCGCTAACCAAGAAATGCCACAAACTCTTCGAACGGGGTCCGTGCGAGTTCGGCCAATACTTTGCACCGATTGCCGATTCGGCTGGAAGGAGTGCCATGTAAGATATAGTTTGTGGCTATTATAACTCTGTTTTTTGTTGCCTAAAACGTTACATATGATTTTTTTTTTTACAGACCAAAACAACGCTGGGGTGTCTGCAAGTCGACGGAAATCTGTGACAGCGGGATGATCTATTGGCCACAGGACAACAAATGCTACCAGATACACACCAAAGGCCCTTGTCCGAAGGGAAAGCTCATCAGTTTAGATAACAACGGAATTGCGCGGTGCAAGGTGAAGGACAGTTGTAAACATAAACCGATCAGCTTGTAATATCCTGCAACTCTTTTCTTTGCGATACACAGTGTGAAAACGAGGGCGACCTAAGTAACTACTACCACGAGGACACCGAAACTTGCCATGAGTTTTTCACCAAAGGACCCTGCCTCGGTACGGGTGAACTATTTCTTCCGTCGCGGAAGTGTGCGTGTCACGAGCGTTTGCCACACTATCACAACGAGACAAACCAGTGTTACGAGCTCGGTACGATCGGACCCTGCCCCTTCGGTCATACGTTTATCGTGGCGGACAGTAAACGGCAATCGGATGGGTCGAGCAGTGGCATGAAGGCGGAATGTCGCTGCAAGGATGGTTATGTGCAGTGGAAGGACGGTTACTGCTACAAGCTCTACACGCAAGGACCGTGCGAGTTCGGTTCGTTTGTCACCGAGACGAACGTTTGCTCGGTTAATCCGTGCGAAAAAGGACGGCTGTACTTCCCGCAGGAGAAAACATGCTACCGTATCGGTTCGCAGGGTCCGTGCAGCTTGCATCAGGTCGTCATCTTTGACTTTACCTCACGCCCATCGCTCGACGGCATCTCGTACAATGGTATGTGCGGGTGTTCGGGCGTGATCTCGAATCTGGACCAATCCTGTACGGATGAGGCAGACCAAATACCGCAAAGTGCCTGCGACAGTACGCCCGACATGGTCGAGGTGAATCGCCAGTGTTACAAACTTTATACGCGCGGACCGTGCGGACCCGGTCAGTGGTTGGAACCGAAGAAAATCCCTACCCGCATACGATCGGCAGCTTGTGTGTGTCGGCCAGGTTACACGCCGTATGAGCAACCGCTCGCCAACGGTGTCATAGGCTGCCAAGCGCCCAGTGTCGGCATTGCCAGGTACTTAAACCAACGGCGTCATCTACACTCGCGAGCTCCTGGAAATCTTACACTTCCACTATCCTGAGTCTCCTAACTGGAACATTCCAATTACAACCGAACGAAACGCGTCCTCATATCCCTCGTCTCGCTTGTAGATACGCTTGTACAGCTACAATCTTGTGTCTATGTTTACAATCTAACATCTACTATCATCATCATTTTTTTCTGCTTCTTTCTTTTCACATTTGTCACTTGTTTCCTTGTTCATCTGTTCCTTTTTGTTGCAAGATGGTTTATGAGCTTGCTAGGCTTTGGAACATCCGACCCGGACGAATACTGAAAATCGACGAAACTACTTTGGAAGATTCATGACACAGCGAAGAGCATCAATCATCAAGCCCCATTTACCATTACGAACATTCAGCACCGTTCAGTCCGTAGCACGATCAGAAACTAATATCATAGACTCTGTTTGCACGCATTGATTGCTTCATATGCACGCCTATAGTTATACCAAATGCACATTTCCCATACTTCAACGCTTTAACGATCGATACAGCAGCTATGAATTTTCAACCCTCATGTATGTACCCTGCGCGATTTGATCCAAAACAGTGTGCCATAGGACAACAAGATGGACAAATTAATTACCATGGGTCGTCTCTGTGTAAATCGAACACCATTCATTTCCTATTTAAGTGTGTAATGTTAGGTATAATGTTTGTAAAAAAAAGGGAACACCTTTGCGTCTTTGCTCGGCAAAACAAATAAACTCAATAAACTACAAAACTAAACTAAAACAATGTACCCTCTCTTTCTGACAAAACAATTTTTCATCGCGCATATAGGATTTAATTAAATGAATCGGTTTAGTATACGAGGCTAACATTTTCCCCCCGAAAACATTCCCAGTCTTAACATAAACAGCAATGCATAGGAGAGTGCAAGCGAAAAATACTATTAAATAATCGTTTCGTTTAATTAGACTGAATAGTGTGTAAGAACGTGTGTAGAAAGATATAGTTCTACAAATAAAAGCATGCTTAAGTAAACGTAAAAACTTGTGTACACTTACTCAAGCTTCCGCTGCATCTTGTCGATCGTCGACTGGAGATCTTTCCTTCTCGTCTTCAAATCGGACAACTCCGCTTCTGCTGCGTACAAACATTCCGTTTTTTTATCCAACTCCATCTGAAATGCAAACTGTATTAGTATTCTGTTTGGGGTTTGAAGAGATGTACTTTTCCATACCAAAAGTTTATCTTTCTCTCGTACTAGCGATGCGTTTGAAGTCTTCAGCAAATTAATTTCTCCTTTCAGAGTGCTAACTGTCTGCTGGGCATCTTCAACGTTGCTGCCGGCGTGAAGAAGCTTGCTCTCTGTGGTACCTAACTGCGTTTCGGTGCATAGAAGACGATTTTGGTATTGCATCAGAGCAGTTTCCGATTGCTCCTGCAGTATTCTGAGAAATAAATACCATACGAAAAGCATTAAGTTAATAATCTCCGCAGTGTGTAAATAATGACTTACTTCAAATGAGAGTAGGAAAGTTTCAGCTTGCTATAGCTATCCTCAAGTTCTTTCACACGATTTTGTAATTCCCGATTTTCTTCCTTCAGAAGTTTCACTTTCATTTGAGCACCCGCTTGTCCACTGTGAAGGTTACGCTTCTCTGCTTCTAGCTTCTCTATTTGACTGATGTACTCTGCTACCAAATTCTCGTGCTTGGTCTGCTCGCCCTGCTGGTTTCGGGCGGATAGTTTTAGCTTTTCGTACAAAGCGTCACGTTCTTGTACGAGCTGCCGGATCTCACTCTTGGCCACATCTCTCTCCCGCTCGACCCGAGTAATAGCCGCTTGTACGGAAAGAGACGATTGTACCGAACCGATCGAGTCGGCCGTCTTTAACCGCCCGGCACCGGAACTGGATGCCGTTATTGGCCGGTTTAACTTTCGCTGCGAATGCAGCTCATTTTTAAGCTCCGACAATTCATGATCCTTTGCCAAGCTTTCTCGTTTCAACTGAGTCACAACACTATGCTGACGTTCCGCATCCGAGCTGTATCGATCACGCTCTTCCTTCATATGTTGCAGTTTCTCCTCTAGATCATTGCATCGATATTTTAAAGATTGTAGCTCCACCTGACTTTCCGCACTGCTAGTTACCAAGTTCTGTGCGCGATGCGGATGTTGTGCTTCATCCAGAACGGCATACTTTTGCTTCAGTTTTGTATACTTCGTTTTCACCTTTTCAAAGTCCGCCAGAAGCGTCTGTTCGCGATCTTTCAAATCGTTCAATTGTTTGTAGAGTTGGCGCTTTTCCTCAGTCGATTGTTTCAGTGCATTTTGTAGCGTTACATCAGATGGGCAGGCAGAGGAAGATATTGAACTATCGGATAAGTTGTGGTTTTTTCTTGCACCCGAACATAGTTCTAGCAGGGATTCAAGTTCCCGCACACGCAGCTGCGATTGCTGCAGCTTAACCTGCAGGTCCGAGTTTTTACGATCGCACTCAATAATATTGAGGTTTGCTTCCGATTCTACCTTCATCGCAACATTTTCAAATTCACGCAATTCTTTCTCGAGCTGCTGATTTTTTTCCGACAGTCGACTAATCTTCCGGACGGTGCGTTCATGTGTTTGCTGAACCTGCTGCAGCTCATGTTGCAGCGATAACTTTTCCTGTTGCAGCGTGGCAACGTCATGCCCGAGCTCGTTAACATCACGATAGCAACAGTCTTTGGCCAGTGCAGCAGCTGGACGTCCCCCAGCGAAAAGTGTACCGAGTCGTTGAATTTCCCTGTCGCGGGAATTTACCTACAGCGAAACAGACAAACAAAATTGCATTAAACAAATCAAATGACTCAACGGAAAAACGTACTTCTGAAAGACGGACACAAAGCTTCCAACTAACTACAATGTTAAGATAGACGAATAAGGTAAATAGAATCAGCTAATCTTAATACTGTTTACGAATGCCCGTCAACCAGTGCCTTGGCGCTGGAAATTACAACTACTATTACATTCTACAACCCTTTATTATCCCAAACGCTTTCATAATACTGCACCCTTATCAGATGTTTACGATCTGAGCAAGTTCACAACACAATTGCTATTTATTCATCAATCTCAACGCGCCGGCACTTAGTAAGTGCATTGCTAGTTGCAACTAAACATAGTCATGTTCACCTACAAACCTCTTACATGCGAGTTAGCGAAAGCTGTCCAGGTACCGGTCAACGGACCGCTGGTGGAAGTACACCTTAGCGACCCGTCAGATCTTCCCAAGGGAGTCGGCAATCAAACACAAGCGCCGGCACATTGTGTGCTGAATGAAAACTACAAACTNTTTTTCTTGCACCCGAACATAGTTCTAGCAGGGATTCAAGTTCCCGCACACGCAGCTGCGATTGCTGCAGCTTAACCTGCAGGTCCGAGTTTTTACGATCGCACTCAATAATATTGAGGTTTGCTTCCGATTCTACCTTCATCGCAACATTTTCAAATTCACGCAAATCTTTCTCGAGCTGTTGATTTTTTTCCGACAGTCGACTAATCTTCCGGACGGTGCGTTCATGTGTTTGCTGCACTTGCTGCAGTTCATGTTGCAGCGATAACTTTTCCTGTTGCAGCGTGGCAACGTCATGCCCGAGCTCGTTAACATCACGATAGCAACAGTCTTTGGCCAGTGCAGCAGCTGGACGTCCCCCAGCGAACAGTGTACCGAGTCGTTGAATTTCCCTGTCGCGGGAATTTACCTACAGCGAAACAGACAAACAAAATTGCATTAAACAAATCAAATGACTCAACGGAAAAACGTACTTCTGAAAGACGGACACAAAACTTCCAACTAACTACAATGTTAAGATAGACGAATAAGGTAAATAGAATCAGCTAATCTTAATACTGCTTACGAATGTCCGTCAACCAGTGCCTTGGCGCTGGAAATTACAACTACTATTACATTCTACAACCCTTTATTATCCCAAACGCTTTCATAATACAGCACCCTTATCAGATGTTTACGATCTGAGCAAGTTCACAACACAATTGCTATTTATTCATCAATCTCAACGCGCCGGCACTTAGTAAGTGCATTGCTAGTTGCAACTAAACATAGTCATGTTCACCTACAAACCTCTTACATCCGAGTTAGCGAAAGCTGTCCAGGTACCGGTCAACGGACCGCTGGTGGAAGTACACCTTAGCGACCCGTCAGATCTTCCCAAGGGAGTCGGCAATCAAACACAAGCGCCGGCACATTGTGTGCTGAATGAAAACTACAAACTCTCGGCAGAGAGAATACGGAATCTTACCGTCTACGAGGATGATTTGTGGATCGTGACTGCCCCGAAATGTGGTACAACGTGGACCCAGGAGATGATGTGGTTGCTTGACAACGATCTCAATTATCAAATGGCATCCGAAATCAATCTTATTCACCGATCAATCTTCCTCGAGTAAGCTTCTACGCATGTGATTCGTCCGATTCCCTTCCTCAAATCTACGACTCTTTTCCTACTTCTGCCAGATTTTGCACACTAGTGCCCTCATTCGATCAAGACACCATAACGCTAGTCGAACGGATGAAGCGTCCGCGACATATCAAAANCGCATGTGATTCGTCCGATTCCCTTCCTCAAATCTACGACTCTTTTCCTACTTCTGCCAGATTTTGCACACTAGTGCCCTCATTCGATCAAGACACCATAACGCTAGTCGAACGGATGAAGCGTCCGCGACATATCAAAAGCCATCTGCCAATGGGACTGCTGCCCAAGCAACTGTGGACGGTACGACCCCGAATCGTGTACTGTGCGCGTAACCCAAAGGATATGGTAACCAGTTTCTTCCATCACTATCGTCACCTGCACGGATACGTCGGTACCAGGGAAACTTTTCTCGAGGCAATACTCCACGACGTAGTCATGTTTCAACCTCAAATACAACACACGTTAGATTTTTGGTGCATACGCGACGAACCGAATGTACTGTTCATACACTTTGAGGAGATGAAACGGGTAAGGAGCAATAGATAAGAAACGGGTAAATATTAGTACACTAATAACAATTATGATTACCACACCACAACAACAACAGAATATGGCGAAGGTACTTGAAAGGGCTTGCAAATTTCTCGGCAAATCATACACCCAGGAGCAACTCAAACGCCTTGAAGAACATCTATCATTCGAAGTGATGAAGAGTAAGAACGCTTTATTAGTTCAAGATCGACAATGCGATAACATTCATATTTACTATATGACTACACACTATCTCCCTCTCCTTAGAAAATGATTCAGCCAATAACTCTATACTATTGAAATTAATGAAGTCTATTTCGACAGCAGATACAAAAGATAGTTTTCAGTAAGTCTACATACTATGCATGATAGTATGCACAACTTTCTAAACAAATTTTCTTTTACTTAACAGATTTATGAGAAAAGGACAAGTTGGATCACACCGAGAAGAACTCTCCAGTGAATATATACAAAAACTTAATGTCTACATCGAACGCCACTTAAGAGGCAGCAGTTTTAAGTTCATGGAGTAAACAAAACGTAACGAGATCTTTGTACAATAATTGTAGTATAATATATTATGATAAATCGATCAAACTCCATCCCACTTTTTATGGATTAAACCTAATGATGGTTTCACAACCACCACAAGAGTAGATAAATTTGTTTATGTTCGTGTTTTTTTAGTCAAGGTCACCCAAAAAATATAACTTATAGGCGTATATACTTGTATGCGTGTCATGTTCTGTGATGCCAAATTCATAAAAAACATCAACGCTAATCAAGTTGCATTGCGTTGTCTGTACCAGCGAACAGGTCGCAGTGTTAGTTTCCAAAATCACGGTGAAGGTTACGCATGAAACTGTCTTCAGTATCCATCCAACAAAATTAACATGTTCAGCGTTAGGCCATTAGATTCGGCACTGGCCAAAGCGGTCGAGGCACCAATGCATGGAACCACAGTAGAGGTACATCTTATCGATGGCAGCTATCTTCCTACCGGAGAAAACCCGCGCAAGCCAACGCATTGTGTTCTGACACCGCAATATGTAACCCAGGCCGAGCGGATTCACAACTTTACCGTGTACGATGATGACGTTTGGATACTGAGCTTCCCCAAGTGTGGTACCACCTGGACGCAGGAAATGATTTGGTTAATAAGCCACGATCTAGATTATAAAACGGCATCCGAAGTGAATTTGCTGGATCGTTCAATATTTCTTGAGTAAGAACTACGGTGGAGCGACAGGTTTATGTTGCTATTTAATTGATCCTATCGTAATGTCATTCTTCTAGATTCTCGGCATTCGTGCTCAACTATCCGGGTGATACGATCGAACAGGTGGAGCAGGCAAGCCGACCAAGACACATTCAGTGTCATCTACCAATTGCCTTACTGCCAAAGCAAATCTGGTCCGTTCGGCCAAAACTTATCTACTGTGCCCGTAATCCCAAGGACGCTACCGTCAGCTTTTTCCATCATTATCGTCACATTCACGGATATCAGGGAAATATGCAAGATTTTCTGGAAGCTATTCTAAGCGATCAGATACTGTTCGGGCCGCAAATACCTCACACACTCGACTTTTGGAACATTCGCCGCGAGATGAACATACTGTTTATCCATTTCGAAGAATTGAAAATGGTAACGCCCGTAAAAAGCATCATTTTCAGAATAATTAAATTCCTTTTCAAATGATCTCAGAACATGAAAGCTGTACTGCGAAGAGTTTGCGAATACTTTAACAAATCTTACACCGAGCAACAACTGGCAGAGTTGGAAAATCATCTTTCCTTTGACGTTATGAAAAGTAAGTGTAAAATGATCACCGAAACAAAAACTACTTTGTCTTATATTCCAGACAACAAATCAGCAAACAATTCTTGCGTTTTGGAATTGGTGGAATCTTTGTCCGGGAAAAAGGTGGAAAACTTTCAGTAAGTTCCTTATGTGCGTAGTTAAGTGTAACTTTATATTTGTATTATATTCTCTATTTGTTTCAACACTCTCTCACAGGTTTATGCGAAAGGGAAAAATCGGATCCCATAATGAAGAACTATCCGATGAGTACATAAAACGATTTAACGATTACATCGAAAGCCATCTTCAAGAAAGTGATTTTTGGTTTAAATAACATTGATATTGGTAAACAATTTTTACAAGATTCTCCCCTAATGATCCAACGATCAGAAATATATAAATACCACAAATAAAGCTGTCCACGATTGTAATATTCTTCCGTATTAAATATTTACCTTACGATCTGGCAGCACTGGACACGATAGGAATGTGGCGAATAAAACCGGAATATAAGCTGACACGCATACACAAAGGACTTTAATCTGACGGTCAATACGAATGCAGTGGATAGAGAAAACGGTTGAAAAACAAGGCAATTGCGTACGCTTGGTAAATATCAATCTGCTGTCGAAAGCAAACTGCTTGTTCCATTCGATTCGCTACCTTCAAGCGCACTAGTGCCATTTTCAAAAGTTCTTCTAAACGTTCGTGTACATTCTACGATGACATTCGAATTTATCGATATAGAAGACCCAATTTTTCGGGCCACCTGCCGTGAACGTAACGAGGAAGATTACGTGCTAGTGCGATGTAATGATTTCGCCAGCGTTCCGATCAATCTACCCAACTGGACTCCGGAACCTGTCTGCTTATCAAGACGATACGAACGCATTGGGCAAACGATCAAGGATATGGAAGTTCGGCCGGATGACGTTTGGATTGTAACGTACCCAAAAAGTGGAACCACCTGGACACAAGAGTTGATCTGGTTGGTCTGCAGCGGACTCGACTTTCAGCAAGCTAAAGATGTTTCAATCGATGCACGGTTTCCCTTCATTGAGTATGTAATACAAAATGTTATTTAACTTCACATCCTTCTATTGACCCCACAACACCCGTTCATTTTTTTTGTTGTAGCTTATCAGGCCTCCGTGATCTTCCGGAACCGTTTAATCCACTGCGCGATGCACTCGAGATGCCTTCGCCGCGCTTCATTAAAACGCACCTACCACCAGCCTTTCTACCGAACGCTATCTGGACGGTACAACCGAAACTTGTGCACGTCCGTCGTAATCCAAAATCTGTTGCTGTATCTTACTATCATCATTCCGTGTCTCTACACTGCTACAAGGGAACGTTGGAGCAGTTTATCCGCTCGATGATAAATGAATTGGTTTATTATTCACCTTACCATAAGCACTTGATCGAGTACAGTGAGCTACACTATCCAAACATGCTCTCACTGTGCTTTGAAGACATGAAACAAGATCTGCCGAGTGCCATTCGACAAGTTTGCCAATTTTTCAACAAAACGTACACCGACGATCAGATCGAGCAGCTCGCCTGCCATCTGGGTTTTGATCAAATGCGTCAAAATGCATCCGTCAATCGACGGGAGTGGATTGAGTACAATCTGAAGCAAACCAATAGAGCTGATAAGCTAAACGAAAATGATATGCAGTTCATCCGGAAAGGTGAAACGGATGGGTGGAGAAAGGAACTATCAGATGATCTGATTGAAGCCATTGATCGCTGGACATTGGAGAACGTACCACAAGACAGCAAATATGCATCACTGTTTTATTAATCGCTGTAGAGAGACGGTTGTTTTGAATGGTAGAATTATCTTAATTATCTTGTAGTCCTTTCAAACTACTGACACATATAATATGTTTGATAAGTCTTGCAACTCAGTTATCCGAATGTAGCTAAATTAGTTAAGTAAAAATGTAGAATAAAGTAAATGAGTAATAGTAAAAATGCCTAATTAGACATGTTTTTTTATAGCACATGTCTACTTGGCAATAAAAAGTAAATAACTTTAAACAAAAGGACAAGATTAAAAAAAATCTTACTGAAAGCAAATTTGTTACATTATGCATTAAAATATAATAAAACGTACTTTACAATATTGAACAATCACTTTAAATAAAATTGACCTACATTTTTCGTTTATCTACGAAGAAAGGCAATTGGTTTAACATTTATAAATAGGAACCATTTCATAAATTAATCTTGCTACTTCCGTACTGATAAGAGCATATGCGATGCACTGTGATGCACTTGGTAGCTTATCGTTTGTTTATAGAAGCAAATACCTCAAAAAAGTAGAAGTACAGTGTACACTTATCATTTACCCGAAGTTGCGGTTTGTTGACACCGTCCCATTTTAATTGCAGACTTTGCTTTCACTTTCGACCTTGGGAAACGTCAAGCCCGGCTAACGTCACGGCCACTACGAAAGCAAAACCACAAGAGCTTACCATTACACAGCCAGTGGTTGGTTTGATGCCTTTCTTCATGCATGCAAAGCAACGCGCTAGAGGACATAAGTAAACATTCAAAAGACCTCAGTTTCATTCTGACCCTACATCTTTGAGCACAGTAAACTAACGCACCATGTCCAGCTCATTCGCGATTGCTGATATCGATACGGATCTGTCCTGTCCTGGAGCGTCCGCATTCGTCGAGATACAACTTACCGATCTGACTGATTATCCCCTGGCCCGCACACCAGCACCAGCGATCGTTCCGACAAAGTTTCGCAACTATGCACAGCAAGTTCGCGACTTCCAGGTGTACGAAGATGACGTGTGGATCGTGACGTATCCAAAGTGCGGAACTACCTGGACGCAGGAGATGGTCTGGTTAATCGACCACGACCTAGACTACGAAACGGCGCGGAATGTGAATCTCAATACACGATCTTTTTTTCTAGAGTGCGTTGGAACATTTAATTTCGATTTGATGTTTGGGAATAATTAATTTCTCTATTTACTTGCAGAATTGGTGCTATTGCCGACAGGATTCCTGTGGATACGGTTACGGCAGCAGCCAATTTGAAACGTCCAAGACACATGAAATCTCATCTTCCGCTGGCACTACTGCCAAGACAGCTATGGACAGTAAAACCCAAAGTTATTTACGTGGCAAGGAACCCGAAAGATGTGGCAGTATCGTACCTTCACCACTATCAAATGATAATGGGCTATCGAGGCTCGAAGGAAGCCTTTCTGGATGGGTTACTGGAAGATCGGGTAATGTTTTGCCCTCAAGTAAAACATGCACTTGATTTTTGGGCATTAAAGACGGAACCAAACGTTCTGTTTCTTACCTACGAAAGTATGAAAAAGGTAAGTGAATAAAAATACAAACCCATAATAATTTAAATCTAATAAAACTATAAATTATTCCACAGGATCTCAGAACTGTTGTACCTAGGGTGTGTGATTTTTTCGCCAAAACTTACACCGATAATCAATTAGATGAGCTAACTGTGCACTTATCATTCGATCAAATGAAAAGTATGTTACCAACAATTATAGCTTCGAAAGATCAAGTTTAAATTATATTTTTGTTTTGTAGAAAATCCATCCACCAACAACGATCAAATGGTACGAAGTGCGATGAAAATGAATGGCCGCGAAGGAGAACAATTTGAGTAATTTACGAAACAACGAAACAGAACGTTTACATTAGACTAATTTACGTTTACATTCCTATAGGTTTATGCGCAAAGGAATTGTCGGAGATTTTCGAAACGAACTATCACCGGAGTACATAGAAAAGTTTGATAAATTCATCGAGCAGCAGCTTGCTGGTAGTGATTTTAAGTATGAAATATAGTTGTGTAAATTATGTTTAACTTTCAATAAAGGAAAACAAAAGTGTATATTGTGTTTGCCCACCATAAAGCTTTATCTGCAATATGCTTTACGGTTTGCAGTACCTTACAACCTGCCAGCAACGCATGAAACATTACCCAGATCGTGTATAATAAACAATAAACATGTTATGAGTAAAACATTACACTAATACCTCGAGGGGCTTTTTCTGATGCCTGATAGTAATAGTTTGTTCGACGAATCGATTGGAAGTGTGTTTCTGTAGTGAAGTATTTTGCCAATTTGCTCTGAATCCAATATCATGCTCATCATATAGTTAAGTGAAGTGAAAATCATCATTAAGTTAAGTGAAGCGCAAATACTCTGAAGCCATGATGGTTCAAATCGCTTGAAGATTTACATTTCTCAGAAATTTATTATTTTCGAATATAAAAATCTTATTCCTTTCAACTTAGTTCTACAACAGTCATTTATCTGGCTTCCCAATAAGATTCGGACTTACTCCACCATTGCTGAACACAGCATCGGGTTAATCATTCAATCACTGCTTGTTCCATAACTATTTACAATGAACCAACGCCTCCCCAACAGTAAACCGACCCTGTTATCATTGTTTGCCCGTTTCATTTATCAGACTTAACCACATCATCTCTATTAACAGACGACCGCATGCATAAATTAGCGTACATTTACCAGTCTTCCTATATATATACAACATATCAGTGCTTTGGCAGACGTACAACAGTACCTACACACTTCCTGCGCCGTTTTGCTAAAGATGGCATCAACATCATTCACATTTACCGACGTCACTAAAGAATCAGTTGATTGGAACGTGAACTCTAACAACATTCTGGTGCAGTTGAATGATTGGACGGACTACCCGCTGGATGTTACGCTCCAGCCACCAGGTCCAATGTTTGTGTCCGCGAAATATCGCAACTACGCGCAACAAGTGAGAGACTTTCAAGTGTACGAAGATGATGTGTGGATCGTGACATTTCCTAAAAGTGGTACTACATGGACAGAGGAGATGGTCTGGCTTATTAATCACGATTTGGACTACGAAACAGCGCGCAACGTCAGATTAAACACTAGATCAACATTCTTTGAGTATGAGAAAAAAACTCGATTATTCAGTTAAGAAACTCCACGATTGATATAATCTCTTATATCCACAACCAAGGTTCGGTGCCATTGCAGATCGTTATCCGATTGATACGATTACTATCGCATCCAACAGCCAACGTCCGCGTCAGATCAAATCACATCTTCTGCTGCCGCTATTACCGCGTCAACTGTGGACAGTGAAGCCACGCATCATCTACGTCGCACGCAACCCAAAGGATGTGGCCGTATCGTATTTTCACCATTGCCAAAATTTGGTTGGCTATCGTGGCGCAAAGGAAGACTTTTTTGAGGATTTGCTTAACGGTCGTGTAGCGTTTTGTCCGATGATACAGCACGTGCTTAATTTCTGGTCATTAAGAGATGAACCGAACGTTCTGTTTCTAACCTACGAAAGCATGAAACGCGTAAGACAATCAACTGGTCGATATCAGTTACTGCATTTATTGAGCTTTTGCATTTATTCTCGCACAGGATCTGAGAGGGCTTCTACCAAAGGTGTGTCAGTTTCTAAACAAATCTTACAACGACACTCAGCTCGATGAACTAGCAGTGCATCTTTCGTTTAATGCAATGAAAAGTAAATCCACACTCCACGCTACATTCATTTGCTGTAGTTGCATATCACTAACAGATTATACGCACATTTTGTTCTAGAAAATCCGGCCACTAACAAAGAGGAAACGGTACGCAGCGCCCTACAGTTAAACCATCGTGAAGGTGAACACTTCGAGTGAGTAACAATTTGCTCGACTAAAATTACTTCCATGTACATGACGGTCGTATTTTTCCAGATTCATGCGCAAAGGAATAGTGGGTGATTATCGCAACGAGATGCCGGAGGAGTACATTAGACGTTTTGACGAATTCGTAGCAGAACAAACTGCCGGGAGCAATTTCAAGTTTGACTATGACTAGAAGGAAAAACATGAGTAGATGATACTCTCCAGTGCAAGCAACACAACCGTTTCCAGTTTAAACTGATGAACCAGTTTTCAGTACCCCAACCCCATTCGCATCTCGCGAATCACTTTCACTATCGCCAACTTGCACCACTTATCGGTTACATACGTGCCATGCATGGCCTTTCCCATACCAGGTCTATGGCTCAAGTACATAAGAAATAAATTATCTGTCCCATTCCGCACATGCAGTTTGCAATCCTCTTGTCTTGCGTCGTGAAAAGCCTCGAGAACTCAGAGGTAATTCCCCCTTCCATAGAACGCCAACGAACGCACGTCCAATTGAATGTGATTGGAAAACGGGTTCGTTAGTTTAATTTAAGCGGTGCTACGAGTAACATACTTTGTGTTCCAGTACCATCCTCAAGATGATACACTACGAAAAGTATAACAACGAGTATACCGATCGAATTGATTGTCCCGGAACTGAAAAGCACTATCGTCTAGTTCGACGATCCTTACCGATCCTTGACGGAGACGAACGGCCTTCAAAAGGGGCAGATCAGTGGTGTATCATGATAGAAAAATTCTTGCCTTTGTTGAAACCGATACAACAAATGCCTGTGTACGCCGATGATGTGTGGGTCATCACGTTTCCCAAGTGTGGTACTACCTGGACACAGGAAATGGTTTGGTTACTGAACAACGAGCTTGATTACGCTCGCGCAGCAAAACTAACACTCGAGGAACGTTTTCCTTTTCTGGAGTGAGTGATCTAGTACTTCCTTATAGTTTATCCCACTTTAAACAAATTCCTTATCACGTAAATCTCAAAGACTCTCAGGTGCCCTTTCCCTGATGGACGGTGATTCCGTCGGTAGAGTGCAAGATTTGCCACGTCCACGACATATCAAATCCCATCTTCCGGCAATGCTGCTTCCGGATGTGATGCGTTCAATCAAGCCCAGAATTATCTACGTTTCGCGCAATCCTAAGGATGCGGCCACTTCCTTCTACCATCACTATCGCAACATCGTGGGATATGATGGGCCAAGGGAACACTTTTTTGACGCTTTTCTCAACGATAGCCTTATCTATGCACCGTTCGGTGAGCATGTCCGTGCGTACTGGGAATGGAGTAACCGACTCGATGCAGATAATTGTCTGTTTTTAACGTACGAACAAATGAAACGTGATTTGCGTGGTGTGATCGGACGGGTTAGCAAATTCCTGGGCAAGCAGTACACCGCCAGCGAAGTGGACGAGTTGGCAAAACACCTTTCGGTGGAATCGATGAGAAGTATTTTGCCTTGTTCAATGTGTGTTTTTTTGTCGATTTAATATAACATATTTGGGCTTTTATACTTTTAAGACAACAAATCGTGCAACATGGAGGACCTGCTGGAATGGGCTAGGAATACAACCTACAGTGAAGAGCGCAAAAAGCACACGAAAAACAACTTTAAGTAAATGTCCTCCACATACCAATGGTCGATAAATCCTGGGCCTTAATGAGAAATATATTTCCATACTTCAGGTTCATTCGTAGCGGAACGGTTGGATCATACCGGGAAGATATGAGCGAAGAATACGTCCAACGCTTTGAGCAGTACGAAAAAGCCATCACAGAAGGAATCGATTTTGATTTTTTCTTCTAACAATTCCCACGGTTCAAGGTTATCCATCCCTATACTTTTGGTCTAATTGAAAGCTTCACGTGCACGAGTTCCCCCCCAAAAAGCAAGATACAATAAATTCTTACATTCACCTACCTGATTCTTGAGGGCATCGATGACTCCTTGCTGATTTTGCGTTTCAACGCGCAATCGTTCGACCTCGTGCAATACATCGGCTTGCTTCAATTGATTGCAGGGACAGCGACAGGTTTGTGGAAGGGCCCCGGACTGTTGCATGCCCTGTTCACAGCACTTTGGCGGTTGGTAAAAGGTGCCCGCTCGTACGGTTGATATGAATGGTTTTCGCTCTGTAAACATACAACGGTACCGACCGAGTGTGTTATTAGTGCGACGGTACAATGCAGAGGAAATTCATTACTACTGCCAACACCACCACACCACCGACAATGTGTTATTTTTCACACGCGCCTCATCACCTTCCTTTTACGACGATCCTTGACGCACACGCAATGGCACGCATTCGTTATTAATCGATAATAAAACCTCTGTTCACAAATACTCACGCTTATTTGTGCTATCCTTGCGCGATTTCACACTCTCGCTGGCGCCTGTTTGTAGCTCCCGAATTCTACACTCCGCCTGGAGACATTTTTCCTCCAGCTGTTTCTTTTCCGCCTGAAGCGATCGTACACGAGATCGCAGTTCCGTGTTCGCCAGGATGTGTTTATCTTGCTGCTTGATCAGCTCCAGATGCAGCTCATTGCATTCGGCCAGTAACCGGGAATTGTCACACTTGTACGGTTCCACACCAAGCTCCCAGGCAATCTTTTCCTAATGCGTGGAAGAAAAACAGTGTAAAAAAAATAGCAAAATATAATAAACACCTAAAGCACACGATCGCGTTTCACTACTGCAATGACGACTTAAGAATCAGACAGACATGATTACTATGATGCCGGTACCTGATGCAGTTGTTCGATTTTGTGATTGGCATTTTTTAACTTTTCCGATGTTTGTATCAGATCATCCAAAATTGCCGACACGATCCCGATGGCACTCAGTGGCAGTGGATGGCCAAACCCAAGCACATCAAGCCGCTTCCGTAGTTCACTGTGACGGCCTTCAATATCCATTGTTGTATGCTATTCAGTCTAATGATTTCTTAAACACTATTTTAAACACAGTTTAACTACGTTGAACACATTCTGGCCGCGGACAAAATTCGTATTGAGGCACACGCCAAAACATTGCGCTTCGCACGTTTCAAAATAGCAACGGTCTACCGCATTTGTTTACATTTTTTGACAGTTTCCACAACAAACCATTGCACTTTCGCGCCAACGGTGCAGGCAAATGCGTTGATTTTGGGGTGGCAATTAAACTGGGTAATAAATTACATCAACTAAAGAATGGATTAATTAATCTGATTTTCTCAACGAATAAAAAAACATGCATTACAATGAAAAACGATGTTCTATTCGATTCAAATGTCATTTGCCCATTTGTCACCTGTCAAACTACTAAAATGTCATTCGGCCGGGTATTGTGTGATTCTTTTTTACAGCCTATTGTGTATCTATTTTGGCCCTGAACTTCGGCTGACCAGAAACTAGTTTACGCCAAATGTGATGCAAAATTATATCGCTCATCGTGAATAGTTTCCATCCTCTCACGCTTCCAACATGTCGGAGGTAAAAAGTAGCCAAAGCAACAGCGGCACCAGCAAGGGTACATCGTCGTCGCTCATCACTAAACCGGCTAATTTGGAATGCAAAGATTTGGAAGAGTATCTTAAATCGCGACCTCCGGAGGTCCTCGAAAAGCTGTACAACTATCCGGCTATTTGTCTTGCAGTGTATCGGTGAGTAAAATGCTTCAGTTCCCAACGAGCGGTCCTGCTAATGTGCACCGTTATTTTGCAGAGAACTTCCGGAGATAGCGCGTCAGTTCGTTATAAGAATTCTGTTCGTCGAGCAACCGATTCCACAAGCGGTCGTGTCATCGTGGGCATCTCAAGTCTACGCGAAGTGTGTATCTAGAGTGAGGGGTGGTATCTTTCCTTATTTTATCCCTATCCTTATTTTAAGTACTTTTGTTCGAACGCGATTCCAGGGAAAACACATCCGTCTCGCAGGTGCTAACGGAACTTGGTGTATGGCGCAGTGCAGCCTATCCGGGCGGGCTGGCCGCTTGGGAGCTATGTCCCACGTTCAAAAAGAACCTGAAAATTGCACTACTCGGTGGCGGCCGGCCGTGGTCGATGTCGAACGCGCTAGACCCGGACCAGAAATCGCGCGACATCGACTTCCTGGACACGTACGCCATGTCCCGGTGGCGTTGCGTGCTGCACTATATGGTTGGTGCCGGTAGCTCCAAAGGGATGGAAGGTGAAGGCATTTCACCCGATGCCGTGCGCATTCTGCTGCACGCCAATCTCATGAAACGAGACGAAACCGACGGTAGTCCGGTCATTACGAGGCAAGGATTCCAGTTTTTGCTGCTCGACACACAAGCACAAGTGTGGCATTTTATGCTCCAATATCTCGACACGTGTGAAGCACGTGGCCTCAATTTGCCGGAATGTCTTTCGATGCTGTTTCAGCTCAGTTTCAGCACACTGGGGCGAGATTACAGCTCCGAAGGGCTCAGTACGGGGCTGCTCACTTTCCTGCAACATCTGCGAGAGTTTGGACTCGTTTACCAACGGAAGCGCAAAGAAGGTCGCTTCTATCCGACGCGCTTGGCGCACAATATTACCTCGAAAAATGCATCCCATGCGACAACGCTGGCCCAGGATCAGGAATCAAATGCCACCAAGGATAAAGGATACATCATCGTCGAGACGAACTATCGCGTGTATGCGTACACCGATTCCAATCTACAGGTAGCCCTGCTCGGACTGTTCACCGAGCTGCTGTATCGCTTCCCGAATCTGGTCGTCGGTGTGCTAACGCGCGATTCCGTAAGGCAAGCGTTCCGTGGTGGAATTACTGCGGAGCAGATCATTAGCTACCTCGAACAGCACGCTCATCCAACGATGCTGACCGTCGAGCAGACGATCAATAGCAAATCCTCCCTTCCGCCAACCGTAGTCGATCAAATTAAGCTGTGGGAAAACGAACGGAATCGTTTCACCTATACCGAGGGCGTCGTGTACAATCAGTTCCTATCGCAGGCCGATTTTATAACGCTACGCGATTACGCACAATCCATCGGCGTGATGATATGGCAGAACGAGCGCATACGTACGATGGTCGTGACGAAGAACGGGCATGATGATGTGAAGAAGTTTTGGAAACGCTACTCCAAGGGTGGTAGCTAGGTTAAAGGATTATATTTAAGTTATGGTAAGAGCAAGTTTGTGCTAAACGCGGAATAAAGTATCTGATTTAAAACAGAAGTCTTGCACTGCATTCAGCAGTAGAATTAATAGCAATTTACTACTGAACTACCTTTAAGGCCATGCCGACCATTTCTGGTTAACTAGCCAAACCGGGATCGTTTATCACATACACCACCGGACCGCCCTTGATAAAGTAAAATAAACAGAGGACTGCGTCTGGGAACAGTAGACTTCCAGAGTCCAGACCAATTATTTGGACTCATATCGAGCCTTTCTCCTTTGAATTTCGGAATTACTCAAAGAAAAAACGATCCAATTTCATGAAACGCTCTACATTTTCAAATATTTATCTGTTTATTCTTCTCGCCGATGTCCTATTATTTCATTCTCTGCTGGCATTCAATACGCGGTACAATATGTTCCCGTTCTGCTTTGTCTGCTTTGTCAGCAAGCTAGCTTCCTAAACTGAGGAACTTCCGTACGGAATTTAAAGCTGATGCATAACAAATTAGCTGCCACCCGAATATCCTAGCGAACCTTACCACAGATTCATTTCAAGGGTTTCTTCTCTTTCCGTTGTAAAATTTAGTGTCATGTTTATAAACCCATCATAACACCGTCAGAACGATGCGGCAGTGATAACCTGTGCTCCGTTACCTAAATTTCACCCTTCGTAAGTCGAAACTACTAGCAAAAACTCAATCAAACAAACTAACTCTTGAAACTAGGCTCTTTGCTAACGTATATAGTATTGCGATGAAACATGGTTTTGTGGATTCGGGTGTGTTTATTCCAATAAATAGTATCGGATTTCAATTTACAAGTAAATTTATTTCTTCTAGCATCTCCTCCGTTTGTTCCAGTCTATATGCTCTACCTTCCTAGTCATTCGAAAATGACCGAATCAGATATGAGTCTATGCAAATGCTATTACACGGTGAAGAGGGTTAAAAAACTAAAGAACTCTTTAATTAAGAAAAAAAGGAAACGTAAAATCCATCGATTTAAGTGTATTAGTGAACAACTAAACTGTACTAAGAGAAAAAAGTTAAATGAGAATCATTCGGAAAGTAAAATCAAAACACAAATTCACACGCATTACGCAGCAACATCAAACCACGTTTTCTTGCTATAAAAACAAGATTAGAATATTGGAAATCTATATATCAAATTTAAGATGTAAGTAAAGATGCACACGCACACGGCACAGTCATCATTCTCGTCCAGCAGGGAAGGCAGTTGGTTTTCTTTTTTTTGCATCACATTCATTGTGTCGCTTACCTCAAAGAAGCGACACGGAATCTTGTGACGAATGTTTAAAATGGAGAAATTATTCAAAATTATAAACCTTAGGACGGGGGTTATGCAAATGCATGTCGCGTAGTGTTTGGCATACACACGTTTACCGCGAGTTGTCCACCATTGGCGTGCCCTTTTAATTGTGTTTGTGCTTGCGATTTAATATGCTTTCTTTTTAATGGTATATACTTGAATTATAGAGCGACACCAGCAGCTTAGCTAAGTATAAAGAACTCCCCATGGAACCGAGGTTTTTTGGTGGCAGTAATGTATCCTCTTGCGGATGCAGCTGCATACCGTCCATCGTTCTTTTTAATTTCCCCCTCTCCCCCTCCCGTTCCCCCTTTTAGACGAATCTTTCCCCCCTTCGGAACATATGGGAATGCCAACACGTCCATATGATCCCGATTGCTGTTTGCCCAAATGTCCCTCCTTGCGTTCGGTTCGGCCTTTTCCTTCACTGGACGATTGTTTGCTGGGTAAGGTAAACCAGCAGTGCCTGGAGCCGCTTCTTGATCGTTTTCTGATCGTCAAGCGTACATCCGAGCAGCACACTCTCGAACTTCTTGTCCGTACAGATCGTGCTAGGATCGACGTCCGTGTACACGCTCGTGTCCGTGGTGCTGCACGCGTTCAGATACTGTTGGCACTTTTGGCGCGATATCACCGGATCGGCGCTCGCGATGATCACATCGATCAAACTGTTAACGTGATGCAGCGAATCTTCCTGTGCCTGATCGCGCACGGTACACACGTTCAGTTCGACCGTACCGAGCCGGCTACTTATCCGCTGTACGTAGCAATCAATTTCATCACGCTCGTCTGGAAAGGGAGAAAACAAATTCAGTTAGCCGCATGTATTTCTGCCCTTTGGTGGGTGTGCGTGTTTCTAATGTAAGGCCACTCCAGTACAAATATGAAATATTCAACCCACCTTCTACGACCCATAAATGAAACAGTCGAAAAATGGTCTCTGAAACAAACCTTTTAAGGAGATACGCACAAACGACGAGCGTCAAAGAAACCGGTTACACAACTCGATGGCACCTTAAATGTTCATAATGTACTTCTTCTCCGGTCACATTCCTGTTCTTCTAAGTGGGGTTTATTTATTTTGGGAATCTCTTGTACCCGTAAAAAGCGAAATATGAAAAATGTTGGCACACACCCAACGCAACAAATTCGATTTTTTTTCTCAACCGTTTTGCATGCAAAACAAATTATTCGCGTTTTGATTTAAAAATATCATTTTTTCCTTTCCATAACTAGGAACAAGAAATTTTACAAAAACAAACATTATTATTCAAAAGTGCAAAAAATAACAAACAGGTCGTCAGAAAATTCCTATCGGTAAACATACTTTTGGCTTTTTTGTGAAACTTATGGCCCATTTAATCTCTAATGAGGATGGTGGCGCAAAAAAACAGACGCGTCTGCCCTGACCTATCTCAACATTAGATGAGCATGCGCCGTCTTTTTCACTCGCACAAAAAAACCCCATCAAACCACCCCCCCGAACATGTGGGTCCGATAATCACTAACAGCCCCTTCGCATACCTATCAGCTGATGGGTAAAGCGAGCAACAATAAGAAAGATAAGCTCGTAAGAAGGAGGAACAAAACAGAGCAACAACAAACGTTCGGTGACGCACGAAAACATGTGGAATGTTCTCGAACGTACTAGAACGTTCTCGAAGGTTTTTTTTAAGAACTTTAATTACGGCTAACAAGTTATTATTGGTGATTGTGTGTGACCATTTTGATGGTGATGTACCATCAGCTTTGGTAGACTTAAAATATAGAAAATGTTATCATGCAATCTGTGGCCAACACTTACTATCGTTCAGTCCGGTAAGGTACTCGTTGTTCTTAAGCAGATCAACCGACATGGCCAGAAAATCTTTCTTGTCGCGCAATACCATTGCCTCCTTGCGCAGTGACTCTACCTTCGTGTCCAGCTGGTCGAGGATATCGATAAACCTGTCACGTTTATAAACGAAAGAGAGAGAAAACAGTCAGGAAAATGTGCATAACAGAAATGTTGCACCGTTGGACAACGTTGGATGGTAATGGGGATTAACTGTATGGATGTTTAGCTGCATCATGCGCAACGCGTATAGTGGGAAATACGAATTTCCTGTTGTAGCGTACAAATATACAACGTGACGAATGCGAACTGGCCGATAGCAAATGTTGCAAGACAAGCTTGTGGTGAAAAGCAAAGAGCACCTTTCCATCGGTGGTTTGTTCAACCAGCTGCTACTAGCTTCATCTACACGTGGCGACCGGGGCCATTCAGTGCTTGTGGCTGTACCGGATCCACCACTTCCGCTGCTCATAACGCCCGCCAGAAGGCCAGCCGGTCCAAGCTGTATGTCCACCTCCATGCTTTCAACGCCGTGCGATGCCGATTGATTGCTAGCTGATGATACTGTACCGAACGCAGGTGCCGATATCATTGACGATGGTTTTTTCGATTTTTCAATTGTTCCAGTTTGTCACACACTACACACTGTTGTATCGTTCAAGGGAAATGTCTCATGTATACACTCTTGCACTCTCAAATGCTTGTCTGTTTAATAAATTTGGGCGGCTGTTGCTGCTGTCCACACTAAATTCTGCGGTTGCTTCGATATCTGCACGTTCCCAATTCATACCGGAACCGAAGAAAGGGAAAAGAAACAATAACGTTTTAGTATGAAATTGCAATCGAGCCGTATTTACCTTGACGTGCTGGTCACTTCCGACGCACCGAACTCTTCATCGAACTGCTGATCGAAACGGGACCGTTTGGCACATCTACCCCTCNTCCAGTTTGTCACACACTACACACTGTTGTATCGTTCAAGGGAAACGTCTCATGTATACACTCTTGCACTCTCAAATGCTTGTCTGTTTAATAAATTTGGGCGGCTGTTGCTGCTGTCCACACTAAATTCTGCGGTTGCTTCGATATCTGCACGTTCCCAATTCATACCGGAACCGAAGAAATGGAAAAGAAACAATAACATTTTAGTATGAAATTGCAATCGAGCCGTATTTACCTTGACGTGCTGGTCACTTCCGACGCACCGAACTCTTCATCGAACTGCTGATCGAAACGGGACCGTTTGGCACATCTACCCCTGGAACGGGCCCAGTGCTCGTTCATGTTTCTTTCAGTGCTGGCCAACCGCCAGAACGGCACCACCTTTGGCTACCGTGGCTGATCCGCGGTTTGTTTTCAAACTTTAACGATTTTCTTTTTTCCTGCACGTAATATTACTTATTTAACGATTACTAACATTTTCACTACTACAGTAACACTACTGCAGCACACACCTTTGCAGCAAGCAAATTGAACCGTTCCATACGCAACCACACTAATTACGCACAGCGTATCTCTACGGAGCAGAAGGAATCCTTCTAGAACATTTTGGGCCACTTTCTCATGCACGTTTCACGCAACAGCGTTGTGGCTTCTTTTACATTTGGTGCACTGTGTTTAGGGCGCAGTTACCTATGCGTCTTTCAGTTATCGTACAAAACCGCAACTCGGTCAAGGACGCAAAATATGCTTTTTGTCGAGGACGGTAAAACAAATCTGCAGCACATCGGTTCGCTGTCCACTTTTCCCTTCGATTGTTCACCCTATTTCACGCAGCACCAACACTTACAGCATCTCATCTTGGCGGAATGTAAACACCATACGCCTAATGTCAGTTCAATACGATTTTCCGACCCAACAAAAGCGTTCGCAGTGCCTACTTATTGTTAATGTAATGCATAATCTTTAACTAAACTAACCACCTTCCTTTGTCTTCCCTTTATGGTATAACTTTAGCAGGTTTAAAACATCTGGAAAACATTTTCTTGATCAAATTATCGGTATTGCTCTTGCGCTGCGTACCCGACTGACACTGGGTTGGTATGATTGGTTGAAAGAATTTTCCAGAAGAAATCCTACGCGGACGGATGCGCGAGATAGAGACACAACCTCTTGTCACCAGCAGCTGATGAAACCGGGTATTATTTTTTTTTGACACACTGATCCAACACAGACAGTATGGGTAGAAAAGAACGTATTGAATATTGTTCATCTGAACATGCATCAACGTTTAACCGAGACCATGCACAAAGTGGCTGGCAACTGTATCGAATAAGGGAAAAATTGCAGTTTGCATGGTCGATTTTCCTACGTTTTCGAAAGGCCCACGAATGCTACAGGCTTGTTGTGCGTAATTGGTGCATCCATTCTAACGAACTACGCAGTATGACGGAATCGCATGGCAAATGCACACGGTGAGCACGGTGGAGGGCGCAAAACATGAGCAAATTGTATGCGCTGGAAGAGGGGCGCCGTGCCTAATCGATCATACCATCTTGTATAGGCCATGCTTCAAGAACACAAGAAAAAGAACAACAGTTGGAGAGCTGTAGCCAATTCACACCTTATTCTTTGATGCTCCCTGTACACCACATGAATACGGATTAGGTTCACTTTATCGTGAGCAAAAGTGTCACGATATTGTAGAAAAATCAATGTTGATTTTGCCGTTGTCAGGGGACAGCTTTGCCAGTGGACGGTACCGTTTCGATTCACCAGCAAACACTCACACCGGAGAGGTGCAAAATCGGAGTTATTGCGAAGGAAATGCAGCGTAATGATGCACCATTCTTACCCGTAATTGTGTTGATTTCCCTGCGGTACTTCACCGCTAAACTTACGAAATCTGTAACTTTTGGGTTGTTTTCGTGTGGAGCACTTTTCTCGCGTTTCGACTGCGCCTGCTATATGTTCTGTGTGTTTGACGTTTGACGTTTCTGCGTTTTGGGGTAGTGCAAAGAACACAAACTGCAAACTTTGTACTTGCGGCGTAAACTGATGTAAAAATTGTACAAATTTCAATTCATTTCTATACTTTCGTTGCACAATTTAAACCATCAGGAAGGTTCGTTCGTAAACCATTGTGAACGATTGAGTATGCTGTTGATGAAGAACAATTGCAAAGCCGGGTTCCTGCTGAACAAACAGATCGCGTTGCGACATAACCACTATCTATACTGGATATTGCAGGGGAAAAAAATAATTTGCAACTTGCAGATGATCGCACACAAGCATCTGCTAGTATACAATTTAAATCAGTATAAAAAGTTTGTAGAAACAAAGAATTAAACACTCTAATCTCTATAATATACTTCTAATAAATTTCTAAAGTCAATGAAACTATTTTTTCTATCAATTACGGTGTAATTCTAAACTTTTTTCATTATTATTCATCTTCGATTTTGGAATTGTTTCCAAGAAATTATATATTTAACGTACTAAAAAGTGCATAATTTAAATTTGACAACAAAATACTTCTATTACCCAAGGAACAAATTTCATATTTCAAACTTCGAATCTTCGATTATTCTTTTGTAAACTTTTTCGAAACCATTGATGGAAATATGTTGGAAAATCCTTGGAAATTATATTTTGTAGAGTTTTTCTCTACCGTTTCGTATCGCTCTAAAATAGTTTATCATAATAATTAACAAATGCCATTTGGGAAACTATACATACCTTGGTTGTCAAAAGTCTACATTCGAAACAATTTGTGTCATCTGTATAAACCTCACAGCTGATAAAGAAAGAACACAAAAAACTCTTCTGCGGGATGCGCAGTGAATCATATAAACAATCAAACGTTTCAATCTCTTGTCTTCTAGTGTTGTGCGTAAAAAAACGAACGATTAACATAAAAAACCAGCTCGCTGATAAAGGCAAAGCATTGCACTGAAAACTGTACAATGTGGCCACGAATTAGAACGTGTTAAATGGTATTTTCCTCCGTAGACGTAACAGTGGCAGAAAGCAACCACAAGCAAACCTCCCTCGTTCGCCTCATCATTACAGCAGTGTAGCAAACATGAAATTTCACTTCCTATCAGCGGCCCATCTGTTGCTGATTTACCTGCTTCCGCTATTGATCGATCAACGGCACAGTTCGGTATGGGCCGGTGACATCATCGACATTACCAGCACCGTGTTCGACAAGCTGACCGATGCGATTCCGGCCGCGTACGGTGATTTCAACTCGGACGAACTAACGGATGTGTTCGTGCTGCGGAACAACTTCCAAACGCTGCAAATTCTGCTCGGCAGCGACGATAAACCGTTGCTAAAGGAAGGGCCTAAATGTGAATACAAACGACACAAGATCACCAGCATCGTGCCGGGTGATTTCGATGGTGACGCGTATATGGACGTAATGTTTACGGTACAACCGGAAGGCAGAAGCGGTGACGATGCACGAACCTACGTGTACATCAATTGGGGTGCGGCTGAGGAGATGAACTGTACGGCGGAAGATGAGAAGCCACTGATCGAGATGATCGGTCAACCGTTGGCGTTGGATTATGATAACGATTTCATCATCGATCTGTTCGGGATGGATCTGGAGCGGAGGCGCACATTCTGGATCTTCAAAAAGCCGGACGATCGAGGACAGCGGGGCCAGTTTACGGTGCAGATGGAAGGAACGCACGGTGCAGAACTTTCCGTGCCCCATTCGCATGCCGTGCTCGATCTGAACAAAGACTTTACGGCGGATCTGTTTCTTACCACGACGGCCGGGTTCGAGGTTTGGCTGGGCGTGAACAGTCAGGCAAAGTTTCACTTCAGCCACAAGATAGACTTTCCGGAGGGAAACTATAACAAACACGTAGGACGCGCCATCTTTCTGGATGTCGAGCTAGATGGTAGCTTGCTGCCCGTGTTTCCGATGTGCTTCGACGCCAAGTGTGTCAATTCGAGCATTATCGTGCACCACGGCAACCATCTGCACGATCTGCAGATCGATTTCAAGGACGACCATAATGACGCGTGGCATTTCGTCGTGCCGGACCGAACGAACTGGGCCACGCAAAGCATCACGCTACGCGGCGGAGACTTCAATCTCGACGGCTATCCGGATCTGCTGGCAACGCTCACCAAATCCGGCGATCAGATGCAAACCTTCCTGCTGGAGAATGTACCGTGCGAGAAGAGTGCCTGCAACCATATGACGCGCACGTTCGTGGTCCGATGGAAAGCCTTGGCTCCATTCTCGAACGGTACGATGATGGGATCGTTTTTCGATTTCTACAACGACGGCATCCTGGATGCAATCTTCGTCGAACGGTACGGCAACGGGACGCGCCCGGTTGCCTTCCGCAATTCGCTCGATTACGACGCAAACTTCGTGAAGGTAATCGTACTGACCGGGCTAAGCAATAGCAGTGGGCCCAAGATTTTGACTCCACTCGGGCGAAAAAAGCGCACGTTCGGTACGAACCTGCCGGGGCCACGAATCGAATACAACACCACCACACAGGACGGTGAACCACAGCACGGTGCATCGGCCCAGCTTCCTCAGTCCGCTTACCTATCGCTTCATCTACCGTTCACCACGTTCGGGCTGGGGCGAACGCCTAACTTCGTCGATTCGCTCACGGTGGGGCTGTGGAATCATTCGCGCACCTGGACACAGCTGATACCGAACTCGCAGATGATCGTGGTACCGAATCCAATCGATGAACCGGAACGCTGGAAAGCGCAGCTGTTCGTCACACCGAGCAAGCTGATCGTGATGAGCGTGATCGCGCTCGGTGTGATCTGTCTCGTAATACTGCTGCTTATTCTCATTCTGTACGCGAAGGAAAAGCGCGAAGATCGGATACAGCGATCGCTCGAGGCGCATCGGTTCCATTTCGATGCGATGTAAGGCGTCTGGTGCGAGACGGTGGTGGACCACCTGTCCGCAGTCCGAGCAATTGCAGGGTTTTCGAGCTCGAGTGGTAAAGCTGGAGCTATTTTCTGGATTTTTTTTCATGTTGAATGTGAATGAATCGAATTCATAATGAGTTTGGTTCTGTACACAACTTTCTTTTTTCCGAAAGGACTTTTAATTTCGGACAGTTTTGAACAAAATCAATTTCATCTTGCAAAAGCTCGAAAAAACGATAAAATTATTAATGAAAAAATGGTTCCAACTTTATCATTTGTACTTGAAATACCTGTTATAGCACGGTTTGTGGCAAGCGGAACACCGTAAACCCATTTTAATGCTGCGATACATATAGTCTGTAAACTAATTGATAGATTCATTTACATTGTGTTGATCGTCCCACTGTTTTGTTTCCCATTCCTGAACTGCAAAATACACGCACGGTTTCTTTTGTCGGTATCCTCTGGCTTTACAAGTAGTAAGACAAAGTAAACATTTTTCGAACGACTCCTTATGTTAACTATTTATTATAATCGCTAATCGTGAATAAAGTGAAATTTAACCATCTGATAAATGAGCGTTTTGACTGTAGCGTACATTTGAAATTATCTCTTCTGCTATTCTAGAATTTTAGAAATTCAAAAATGGGAGAGATTGTACATAAATGAATGTGATCGAATTGAAGAAACAAAACCAAATTGAAGATCAACATCAACAAAGATGATCGTTTTAGACATTGGTGATATTGGATCGTTGTAATGAATCCAATATGAACGCTAGTCCGTGGTTTAGAATTGAAGAAATACTCTACTTGGGGCATAAATGTTTAAATGAGAAGAAAAGATAAGGAACGTCAGTGATTTAGAAATTGGTAGAATGTTTATAATCTGCTAGGGACATATATATTCCAGAATACCCGATGACGAGCGTCAGTGATCGGATACGTCCCAGTTGTACGTCTGAGGACCTTGATTCCTTGAAGTAATGATATGAAAAATCGCTCCCAAGTGGGATTCGATCCAACCGATCCGGATCCAGCTTGGGATCGACCCTACGATTCCGATCCGAATCCCTGTTAAAAACGAATCCTGAAGGATCCGGATCCGGACTCTTGTTTTGAATCCCAATCCGGACTAGGAATCCAGGCAATCCAAGATATGGGATTGAATCCGGATTGATCCGAGGAAGGATCGAATCCCAGAATCCGATCCGGATCCCATTGCCCAACGCTACCTTGAAGTGATCAAGGCCAAGAAATTCGTATTAGAAAAAGAGAAAATCCAACCAATTCCCAATATCTGCACTCCACTCACTCAACATTCGGATGCGCTGGTCAAAAACGATATATAGAAATATTCAAGTTTCTAGAGAGAGGACATGAAATCTTAGTTTATAAAGCTGCTTTGACATAGATTAGGCAAAATGTAATACGCTGAGCCTCGCTACTACTACGCTCGCCCTTAGTTCGGTATGAGATGAATGAGCAGTGCGGTAAGTACGCACGCATCTACCTCCTTTGTGGTCCAGGAGCGGAATGTGAAATCAGTTGCATTGTTGCTGCTATTAGCTGCGGTCGAAGCCAGCGACGTCGTTGCTACAGCTGCCGTCCCACATCCGGCACTGCCCGATCCGCTAGTACCATCTGTCTGCATTACTCTTGGCTGTTCACCGTCCCGGTCAACGGCGGAAAGTGATTGTGCACGAACCCGCACCTCGAACGCGGTTTTAATGTGGAAAAACTGTCCATTCACCATGTAACGAAGCGGAAACGGACGGCCACGGGTAGTGCTGCCAGCATTGGACGTGGTCGTTACGCTAACAGGCTCGGTTGCGTCCGGAACCGAACGCAACAATATATGCGTACCGGGGATGAAATTATCATTCAACGTTGATGTGGCTGATGATGACTCCGGATGCAGTTGACCAGTTTCTAAAATGGAGGGAAAAGATCATCATTATCGCTACCATTTTCCATAACGCTAAAGCACACCCTCACCTATTGGTAAAGGTTGGCCGTGATCCAACACGGATCGTATCTTGTCAACGCGCGTATTGTAATATGCAGTCGTCCAAACGAAATCGTCCGCCGTGTTAACGACACAACCTCCCTGCACCATCAGCTGATTCAATCGGAAGCGAACCCAGTTTTTAACGATGTTTGGCGAACCTGCACCAGCCACCGGCAGCTGACAGGTGGTACAATAGCACGCACACGGTTCATCGACGAAGAATGCATCCGGTAGCATAAGCGTCCGCTTGAAGCTCATCACCAGCTTCAGATAGTCACAGTCACGGTTTTCTACCGGTGGTGGAAATATCGTAGAACCGTACGCAGTCGGTACGGATGCTTTCTGGGTGCGTTGCTGCTGCGCGGTGTCTTCCACATTTTCGGCACCTTCCGGTGCTAACCGTTGGATCGCTGCAAAGGGTCGCGTAGAACAGGAAACGGATGCCGATGGTGCTGTGTTCAGCACTGAACTTCCTCCAACAGTCTGCAACTGCAGGCCAAGCTTTGTGCGGCGATTGTTCGCCAGTGTGTTACGATCGCGATCCTCATCCACATCCTCACCATCGTCCTCATCGTCAAGCGACTCGTCCGCGGTTATGTTTTGATTAACATCCGTCAGATTCGTGTCACAATCTGTATCACCAGCGGGACCGACGGCACTGTTCAGCTGTAGGCTGTTGAAATCTATGCTCGATTCTACCACCTCGTCCAGATAGTTGGTGTCGTTGTTTTCTTCCGCACCAACCGCACGATCGATCGTGTTCGTTTCAACGCCAGCCGTACTAAGCGTGGTCGCACTAGAAGAAGTTGCTGCGGCCGTAATGGCCGGACGGTGCTGATAGTCCTCGAAACCCTCGTCGTAGTTACCCGAACTCATCGATTGCGATTGATCACCACCGCCACGATTACTGTCAAAGCTGCCCTGCATTGCGTTCGCATTGAACCGATGCGTACTCTGGCTTCGCTGAATGTTGAGATTAGTCGAATGCTGCAGCTGAAGAGAATCCCGCAAGCAGCTGTAAAACAAAGATAACAAAAAATGTTATATTATGAACTTCAAACCCAAGAGAAAAAAGTTCCATTTACCAAGAATTCGATAGCTCCTGATTGCGTGCTTCGTTTGCGGTACGTATTTTAATCGATATATTCATCAGCAAATTCTCCGACACGCAGTCCATCACGGAGCGGCTCCTAAAATAACGGTACCGGTTAATTCAATATTACAAAATGGCGCGAATACAATTCAAAAAAAACTTTGATACGAACATCGCATTTGATGTGCTGGAAGTAGTCGCCACCGGTTGGTATGCAACCGTTTGATCCGTTTCCTTCTCGTGCACTTCCAAGTCTGCCTTTTCGCATTGGGGTACATTTTCCCCGTTGTCCAGTGCGGTGCCAGCAACCATTTGTCCGGAACCGAGAACGCTTGCATCGTTCGGAACACCACCAACACCAACTGAGCCTCCTATCTGGCCACCAACCACGCGCGGTGGTTCGTTCGGCAATACTGCCAGCTCTTCCGCAATCGGGCTACCATTCTTGGGATCGCCGTTGTAGATCGTTACCCGTTCACATTTGCCGTACAGATCGAACACGGGATAAACGTGGTGTGGCAAACCAGTTGCCAACTCTTCGAGCTGCGTTTGTCCGCAGGTGATCAGCAAACTGCCGCTGTGTGTTAGTGTGAGTGTAACGATTGTTCCGGGCTGTATAGAATCCAGCAGCTCACCGTACCGGGATTGTGTTTTCGTACCGTTAATATTGACGTAATCGTGCGTCACTATCCAGCACGGACGCCGGAACAGAATGGCCGAGGTTGGGAAGGGAAACTGTGTGGGGGAAGCACCGGGTGCGGCCCCAAGTGCGCCAACCGCGATCGTACCCTTCCACTGGGTGTTGATCGCATTCACCCGCACACTCACGCTGTGCCCTTTGCAGAGCGGACGGGACAGACAAACGATCGCATGGTTGTACGACTGCAACCGGGCAGCAGATTTCCGTTCATCGAAC